>OZ026628.1:77652847-77673847 GCA_964020975.1 Hermodice carunculata | reverse complement strand
CATGTTTTACGTTTATTATGACAAAATCATAAATGACTATTCTGTACCTAAATTTGTTTTCCGATAAATATTTATGTTGATAGGGGTTGGGTTATTATTGGATTTTGTGAACCTGAAATATCTGAACTAATTCTAATTACATAACCTAGAAAAAAAGCATTAATGTATTGCACATTTATATTGTTGCATCACAGTGACCCAGATATTGGAGCTAGTGACCTACTTTCACTTCAGGACCCATTCTTAAGCAATGACCAATTGTCCTGCAAAGTTTTGAAAAGATCTGTGCATCACTGTACGCTGTGCATCACTGGAGACTGCGCATCCCTGTAGGAATTATTGGCCAGACACGATTTGATGCGGACAATACACTGATATTTGACATATTGACCGAATTAAACATATGTATATTTGATCATACAGACATTATATTACATCGTTGTCTGTTGATCTCATTATAATCGTAATGGGACATTGCACATACAAAGGAATATCCTAAGCCGATAGAAGGTTGGGTTAGCACCCTTTAAAATTTATCAATGTTATGGCCTTGGAATCTATTGTTGAAGTTTCGTGTCTTGTAATGAATTTTAAATTTGTGTGTCCTAAGTACAGGAGATTTCTAAAAAGAAAAAAATAAAGAAATAAATTGCACATATGCTAAACAGCTAATGCATTTCTAAAAAAAACATTGAGCTTAGTAGGAATTTGCTGCATTTTAGAAGTAAATGATAAAATGTCTTTGGTGGTGTCGTTTTGTTTTATTATTTGTCATTCTTATTTTACCACCAGTATCAACCTTTGATTCAAACCAAATTAGAACATACTGGTGCGTATTCTGGCCCCGCCCTCCTCAAAGCTGGTCTGAGCAAAGTTTTAGTTGTAATACAAAACCCGTACATGGTTAGGTGTCAGCGGCTGAAGAACATAATGGATTCTAGGTCCGTTCGACAATGGAAGCCATCCACATGTCAACCAATCAATTGATCGACCAATCAAACAATAATAAAAAGGCTCTCCAAAATATATGACATAGCATCAAAGGAATTCTCTTGACCATTTGCCCGGCACAGGTGGCCCTTTCACGTGTTTATTTTTATTTTTTTTGTTTGGTTTTTGTTTTTGGTTTTTGTTTTTGTTTTTGTATGTTTGTTGTTTTTTGTTTTTTGTTTTGGATGGGGGGGGGGATAATAACTTCTGGCGACTCAAAATATAGATGTCTGGAAACTCAGAAGATCAGCGGTTTCAGGTAGCAAGCATCAGGTATTTCTTGCTTTCCAGTTGGCCATGCAGTCACACAGTTCAGACCCAAACACACAGGTGGCAAATAGACCTGGACGAGAGGTCTATGTACAGGGGCTTCATGTAAGACTCTATACTGTAACTACAGAATTGTTTGAGCGGCAAGGCAGTGGCCAAAACTTATGGATTGCCTTCCGTAATAGATAATGTATCCGGTTAGGTAACACTCTCATAAGACAGAAACACAATAAAGCACCGGGTATCGACGTTACACACATTGAGTTTCAGGTGTGATAAGACCTGGCTAATGTGACATGTAAGCACTGTTGATATTACTACAGTCGGATTACTGTCCTTTTTAAAGTATAGAAAGGGTAGTGAAACTGTAACAAGTCTAACCGATTTAACTATTGAATCATTACGCAGGCTATCAGAACTTTTGCAAAACTGTTCAAGCGTTGAAAATAGAAGGCTATGCATAAGTTACATAATGTAAATGTGAAAATCAACCTCCTTGTTTTGAACAATAAACCTCTTGACCTTTGTGTGTCAATAGAAATGAGCAGATGATATTTTCAATTCTTAGACTGTGTTCCCACTGCTGCGTAAAGGAGCACTGGTTATATTTGCCAATAAAGTTATAACTTGCATATAGGCGACAAACTTTTGTGTTTAATTCAAAAGTAACATTTGTTTAATTTGATAGTTTGTGTTTTATATTCATTTTAGAGTGGGTTGTAATACGGGACTTTCACATTAATTTGGCCGCCAAAATCTCTCACACTGTTGCTAGGCAACGATGAGTATGATCAGCTACCATGATACGGGCATACTGGTGAAAAACCAAGTGTCACTAACATTTGTAGAAATAAAGGATACTAATACCACACGTACGTGTGTGTGTGTGTTTTTCATAAAATTCCAATGGTTGTATTTTAATCAATTGTATTTGTCTGTTTCAGTGATCATTTTCGTTGAATTTGCAGACGGTCATACACCTCAGACGACCTCCATGCGTGCAAAATAAGGATCATGATTTGACATTAATGATGCGTTCCTCAGTAACCAACCAATACTGACGACCCCATAGCATTAAAGTCACGAAGTGTCGCCGTTTCTTAATGCTGCCGTCTATTAATGAGAGAACGGGTGGCTGGATAGGCAGATGGAGAAATTGGTGCATGGGTGAACGGATGGAAAGATTGATCGCAGGATACATGGGCAAGGATGGATGCACTGACGCACGGACTGACAGACAAACTGACATGCATGTATACATATACACATACATACATACATACATACATACATACACATACATATTTACATAGCGATGATACAATTATTAGGGTGAGAATATACATCTAACTTTGTGTACGAACAGAACGCTGACCACCATCAAGGCGGCAGGTCTGTCATTGAGCTGACGTCGACCGCGACATTCAGGAAAACAATCACCAACAGTTACGTCCATGGAGTCGACATGACATCGCCTGATCATAAATGCAGCCCAGGTTTAGGATGAAGCCATGTGCATTTACACCTTGTGCCCTTCAAGCGAGTGCGGTGAAGGGGTGACAATTGCTTACCTTTCCTCGTGCCTTAGTGACAGGTAACATGTTTGTCGGCTCTACGATGAAGGGGAAGCCATGGGTGGGAAGCATATGGCAGCCAGGCTTTGCTACATGAAACCACTGCTCATTAACATTCACCGTATACTGGACTTGCGTCAAGGCTGCTGCAAGGTGAATAATATCATGAACATTTGGGTCTTTTGTACGTTGTTAATGAATCGCGCTGATCTTGATTTTGCGATCGATTTATCCCATGGCAACGTATTTCATTCTGGCTGTATATTCAATGAAGGTCCGCTTCAATTGTGAACTCTTTGAGAATGTGGTTAAATTAACGGAGATGCCCGTAAGCACCCCGCTTGGTACTGTGACAACACGGGCAATCGATGTCGACGAGACATGGGGGAAATCATGTTCCTGTTTAGATTGATGTTTATTTGTAATTATATGCCGCACCAATCACCTCAGGACTTATCACGTGGCGCAGCATACTGATTAATAATTAAATGCATGTGGGCGCCTGCGCAGTTTACCCGCCCAAGAAATATATTATCTCTGTGTTGTATTTCGCGGGGAAGGGGAGGGGAGGGTGCCAATGGGTTATTTTGGTAATTATGCGCCCAACTGTCATTATCATGGTAATTCCGTATGTGTGTCCGTTTATGTGTGTGTTGCAACCACACAGGTGTGTTTATGACACATAACGCGGTGTGCATGCAATGCATAAAGATATGTCCTTGTATTCACCTCCGCTAACGCATAAACTCCGGAAGATGTCCCATTAGTTAACCAACACAAACTTGCAAGAGGAAGGACATAAAGTCTGGTAGAAATATTCCGCTGCCATACTGACACATTCCTCTTTCAGAGAGGCAGCTGTCACTCATCATCAGGGACAGTCCCTGAAATTAGCTGAAATTTTGACCAATTTACGGTGTTTTTCCCCCATTTAAACCGGGTGTTTTCTGATATATTCTTTGTTAAATACGCTCTGTCCCTGATGTTCTCACTTAAATGTCTCTGAAATGGCATTTTGAATGTTGGCATCTCTGCTGTTTTATGTTTCATTCCGCAAAGCACATTTTCTGTTGATGTGCTGTAACAATAGCTTCAAATCAGCCTCTTGCCCCGCGCTAAATGTGGCGCCCTCAGAACCTGGCTACCAACCCGACCCCGGGAACATTGCGGAACACAGTCTATCCAGACAATTCACAAGCAAGACTGGTTTCTACGGAAATTTTTCAGATATGAATGGATGACACAGCTTTATGTACCCTGTCTGCCTAAAGACGGACGTAGGTAATTGTTTTTTAGTGGGGTGGGTGGGTGCTGAAAGTTGGCTGTGGTTTTGGGGTCCGGGCAGCTCTCCGATCGGGGATCCAGGGGACGAAGGGCGAAGCCCCTTGAAGCTAGTTTTGTGCATTTCTAACCCAGATTTCTAGCGGCCCAAACCATGGTTTCTGGAATCAAAATTGTCCTCATTGAGATTGTATTTTTTTGGGCATAAATCTTGCTTTATCCAGTAAAACAAGTTCCTGTGAAATATATGGGGCCGGTGGAGATGGAGCGCACGCGCTCCCGGCGCTCAACACCCACGCCTACCCCCACCCACCCCTACCGCGCCTGAGGCCTACTGCAAACACTGATTCCTATTCTACAGGCATTATGGAAAAGTCGGAAACTAACTAAACTTGGACACTTCAGAATTGTTTTTATCTGCATCACATCTCGGACACTTAAGATTCGAAATTTATTTATGATGTAGCTAGTGACCTCATAAAGAAATGGTCTTCTCATAAGAGATTCCACATTAGACAATGTACGGGCAAAAGATAAAGTATCTCCAATGGTTACATGAGAAATAGATAAAATATCAACTGCTTTCATTTGTATTATATCTGTGTGTGAACACTATCTATCTTTATGTCTGTGTGCCAACACAGACATACTGTTTTTCTAGGAATTCTTTCTTTCTTTCTTTCTTTACAGGCAAATTTGTCCGACATTTCATTTGAAAAGTATTATACATAGAAACTCCAAACTTGGCCTGATCATACTTCCATACATGAAGCCTGGACTTTTTGTAAAGAGGTTCAACAGTTTTTAAAATTATGCAAATGAGGGCCATTTGAAAATTTAAATCTTGAATATCTCCAAAATATTATAGGTACAGGTAATTAATCCAATTTCGATTAATATGTTGGTATCACTGCACATTTTTGTAATTTACATGTGACATCTAAAAGACAAAGGTCAATGCCATTTTCACATTTGAAACTTTCATCTAGCCATAACTCACTCAATTTCCATCCAATTTTAACCAAGTTGGACCCAACCTGTAGGTATTGCAACACTGCATATTTTTGTAATTTACATGCAATGCCTAAAGATCAAAGGTCAAGCTTATTCAGGCCTTTTTAAATCTAGCAATAAGCGTAATGGAATGTGAAGTACCAAAGATTTTGAAGGTTGTATCAGTCAAGATTCTTGGGCCTGCTTTGGTAATTGATACTCTTAGCCAAGATAAGAGAGCCTGCGTTTAATATCAGGCTACAGGCAGCATGCTTGTCTGTGTGTGCGTCTCTCTAGTAGCACACAGAATTCGAATGCCCTGTGTGATTGCGCCATGTCTACACAAGAGAGACAAGGTTTAACTTAGAAACTTGGAACAACACACAATTAATTAATAGGGTAAGACATAACAGATTCAACTGAAAGCCACAGGAAGCTGTAGTTTTCATTGCAGTGAGGTTGCCAGGTTAGAAACCATACAAGCACACCACCACACTGCACTGCCACAGGCAGCCAGGTCAGTGTTCAATGTAAACAAAGCATGCACAAATATGAAAAGACTGACGTCTACAAGTTGTATCATGCTTAGAAGACTACTTGGTTCATGAGAATAAAATAGAAAAGAATGATGACATAGACCGTGGAAGTTTATATATCATTACATACTATCAAAATTATTGTCTTTCTTTCTTTCTTTCTTTCTTTCTTTCTTTCTTTCTTTCTTTCTTTCTTTCTTTCTTTCTTTCTTTCTTTCTTTCTTTCTATCTTTCTTTCTTTCTGTTTTATGTCTGTGTGCCAACACAGATATATTGTTTTCTAGGAATTCTCTCTCTCTCTCTCTCTCTCTCTCTCTCTCTCTCTCTCTCTCTCTCTTTCTCTCGTTCTTTACAGGCAAATTTGTCCGACATTTTATTTAAAAAATATTACACGTAGAAATTCCAAACTTGGCACAATTATACTTCTACAGATGAAGTCTGGCCCCTTTGTAATGAGAGGTCATGTTTTTCAAAATTATGCAAATGAGGGCTAATTAAAGTTTTAAATCATCAATATCTTATATACTATAGCAGATGTGGTTCCGAGTGTATAGGAGTTTGATCATAGCAAGGGAAAGGCCATCTGAAATGTCAAGGTCATGTCAAGGTCAAAGGTCAGTTTTAGGCCAAAATGTCATTTTTGAGGTTAAGGTTCACATCAGGTAGAGGTCATCTCAAGGTCAAAGGCCACTTTTGATGGTGGCTTTCTTCTAGCCACAACTTGGTCAATTTTTATCCAATTTTGATCATGTTGGACTCAAATTGTAGCTATTGTAACACATTTTTGCAATTTACATGTGACCTCTAAAGGTCAAAGGTCATTTAGACCTTTGACAGTTTCATCCAGTCTTAACTTGGCCAATTTTCATACAATTCTCATCATGTTGGGCTCGTATTGTAGGTATTGAAACACTGCACATTATTGATGGGAACATGAAACCTCAAAAGGGCAAAGGTCAAGGTCATTTGGCCCTTTGAAAGTTTCATCTTGCCATAACTTGGTCAATTTCCATCCGATTTTGTTCATGTTAGGCTTAAATTGTGGGTATTTTAACACTGTGCAATTCACACGTGACCTGTAAAAGTCAAAGGCCAAGGTCCTTTGGACTTTAAAATTTGCATCCAGCCATAAGCTTAATGTAATGTGAAGTACCAAAGGATAAAAGCTGTAGCATTTAATATTTACAACTTTTGATGGCACACAGAGGGATTTGTTTTGAAGCAAATCTTCTTTTCTAGCTCTTTCTTTCTTTCTCTCTCTCTTTCTTTCTTTCTTTCTTTCTTTCTTTCTTTCCTTCTTTTCTTTCTTTCTTCCGTCACTTCCTGCCCCTCCTTATTTATTTATTTATTTGTTTATTTATCTGTTTGTTTTTTATTTATTTATTTATTTATTTATTTATTTCTTTCTTTCTTTCTTTCTTTCTTTCTTTCTTTCTTTCTTTCTTTCTTTCTTTCTTTCTTTCTTTCTTTCTTTCTTTCTTTCTTTCTTTATTTATTTATTTATTTATTTATTTATTTATTTATTTATTTATTTATTTATTTATTTATTTATTTATTTATTTATTTATTTATTTATTTATTTATTTATTTATTTATTTATTTATTTATTTATTTATTTATTTATTTATTTATTTATTTATTTATTTATTTATTTATTTATTTATTTATTTATTTATTTATTTATTTATTTATTTATTTATTTATTTCCTGTCCGAAGAGTTTTGGAAAAACGAGCTACAATCTTCTAGTTGGCGAGGCAGTGCCTTTGACAGTTAAAGATGGTAATTTAGTTTAAACGTATTTATTTAATCTGTAAACCCCGATAATGCAGCGAGCTGACTAATACATGGGTTCTCCAGAAATGGTAATACTTTACTTTGTGATGATGTTCAAAATGATGCAAATTATTTGTTTTCTGTCTGGCTTCCATACATAGAGCCATGATTTCAGATAATATGTTCATGCTCACAAGGGCTATCCTTGTGTTGGACATATCTCCCGAGTTCTACAATTACAATTTATGCAAATGAGGGGTATTTGCAAACTTAAAAGGTATTTATGAGGGCCTGAGCAGTGGTAGGTGTGCTAAGGTTTGATGTGATCATGATGTTTAAAATTATACAAATTAGGTAAATTTTAAAATACCTTGCATCTGATTGACATATATTCCGAGTTCTATAACCAAATTAACACAAATTATGGACATTTGGAAAGTTTAAAACTTGGACATCTCTAAAACTATATCCAGACAAAAGCAACTGCCATGGTATGGTATCCGCAGTGGCAGCACTACAAAAACTTTGGCATGGGAATGATATTTAAAATTATGGAAATTAGCTACATCTTGTACATTTAAAAATTTCAATCTCTTTTCACTTAAAAACTATCATACTTAGAGCTATGATTTTAAGTGCTGTGTACATGTTTGTGGGGTCTCTTGTTCTCCTGGATTTAGAGCCGGAGTTGAGCAACTGAAATTTATGCTAATTAGAGGACCATTTCAAATTTATATCAGTCATATTGCCAAATTTATTGTAGATGGAAGTACCAAACCACAGCAAATGCTGCATATTGTCCGACCATATTTAGTGCATCTATATTCAATGAGCAAACAGGATTTTTTTTTTCAAACATACATGTTCAAGTTGGTGTCATGCATTTCTGAACACACAAACAGATTGGCTTTTCAAGTTGATGTCGCTTCTCTAGCTGACTGCGTGCCAGTAACTGAGCAACAAAATTCCCTCGCATTGTTTCCAAGTTCTGAATATTCGGCGTATGTACAAATACCGAATATTTTGCTGGAAATAAAATTTAATTCATTTTCAACAGCTATATGTCAAAAGTATCCCCTTTTTAAATGAAAACGTCTGCATATTAAAAAAAAAAAAAAGTCATTTACCATGCTTATAATTGTAGTGTAAAATCTATCTATAAACAAAAGTTATCTGAAGCACTTCCATGTTTGGCTTTTTATGCCCTAATAAGGGCGAAAAAGCCAAACATGGAAGTGCTTTAATAAAAGGTCCATGACAAACATATAGAATATAAATTGCTGGGGAAAACAGCGATACTGCCTCTGATATGACATTATCAACTGGATAATTATGCCTTCCACGTTTCTATTGCAATTGTGTTTGGTATAAAATTTATAAAACCGGTGAAGGGGGGGGGGGGGGTGGTGGTGAAATGGGGACAAAATCCAGTACATTCGAATAGCTGGTAGAGTTATTTCCCAAGGCATTACATCAATGGCTTTTTGTTGCTTGGTGCACTCTACCCATACTGTTTTCTTTGTAATTTGCTTTAATGTTCATAAAAATTGGGAAAAAGTAGATATTTATCCGGGGATTCATATTCACAAATTATCTCAAAAAGCTTGTGCAATTACTCCTGGAACAACAACCAACTTCAACATAATAATACGTCTCATGGACATCAGAACTCGATATGGCCCTCGTGGGAGCCATGTCAGGCGCTCACCCTTTTCAATATCTGGGATTAACTGGCAATTTAAATTTGTTTTGGGCTTTGATGTTAAAAAATTATAAACGATCAGACAAATCTCACCTCGAAGCCCTCTCAGCTAAGTTCAACAGATTATACAACCCGTGTAACCTCCTATCCGGCACTGAGCGCAAGTAATTGTTTGTGTAACTTGGGTTGGTTTAAACGTATTTTATTTCTGAAGAAATACAATTAGGAAGTAGGGCGTGGCCCTATATTAATCCTTCTTGCAGAGAAATGACAGAAACAGGACGAACGGCACAATACAACTCCTGAGTATCATCGCTAATCGAGTCAGTAAATGGAAGGAATCGATGAGCGGTGTAGCGGAGGATACATAGAAGAGATAGACACCACTAAAACGAGCACAGACAGAGGGGCATATAGATTACCACCGCCGGGATTGCATAAAATATCAATAGATTTGCAAGTAAAAAACTAGGCTACTGCTCCACTTTGAAAACGTTAGCTTTTTTCAAAAAATTCTTGTACTGCTAGAAAAATGCTAATATTGTCTTCAAGCTTACAAAGATCTCTGCCAAACAAAATTGCATTTATACAGAATGGTGCCAGAGCGCTAACTGATGTATGAAGGATATCTCGAGCAGCAGCATAACGGGGACACGTGAGAAAGTAATGCCAGATGCTTTCTGAAGCTGCTCCGCATGATCAAATAGCAGATTCTTTTATACCTATTGTAAAAAGATGTTCGTTTAATTGGCTGCGGCCCATACGTAAGCAGGAGTGTACAATAGATAACACAAGGGCTCGTTATCACAATGTCTCTAGAATGCTGCAATGTATTTTGCTCAAATTGGCAGCGTGCTTGTGTAGCATGCTAAAATGAACTGATTAGATTTTGGTGTCACCATGACTTAATTTGACTAAATGGCAGTATTTTTTCTTTGTGGACCCTTTAGCCAACGTTTTAATTTTTCGTTTTGTTTTGTTTCGTTTTTTTTTCTTTTTTCTTTTTGTTTGTGTTATTTTTTTTTTGTTTTTGTTTTTTGTTTTGTTATTTTTTTGGTGAAGCTTACTATTTGTACAATAATATTTTCACTTTTACACGAGAACAAATATGTTTCAACTAGTGTAGGTAAAGCTGATTTTTTCATTCTTTCTTCCTTCAACAATGTACAGTCAATGCTGCTTCTGCCACTTTACATGAACATGCTGAACATGATGACCAGTCTGACAACATTCTTGTCTCTGTAGTGGTTTCTGAATCGAAGTTTCTTGAAACACATATATGTCTTAACATTTTTAAGGCCTCTGGTCCAGGTAAAATAAGCAGAGAGCTCCTAAAGGAAGCATCACCCGTTATTTCTTCTCCTATAACTAAATTATTCAATCTGTCCCAGTAAGCCAAGCAATTCCCTTCTGCTTGGAAAAAGGAAAATCTTTCTTCTCTTCAGAAGAAGGGAGCGCAAAATTTATGCAATAATTAGAGACCTGTTTCGGTCCTTAATTGCACAGGAAAAGTTTTAGGAAAAAACTTAGTATTTAAACATGTTTTTATTATTTTTTTTCGCAAAAATTATCATTTTCCTTAACAGAAGTAAAGCTTGCGTTAAAGATTGGCACCTTGGTCTAATTCATAAGCTGAAGAAAGCTCGAATTGCTGGTAGTCTTCTCAAATGGTTTTCTGACTATATAGATAATCGATTTCAGCTTTTTACCATCCAAGGTCATTCATCTAGTAGGGGCAAAGTCCAGGCAGGACTGTCACAAGGCTCAGTATTGGGCCGACTCATGTTTTCTAATTTACATTAATGATATGGTCAACTTAGGTCGTTTAAACATAAAAATGTGTGCTGACGATACTTCCTTATAACTCACTGTTGAAAAGCCAGTCACAGCAGCTGATACGATAAATTCTGACCTTTCAGACATTCATCAGTGGTCACGTGATTGGCGATTGACCGCTAGCCCCTTGATGACTAAATATAGGATAATGTCTCAAAAAATCAATCAACCAGATCAGCCACTTATAAATCTTCAGGGCCATATCTTACATAAAATACCCCAATATAAACATCTTGGCATTCCCCTACGTTCTGACATACGCTGGTCAGATCAAAACACCGTCATTATGATTATATCATCTAAACTGATAAATATTATGCAAGGTTTAAAATATACATGAGATTGACGTTCTTTGGAAACTATATATATTTCCTTTATCAGACCTATACTTAAATACGGCAGTCCAGTGTGGGACAACTGTACAGCATCTGACGAGTTTAAGGTGTAAAATACAGTTTAGTGCAGCTCGCATTATCACGGGCGCTATGCCTGGGACAGGTAACGCCAAATTAGACGAAGAAATCGAGTGGCTGACTCTTGCCGGGCGTAGGAATATATCAAACCGTGCCTCAGTATACACATGGATGGACAAGCTTGTGCCAGAAACATTATGCCTTATGTTTACCGACTCTTTAGAAAATAATCCAACCCATAGTCATAATACTCAACAATAATTCGACATTTCTCATTTAAGATCTCGTACAAAACTTTGTGGCAAATAATTCTTTCCGTCAACTGTCCGTCTTTGGAACCATTCCCTTTCGATATTCGAAACTCATTCTCTATCCAGATCTTTAAATCAAAAGTAAGTGAAACGGGTCCCGTCCTATCAAATTTTCAGAATTATACAGCATAGGTAAAAAAATTATGCAGTTCAACATACACACTGCACTTGGATGCAGGTCGTTTAAACTTTCGTTTTTTAAATGGTGTTAAGGACACATCGATATGCTCATGTGGTTCTCCACATGACGACACCTGGCATTTCTTCTTCTCTCACGCTCCCAGTTGCACACAAAAATTGACCCTCTCGTTCCTTTTACTTTTCACACATTCTTTTATGGTTCCCCTTAGTGCTCTCTTCATAAAAATATAACAACTGTCCTGGCTGTTAATGAGTTTTATTTCTTTAACCGCTCGTTTCAACTCTGTAGGTGTTGGGTACAAATTTGTCTGCTTTCTGGCAAGAAAGAGGCAATGTTCTTGTTTATTCAGCGAACCTGTGGGTGCCCTTGGATCTTTTGTTTCATTATGGAAATCCTGTCTGAGGACCTGTTACAGTGGCCAATCATACAAATTCTTGTGCCAGAGGTAAATTTGTGGATCCATGTGGACTCCAATGGCGTTATTGACATCGTAGTTTGTCAATTAATTTATTACTAGCCCCTGTGTCTGTCTTATCACTGTTTTGTGTCGACACGAAATACACCAAAAACCTTTTGACATTCAGTTTTTAAAGTTTTGATGATTTTGACAGATGTACATTATATCTATCGGCTGACAAAATTTCAATTCGGAACGCAAAAAAATAAATGTAAGAAAATGACGAAAACACATTCGAACATAAAATACCACATGAATCTTTCTGGTTCCGTATTCATACAAGAAGACAATAGCGCCTGTCAATCATACAAGCTGTGCAGCACGTGATATGTCAGTGAAAGGTCGCTGATGTCTCGAGCTTTGTCAGATCACTGATGCGGCCAGGTTGCTATGAATTAAGACTGGGCAGCGCGACGGCTCTAACCACTCCCGCCCCCCCCCCCCCTCTTCCCTCTTGACATAAGAGGCGAAACCAGTGGTCCAAATGGTTTCTGGTGCCTCTTGAGACGATGATATCGCTACTTCATAGGCCTTAAAACTCATCTCAATCTGACTGAGTGATAAACTGTGAGAATGTTGAGACTCGTGTAATGCTTCAAGTACAACAAGACTTCACCAAATGCAGCCGAGCTATAAAGGGAGATATATTGGAGATATGAGTGACTAAAGTCGCAAATAGTTTAGGTGTATCTCATAAGGTTAAGAGATTCTTGTGTTATCCTGTGCCGTGGTCTTTTCTCACCAAAGGGATTTGAATAGACTCCAACCCTCTTTCTAAATAGTTATATAGCTACTGTGTACAATGATTTGTAATTGCGGCCAATAAAAATATGCCTCAACCAAACCATCTGTTCAGATACCTCTGACGTTTTGTCTTGGCTTGGGCCTAATATGTAAAGTATAGGTCTGGACAAGTTTGTGTTTATAAAACCAATAGTGTTGCTGAACTCTAAACTTCCTGTTCCTAATTTTTGATAGGAAGTGGCACGCCATTTCGTGTAAATCTTTCTAATGGTATTTTTTCACAATGTGGAAGCTCCGACCCTGCGCAAAGTTTTTTGTATCTACAAGTAGTCGTGCTTTCAAAGATTTATGCAAAATAAATACATTGGCTTCAGATATGTTCCTATCTCTTCATGTTTTACGGTCGGTTTGATTTCAGTTTTTGTGCAGTTATGTCAATGGCTCCATACTTCAAATGAATGAAGTCTGCAATTTTAGCTTTAAATTTGGGGGGTCCAGATCCGTGTAAAAGATCACGTGAACATTAGCAGTCACCATCTCAATAGCAATGTCCAGAAACTGACACTCTTATTCGCTGAGTTCTGTCGAGTGAACGAAGACATACAGCAGGCTATGAAGTTCTACTTTGAGAACCTCTCACCACAATTGACAAATAATCAACTACGATCCCTCACAAATACAGTAAAAGCTCGTTATAACGACACTCATATATCCGACATATTCAATATAATGACACGAATTTTCATGGGAAAAAATTTTCTTTGTTATTTGATTCATTTCTCTGACATATTCAGCTATCTGACACATTTCTTAGGGAACAGATGGTGTCATTATAATGGGCTTTCATTGTATATCACACAAAACAACGTTGCTGGTGGGAATACTGGAACTCCTCAATATTGTACAAATCGAGTGTTTTCATATTAAGCAGCTTTTGGTGACAATCAAAAGTTGGGCTGGCCAGTAAAGAATTCTGATGTCATTTCCACGGAGACTAAAACAACTGTGCCTTAAAAACGCATGATTTATGTGTGCGAAGAAGTGGCTCCTTTTCCAAATCTAAATTAAACTCCATCGGCCCCTGTCATTTATAGTCGCATTTTAATCGAACATCCCTGTCCCACGGTATACTGCGTTTTTAACTTGAATTTGTTTTTGTCAGCCCTTTGGGAAACTTTACTCAATAGTTTTCGTATACCGTGCTTTACTCTGTCTCATCATCAACCTGGATACATTTTACCCTGTCAATGACATAAAGTGCACACGCGAACTTCATGGAATTAAGCCTGTTGTACATCCGGTCGCATTCCTGACTAGAAAAAAAAAAAAAAACGAAACCGACCCCCCCCCCCGAATATTGAACCGGTTTGAATATTTGCTAGAAGCATATAATTAATGACATGATGAAAAGTAACGTGCGGATGGACTTATAGGCTTCAAAGTTATCTGATCAAATACACGAGAATCCAACTTGGCAAAACCCATGTTCTATTCGGGCGTCATGTTTTTCAATGGGTTATGCTTTTTCGTCTATCATACAGTACATGTTTCTTGGCAAGACTCAAATGCCCTTGCCCTTGCCCTGGCCCTTGCCCTTGCATAATAATACCCAATTATGTGGTACAGCTGTTACAACATACAACAAATATAAAACGTACAATATTCTATGAGTATGATTTCAATACAAAAAAAAAGAAGAAAGAATATTTGAGGGGAAAGAAACACTTAATACCATTCCTTGAGACTAGATGATCCACAAGATCGATATTCCCCGCCACATTATGGTGTTGTAAACATACACCCACGGTACATCCCTAACAATTTTGAAGTGAATCTGGCCGACGTTTTTGAAGAAATCAAAAACGTGAATTACCACAGCAATCCCCATTCACTTACAAAGTAATTCGGAATGTGTCCGTTGACCCATAAGTACCAAACTTGAAAAAAAAACGTTAAAAGTCAGGGATCCACAGCAACGCCACGTGGTGAACAAATTTGCGTGACCCTTTTACAAAGTATATTTACAGAAAATTTCAGCATAATCTGAGTGACGGTTTTGGAGAATAAAGCAAAAATAGCGAAACCACACACAAAAAAAATGAAAAGAATTGCAGTTGCTGTTAAAAAAATCAGGTCCATGGGAACCCAGAAGTGTCCCCATGTAATTTCAAAGCAATTCGCCAAGTGGTTTCGGAGAAGAAGATTTTTTAAAATTTAGCCAAAAGTTCAATAAAAAAAAAGTCATCAAAAATAAAAAAATCACTGGACCGAAACATGGTAGAGACCTACCCGAAGTTCATCCCCACCAAGTTCGAAGTGAATCTGGCTGACGGTTTTGGAGAAGTCGAAAATGGGAAATACCACAGCTACTCCCGTTCACTTTCATGGTAATCAACAGGCATGTATGCATGGGTGACCTTGAGGTCAAGATCATTCATAAACAATACCAGCCAAGGTTTGACCTAGGTGCATACTCTGACCACCTTTGAAGGCAAAAGGGGATTCTTGCCAGAGACTGCGTATGCGCTTTTTCTTGAGCGGCACTTTCGTTTGATACAACTCTGAGTCGGTTTCTATACGGAATACATAGAGCACATTAAGAAAGAAAATGAGAACATATTGCAATTTTATTTTCTGACCGCTTCTGATTAATATACAAAATAAATACATGCACGTTCACATTACAATGCTTAAGCACAATACAGTAAGTAAGTTTGAAGGAGATTTTAAATCTATATTTTCAAGGAAGGAGACCACACAATTTTACCTGCAAAAACGCGAGTCTAGGCATATGTGCATTTTGTGTACCCGCGGATAAAAAACACAAGCAATGATATGGGATAGTAACAATCTGAGAATAGTAAGAATAGACCTAAATTAATTTAATAAATTATAAAAAAAAGATTAGATTCATTCCATTTGCTTTTCTTTCATGTGACATTCAAACTGTGAACTCTTTTGTTGTTTATTCACAAGTGTACCTGACAACTTGCCTTGATTATTGTACTCTTGTTACTGCTTGATATCACCAGGTGAAATTTATAGGCGTACTGGACTTACTTCAAGCACTGCCACAGCATTGTAAATCATGCAAAAGCGCCACGCGCTTAATTATGTTCTTATCTTTGTTGCTGTGTGTCTGTGCCACGCACAACCAATCTTGCTGATTTCTGATATATATATATATATATATATATATATATATATATATATATATATATATATATATATATATATATGTATATATATATATATGCACAGCGGTACCCTTGCAAGTTCAACATGGATTTGGATTCTATACTTTAGGTATCATTGTGGTAACGCTAAATGATTCGTGTTTTGCATCTTGTGTAACCACCATGATGCAACTTTATGTATTAATTGGTTCGCGCTTATATTTCATGTGTAAAAGACCAGAACTAGGTTCTAATAACTGTTTAAGCCTTGGCAATTTACCTATCCTGCATCTTCACAAACCGCGCACTGGTGCATTGTATTGGTATGGTCTTTACATAGTGGAATGAAACTGGTGTATTTACCCAAGGTCTATAAACTCCAGCCGTCCAATGGTAAGTCTACATAAGTTTCCAGATTTATGTTAATTCATATCTTGTGTAACCCTATGTCTTGGGTTGCATCAGTACTGTGACTTGTTGGTGGTTACTGCAAGGTCTCCAAACACTGCTTCATTGATTCATGATTACATGTCTCAGGTCAATACCTATCGCCCGATGCTGGTTGAACACATTATAAGGAATCTTATTGACTCAGTCTTGTATTGACCAGGGATTGGTAAAATTTCTTCTAAATTTCAATATTTGTCTGTTTTTGATAGGCAGCAATTTACACGGAAAATGAGCGTATAGAGTCTTATCGAAGGATCTTTTTCCTAATGACGCCATGAATGTGTATATGCGTGCGGGGGGGGGGGATCATATGATTTTGAAAAACCTGACTGTCATATTGCAACTATATAAAGTATTCATATCGGTGTATCTTTTTAACATCTAAACCTATATCTATATTGTTACTTTTCATCAGCGAACATGAAATGTAAAAATAGATAAAGAGTAACATGGCTGTTGCACAGTAAGTGGGAAATATGAGGTACACCATATTGAATAAATCATCGATAGATGGGCAAAATAAAATCCAGCTTTCTAATCGTGGTTATAGAATGTATTCTGAAAATGGGAGGCAAGCCCTTTTAATTAGTGGTTGTTTAAGTACTTTTTGTTTGCTGCAATGTATGATGGGGAAAGTTTATTTTGGTAAAAAGTTATACCATACCCCCCTTAAGTCCAGCTGTCGTGAAAGAGCCAAAAGCAAATGAAAATAAGCAGTTGTTTAACTGAAATAATTGAGGATTTAAACTACAATAGAACAATTTTAACATGGTTTATATGTCACATGCATAAACATCACTACGTGTGTGGAACATGGTAAATATTCACAATAGAATTGTTATGATGTTAATATATATTGAACTGTGATGAAACGTTTGAGGCCCATTGCATGTTGGCATGCAGCTGTTATTCATTCGTTATACAAATATTCGGATTTTATCAACAATGATCACACACACACACACACACACACACACACACACATTCCAATATGACTGGCTCAACAGAATAGCGTGCGGCGGCCTGCGGGACTGTCTCACTTAAATCATGATTAAAGGCATAAAAACAAATGGAAGTAACCTATCGGTGCATTGATGTCATCGAGTAGCCACTCCAAAAGTCAAGTTTATTCTCAATCCCTAAAAAAAAAAAAAAAAAAAAGAAAAAAAAAAAAAAAAAGAAAGAAAAGAAAACAAATGAATAATTCATACAAAATAATGAATGACTCTTAGCGCTCCCACATCAAAGACAGTTAACTTATTAAACTACTTGTTGTCTATGGTAGCGACAGTCTGACTGTGATTGTTCACAGCGTTATATCTTCTGATATCCTGTTGTTTCTAGCTGTTCCTGTACTTTGACAGCCCTTCTTGATGACGCTGATAGTGCGATTGCGGAGTTTTCCTGGAGGGTACACGTGACCTCGTGATTTCTTGCTCTTTTGACAGCAATGTGATACCAAGAATAAATATGCATATCTGTATCAGCTGTTGTTTCAGACCGCTTCTTTTTTATCCTTCTGTAGTATTTCCAATACCAAAGAGATGTCTCTTGATTGGGTTCCACACACAAATAAAATTCCAAAAAAATGGCGATTTTGGAATGGGATGGGGGGAGGGGGTCAATGACAATCCAAAGGTTTTTTTGAATTTTGGAAAGGTTTTTTTATTTTTTTACATGATCCGTTACCTTCATTCAATTCTCATACTATGACAGTTTTATATATACATATCTAAATTGAATCATTTAAGAGTTACATGTGGGAAACTAGGCGGGAGGTTCTAAATTTAATGAGTAAACGGTAAAATTCACTGACGTATAGCAAATATTCAAATTTGAGATCGTAATTGAACTGAACGTAAGTCATCATCATTGCACATGGGGGCGGGGCGGGGGGGGGCGGGGGTGGCGGTGGTGTCCGTACTGGCGTACTGGGCATTTTTATATGCCGTATTTGCGTATTGGACGCCCTTTTAATTTCGGCACTTCGTACTAACCATAGTTTGTTCGTTTTCTTACTTTGTATTCCCTTCTACTAGGGCAAAATGTACCAGGGTACCAGGGACCCCCCCCCCCCCATGGGACTGGAGTCCCAAATATGCCTATCTCTAGCCATCGTTATATTAGCCAAGAAGTGCCTGGCGCTACTGTAATCACAAGCATCTTTTCCCGGTTAAAAGTGTCTAAAAGTGGTCTATTGTCTTCCGTGCTGGCGGGTTTCCTGGGTTCTCTCTAGGCGCACTGCGCGTATTGTGCACCGGAAAAAAAAAAAACTGTTGACAGTCGAAATGCTGAGATATGAAGGAGATGGATTCGCTACCAGGAAGCCTCGGTTCCAAGCTAAGCCTTAGGCTGTGACGTCACCAAGAGAGACAAAATTCAACATGGCGGCCATGTTATTAACTGGCATCACATACAAATAAGAAATTATATATCATCTTTTCACATATATAAATCCACATTATGGTATTATTCAGATATAATAATATGGCCATGTTAATCCAATGTGTCCATTTCATTTCTGACCTGTCTGCCCTTGCTAACCCAAATATCCAGAAGTCATGTACGTATTTTTTATTGAATTTTAAACAAGCAATGTGACGACAAATTATTTTGCCATCTACTGCAAGAATACTTCATGCAAGCAGTAAGATGTACGTCGAAATTAGAAAGAAATAATGTTGTGACCCGATTTTGAATTTCAACCTCTAAAATCCGCCATCCTGTAAAATGAAAAGAAGAAAAAAAATCTATGCTTTCTTCAAAGCTCCACTTTTTTAACATGGAGTCTATTCCCGGCGATTTGATCCTAGAATGCACTGCCAAAGCACACAAATCCTTAATTCAATGGGGATGGTGGGATAGTAACAACCCTGTGTCTACCGTCAAGCCAAAAACGAATTTTGATCAAAACTGTACTATTTGCCCTTGAATGCTTAAAATATTTTTTTCACAACTTAAATTATCAATTAATATGAACTTATCATAATTTATGTTATTACAAAAAAAGTTTTATTTTATCAATTGTCCTACCCCCCCCCCCCGCCATTACTTCTGATAAAATAGACTGTTCTGTTATTCAAATTGGACCACATGTATCTTGAAAATTTAAACCAACCCAGTCCAAATTTATACACTCTTGAAAGCATGGACATTTGTTGATCAAGTTGCAGCATGATTGGGTCATGGGTGTGTTTTAAAATAATTAAATTGACAGAGCAGCCTCTGGTGAGTGGGTGTTCCAAACAGACATCTCTTGCATCTTCAGTGGGGTGTTGGGTGACAAGAAGCTTGTAAAGTGACCATTAATCCGGACCCAATAAAGGCCACGACTGTTATATGTGGTAAATCATTTGTCACACTCCTTTCATGTGATACGAAGCTGAGAGATGGATAAACACAGAGCTGGTCATTTTGCGTGGTGACATGGGCACAAGGGCTCTTGTAATTGGCTGTTCACTCAAGATGACTACCATTCCCATGGTGACAAAAAGCAAGCATTCACCTTTGCCAGATGCTGAGCCAATACTTTACCCAGTTTTACAGCATTATACACAGAATGATGAAACAGCATACAATACAATTTGGATTAATACAAAACTAACGAAATCAGGCTTGGGCAGGGTCATAGGAAAAAAATTATGACCTATTTTATCATTGTTTATCTCTAATTTCAGTGGTAAGCACATCAGAAACTGTTATTCAATGTTGTAACAACAGAGAAATACCTAAACAGGTTGGGGTAAATGTACATGCATTTTGAGATGGTTACACCTCAACACTCCCAAATAACAGAGACTTTAATGTACCCATGCTTCTTTGTTTACATAAGCACTGACCAGCTATGCAACTGACAACGAGGCTGCTGATTTGATGCATAATCTTGCATCTCATTAAACCCAGGTCAGCATCTCGACTGTGAGTCAGACTCCTGAGGGTAAAGTTATGTGATCATAAGATCATTACTTCTACTTTGTCCTGTTTAACGTGCAGGCCTGCTCCCGTGCTAAAACATCTAAAGATTTCCGTATCATATAATGCTTCTTTAATGTTAATTTTGTTATATTTGAAGAATATATTCCAATTTTACAGAGAGTACCTGATCCTGTACAAACGCAGCACTCTCTGTGTCATAAAGGATTCCGAAGCAGACGTTGTTTGCCTCAAAATGCCCCATCAAAAATTATGGTACCAGGGGCGGGGTCAAAAAGATGGTTGAAAGGGACATTGTAGCTGAACAGGTACATCATGATCACTTTCCTTCACATGTACGTCTTGTCTGAGAGAAGAACTTTGTGTTTTGTCTTATGTTAGTTAAGCTAATGCATGTACTGTAACAATTTACTTTCT
>OZ026628.1:77605647-77652647 GCA_964020975.1 Hermodice carunculata | reverse complement strand
AACGCCAATGATTAGAATTAAATGACAGTGTCTGTTCGACGGACATTCACAATTTCAAGTTAGTTGCCAAATAGGTAACGATATTCGATTGTAGTGGCTAACATAACACTATCGGAGGCCTTCTCATAAAACTTCAGCTCACATGACCCTGATGACAACGCAATTGATAGTTTGCCCCTAATAAGGCCAGAAATCATTCGGATAACTTCTAATCACGTACCGTAGTAAAGAACAGTAGCAAACAAAAACCTGTCAAAGAAACACAGTTTGGGATATTTTTGCCTTAATAGAAGTGTCTGGATTTTTTTTTTTTTTTTTTTTTTTTTATTTGATCATGTCTGTGTGCCAACACAGACACATTGTCTTTCTAGGAATTCTTTCTTTCTTTCTTACTTTCTTTCTTTCTTTCTTCACGGACAAATTTGTCCGACATTTCATTTGAAAAGTATTACACGTAGAAACTCCAAACTTGGCGCAATTATACTTCTATAGATGAAGTCTCTCCTTTTTATAATGAGAGGTCATGCTTTTCAAAATTATGCAAATGAGGGCTAATTAAAGTTTTAAATCTTCAATATCTTATGTACTATTAGTAGATGTAGTTCCGAGTGTATAGGAGTTTGATCATAGCAATGTAAAGGTCATCTCAAATTTCAAGATCATATCAAGGTCAAATGTCAATTTTAGGCCAAAATGTCATTTTTGAGGTCAAGGTTCACTTCAGGTAGAGGTCATGTCAATGTTTGGGGTTTAAACGTATTTTATTCCATGACAAATTAATTACACAGAGCCAAGTGGTTTTCAAAGCAGTCTGTCATGGAAGGCAATTGGGGAGGAAGGCTTAGCCCGATATTAACCCCTCTTGCTGGGAATTGACAAAGAGACAGGACAGACAAGACACCACACAGCCCGGCGCTTTCCTCCACGACGTAATCCTGTCTTGACTGCAGCGGAGTATTGCACCGAACCAACAAGTTTAAGGAAGACACTACAGTTCGACAAGACAGACAGAAGGGCTGGCTGTATAAAACTAAACGGGTGATAATCCACATCGTAGGACTCCGCCCACACAACGATGGACGGTGGCAATGGTTGTAACTAAAAATCATAAAAACTATAATATAGTCGCTGTGGTACTTTCCCTGTGTACACAATGCATGTTATGGCATCTCGCTGGAAACGTTTAGTTTTCACGATATATTCTTGAACTGAGAGAAAAATAATTTTGTTGTCCTCAATGGGACAATTTAGTGATCTCAATAAAATTGTTTCTAGAGTAAATGGAGCAAAATCTGAAATAGATGTATGTAAGCTGTCTCTTTGGATGTGAAGGTCAAAGGTCATTTCAAGGTCAAAGGCCACTTTCGATGGTGGCTTTCTTCTTGCTATAACTCGGTCAATTTTTATCCAATTTTGATCATGTTGGGCTCAAATTGTAGCTATGGTAACACTACACATTTTCATAATTTACATGCGACCTCTAAAGTTCAAAGGTCAAGGTCATTTGACCTTTGAAAGGTTCATCTAGCCATAGCTCGGCCAATTTCCATCCAATTCTAATTATGTTGAACTCAAATTGTAGGTATTGCAACACAGCACATTTTCATAAGAACATATAACCTCAAAAGGGCAAAGGTCTAGGTCATTTGGCCCTTTGAAAGTGTCATCGTAAAATAACTTGTTCAATTTTCATCCGATTTGGTTCATGTTGGGCTTAAATTGTGGATTTTGTAAGATTGTGCAATTTACATGTGACCTGTAAAGGTCAAAGGTCAAGGTCATTTGGACATTGAAATTTGCATCTAGCCATAAGCTTAATGGAATGTGAAGTACCAAAGACAAAAGTTGTAGCAATTAATATTTACAACTTTTGAAGGCACACAGACACATTTGCTTTGAAGCAAATCTTCTTTTGTAGTTTGTTTCATGAATTTCTTGTCTTTGATTTATTGCGCCAACTTAATCTTTCACAAGGAAAAAAAAAGACTGTTCTACTCACGCCATCTGACAGTATTATTTTTGTTTCGAAAAAAAAAAAGAAAACGCGAGTACAGATACCATCTTTTATGCAAATGTGCCAAGCGGCCCAGCTTAAAACTTGTCTTGAAGAGCGACAGGTCACAATAGAGAAAATGTTTGTGCTCGCGGGACGGGTGAAAATAAGGAAATTATTTTTCGCCATCTCTCCATGAAATGTTTCCCCATACAAGGATATAAACTTGATACTGATAAAAGCTGCACAGCATGTGCCATTCCTGAGTGTAAAAATACCTAAAGTATATATTATAACATGTGTAAAAAACGAATGTTGTAAATAATTAAATGGATCATTACTTACGTACAGACAAACGTTTGACATGTAATTTGGGAACGACTCACTAACGTCTAATGACATAACAGTAAATACACTGATTGATTATGCAGATATTTCTGAAATTCTTCGTGCATTACTTACAATTTACTAAACCAAGTGATTTCTTTCAAATATATTACATGTTATTTTATCGATTCTCAGAAATAAGAAAAGAAGGTTTGCTCTCTGAATTGAAGGAGACACACAGATCTCTGTCTCTGTCTGTCTCTGACTCTCTCTCTCTCTCTCTCTCTCTCTCTCTCTCTCTCTCTCTCCCTGCCTGCCTGCCTGCCTGCCTGCCTGCCTGCCTGCCTGTCTGTCTGTCTGTCTGTCTGTCTGTCTGTCTGTCTGTCTGTCTGTCTGTCTGTCTATCTATCTATCTATCTATCTATCTATCTATCTATCTATCTATCTATCTATCTATCTATCTGTCTGTCTGCCTACCTGTCAGTCTGTTTGTTTATCCATCTGCCTGTCTGTCTGTCTGGCCACCGAGGAGTCTTATAACGTATTTTTGTTGCCATGCTTTATGCCATACGTTTTAACGTCCCGTGCCGTATAAGTTCCTGTGCATGAATCTGATCACTGATCACTGTCACATTCTAAGATTTTACATGTAACATTTATCTTGCCTACTATGTATATTTTGATTTTATTTTGCACTATAAATTTGGCAAGGACACACTTGGACCTAGCCCGGTTAGCGGTGTCATTGGATCGTGTAAAGGGAGTAATTTTACAATGTAATAATTATTATTAACGAAAGCCTACGAGACTAGGAGAATTCGTTCAAAACCAGACGACACTTTAAACGTCATTATTACGGGAAGATATCGTAATAAGAGAGAACAGTTGAACATCCTAGGGTCAAAATCCTGGTAGTCTCATCAGACTTTCGTAACATATAAACGACGCATGAGCTAAATACTGCTGCCCACATACTCCTGGTATTGTCAACAATACAAGTTGACCGGCGCTCCCCGAGAAATGAAAAAAAAGTAAAACGAAGGCGCCGCTACAGGAACGAAAAGTATTACTGGATAAGAAAGCTGCTTTTCCCAGTCCCATACGTGTACTGTGGCTTGTGGTTTTTATCTATACGCTCATTGATACAAGGTGATGTACTGATCACAGTTATGAATGTGAAATTGCTTTAAGTTGATAAGTTTTTATTGGCTGGATGAAGACGTTCAATGGATTCGTCAAGATTTTATGCATTTAGAATGAAAATTTGGGACCCAGCTCTATAGAGACATTTCTCATGACTGCAATGTAAATACATTGAACAGAAGTTGTTCATAAGCATCGTCTTAGACCCAAAGCCACGAATATTTTTTGCGAGAATCAAATATTAACTGGCTTAAAAGTAAAACAATGGCTGAAGCTAGTCGAACTTGCATCTCATCCTGGGGATTTCCCTCAATTGCTTAAGCACACACACTAATCACGAGGTCACCTGTATTCTTCCACTCCTTTCTTCTGCATGTGCTTAGCTCAATGAAATTCCCGCTGCTTAAGTTGCATTTTAAATGACCCATGCTCTCCGTGTATGCCCACACAGTACGAATTCTCAACTGGAACCAAACAAAAGGAATCAATATCTTTCAGAAATGTAATTTTAAGGAAAGAAAGAGAGGAAGATAAGGAAAAAATGATGTCCCCTATAGTTAATTCATTTAGACCTTTCTGTCTGTCTGTCCGTCTGCCTGGCTCCCTATAGAAGCCAAAGTATAAGAGAAAACTAATGTTGCAGTGAAACATTAAATGAATTGAAACTAGAAACGTGTCCAAACGACACGATGCACCAACCTGCCGTTGCCCTCATCAGCACTGGAAAGAGTAGCATGTTATTGGTGTAAGACTTCAAACATTTTTTTGTGAAACCTACACATAGATAATAATTATACACTCAAAAACTTTTCATATATTGATCGAAATACCTGACAAGTTTCATGACACTACTTGAAATACTTTTTTAGCTACACATGCACAAGTTTGACAAGAACCAATACTCATTTTCCTAGAATAATTCCGTTATTTTCTATCAAATGTAAAGTCCACATTTAGTAACTCTTTTTCTTGAGAGACTTTCATTATAGGACTGATCACATGATGCAGTGCTTGTATGACCACCCTGAGTTACAATTTATAAGCCCCGCGTCATGCGTATTAAATCATCATGTGCCACCTAGATTCACAATTTCGGCTAACGTGTCAAATAGGCCCTAAAAAATTATGCCATTTTGGGGATCTTGAAATTGGTTGAAAAGGAAAGCATTTTGGAGAAACTGGACAATTATTTTTGTTTTCATGTACTTTTTATGGAAGTCACAGAGCTTCGTGGTTGAAGCCAAGGGAGGAGCCCGCGCCCACCCAAATTGGATCATTTTTCCTGTCGTGTTTTAATGTGGAGATATTGCATGTCATGCGCGTCTGCACGTGTAGGATGCGGTAGAATTCCTGATCAAGATAGCGGTTAAGTTACTTAGACTGCAGCAAGGTACCTTTTGCCTTTAATGAGCTGTCGTGGCGTAGTGGCTACATTTCCGCTTCATGTGCGGGGGGTCTCGGGTTCAATCCCGGCCCAATCCAAGAGACTTGTCTCTGGCTCTCAATTATACCAGTGGTCCATGACTGGTTTATCAAAGGCCATGGTATATATTGACCTGTCTATGGGAAATGCTGTTTATCGAGAAGAGTAGCTGCGTTAGCGGCGGCAGCAGGTTTCTGTCTGCAGAGAGGACCCCACTGGAAATGAGTCAAATCGACTTTCGTGGCTTATCCTTGCACCCTAGGTGCTAAATGACACATACATACATACAATGTGCTGCTGTAGTGACAAGAAAATCAATGACAGGCATGAGAAGGCAATTGCAAAATATGTTGAACTGGCTGTGCATTAGTTTTAATATTGTGCTCGCTCGAACATATACAGACTTCTAGGACAGTTTTGATTTGCTGATTAATATTACTGCACTGTCCGTGATAATCATCTGCCGTCTTTTTCCTCTGCTGCACACACAGGGTCCACATTGTCTTTACAATTCACTTCTTTTGATTCATGTGCATTGTTGAATGAAATTGAAATCCAATCTCCCGGCTATGTGCACCACATAATAACAGGTCCATTCCTGGTCCACACCGTCTACACATCTTTTCGAGAGTCTCCTGACTGTGTGTACCCATTTTGTTTTCCTTTTTCCCTTTTTTTTTCTTGACTTCTCTTTTTTAATGAGGATGTGGATGTGAAAGGTCTGAATCTACTTGCGTTTGGAATATTGGCACTGAAAAAACCATGACTACGGTCAGTAAAATCTGCGCTGGTAGGCTTCCGGAACTGCACGATTGCCGTCAATAAAAGTAACAAATTTAAAACTAAATTTTGATCGTAATATTTTTTGTACAGAGCCACGATTTATTCACCAACAGTTTGTACCAACTGTTTCTCCACTCAAATTCCAAGCAGATGTACGTTTTAAGATAGAACAGTCGTTTTTACAACCCACCCACACCCCGCTCCAATTTTCGCCCAAGTGCATTATCCGGCTGTGAAAAACGAAGCAGATGTTGGTTGTTCGATCCGTCGAAATAGCACATGTCCACCAAAAGTATTTCACCAGAAGCCAAATATTTCAAAGTGCATAATGTAAAATTTGGGCAACAAATGTTAAAAGATTATTCACTATCCAAGGTAGACGAAGGACATGTACTTTTCAACAGAGAGACTCGTAAGCGCGAACATGTGTATTACAGTTAGCCTGGTGCAGTGACGAGTCTGAATGAGGTGCCACGAGCGTGGGCCTCGAGCCTGTGACCTTGCCGGGGCCCACGACCGAAAGCAAGGCGTGGCAGCAGCGCAAGTCCACCACCTGTTAAAATGAGACCCTCACGAGGCGCACGCGTGGACATTGAGCAAGCATATTCGGGGGTACTGTATAATTTTATTATGGCCACACATGCACCCTACTCTTCAAAGATGGACCTACATATATTATGATGATACAAATTTCGAAGATCCGTCTTTTGGCCTTTGGTTCTTCTTAGTTTGTTTGTTTATAGATTTTCCTGATAGAATTGGTCAATGGGGTAATTTATGTTTCGTGTATATGTTTCATTTGGCAAGGACATTTATTATCTAGTGTATAGTTTTGTTATCCGTGTTGGTGGAAAGCTATGCGTGTGAAAGACATGCGGCGCATACGCTAAAGAAAGAACACTTTGCTGTATATGACAAAATCTAGGGGGTAAACAACCGAAAAGGAACAGACAATAGACATGAGGCAGATGCATACACGCGCCCTAGTTAGACAAACTGTTCTTGCATGACATATTTATTTCACCTGGATTGCCAAGTAGTACAATAATACTAAATGAATGGCTCTCCAGACATAGAGAGACACACAATCATATGTACAAAACACACAGGACAAAACGACAACCGAGGACAAATAAATTGGTCAGTATACTAACATAATATTCATCTCGTACCAACTCAAGGTATAAACCGTCTTGTATCTATAATAACGTTTTGGACAGAATCAAAAATATCTAAGCTGTCGCTTGACGAAAGATTATCATTACAATGTGTCAGTTAAGTAAGCAGCATATCACCTGCTAAGTTCACAACTGGGTTTGAATTGACTCCTGTTGCCAAAATATTGCATACAGTTCTCAACAAGGATACTCTATGGCAGGAAAACAGGGGGCATTCGAGGAAAACAATGGTATGTACTCTCATTGGGATATGAGCAACTACATGCAGCATACGGAAGAATATTTGGTCTATGAAGAGAATTAAGACGACAACAATCCAAACGTAGTTGTGTATGTATAATACTAGGGAATCTTTTGCCGTGCAAGTAGCGATCTGGGACAGGATCAACGGACAAGAGAGTACTTTTTAGTTTAGATCTGAATTGGGCAAGTGAAGTAGATTGCCTTATATCGTCCGGAAGGTCGTTCCAAAGTTTAATAGTAAAGGAAATGAAAGAATTACCAAAACGATTTGATGTAACCTTTATTTGTCTCAAACTCCGGCGTTTGCGAAGATGGAAGGTTGGATGAACGGCATAAAGTGGCACCACATCCGAGAGGGGCTCAGCCTGTTAACCATTTTGTAAAACAGAATCAGTTTATAGTAATGGCGCCTTCTGGTCAAAGTTGGCCAACCTAATTCATTAAGAAGTAAATGACGAGGAGTACGTTTAAGTGCACCCAAACAAATGCGTGCTGCTTCATACTGAACAGATTCAAGTGAATTTGACAGGTCCATCGTGCAATTATCAAATATTGCGCATCCGTATTCCAGGATAGGGCGTATCATGGCTTTGTATAGTCTGACTAAGGTGTTACGCGAGAATATATATGTAAGTCTGAAAAATAAAGTTAGGCGTTTCCTCGTTTTGTCAATGATTCTAGTAACGTGAGCATTACATTTCAAATTATGAGAAAGGGTAATTCCCAGATGGGTATGATTTAAACCTTCCGGGATAAAATATGCGCCAAGAAATAAAGGTGGATGATCAGGTTTCTTGTGTTTAGCTGAAAACCAGAGAGCCAGAGACTTAGTTGCATTAAACGTAACTTTCCACTGTTTGCCCCAAACAAAGATTCTTTCAAGCTCAGTATTTATAGGCCTACCAGAAGTGGCAGGGTCAAATATGATCTCTAATATGCTGGTGTCATCAGCGTACAGTGTGATGTCGCAAGAGATACGAACAGTAATATCACTTATGAAAACTAGGAACAGTAGAGGCCCCAGGCTAGAGCCCTGGGGCACCCCTGTCTCAATAGGAAGCATAGATGACGTTTGGCCCCCGATCGCTACAAACTGATGACGATTGGTTGGATAGCTACTGATAAGTTTCAGGAGCGGCTCCTCGATACCGAGCTGCCTTTATTTAAAAAGTAGACCTAGGTGGCAGACACTGTCGAACGCTTTGCTGATATCAAGGAAAACCATCCTGGCTTCCTTTTGCAGTTCAAGGCCATCATATATGTCATGAAAGATTTTAAGAAGTTGATTTATTGTTGAGTTGTTTCACCGAAACCCGGAATTTTTAGAGATCAAGAGTTCATAACGCATGAAGAACTCACACAAGACATTATAAATTAAGCGTTCGAAAACTTCAGAGACATTGCAGAGCAATGATATGGGTCTGTAAATGCTTTTTGTTTGCTTGTCGTTCTTTTTGAACACTGGGCATACATTACACTTTTTCCAAGGATCCAGAAAGCAGGAAGTGCGCAGGTAATGGTTAAATAGTTTTGTGAGGAAAGGGCTGATACCGGGAGCGGTATTCTTTAAAATCATGTTTCCAATGCCATCAGGACCAGTTGCGGAGCTAGTCCTCAATGATTGTAAAACTTTTTCCACACTTATCTCATCAACTTGAAAAAGAGTATAGACGAGCCTCAGTTCGTTACAAGATCTCAGGCAATGGTATAGGATTACCTTCACGAGGTAATTAACATTGGTTGGCAAAATACTTAATGAAGATTTCACATTTGCCCACATTACTAGAGATAACTGTATCATTTTCAAGAAGGGGAGGTATCGATTGGTGAAGCTTGGAGTCAAGTAGACTTTTACTAAGGTTCCACCATTTCTTGGGATTAATAACTTTTGAATCGAATCCAGTGCGAATTTTAGAAAAATACGATTTCATTGAACAACTGAGGGCATTGGCAGCTAAGTTACGTTTGCGCTTGTAAAAGGTAAAAAGTCGTTCCATGTTAAGAGTTTCAGAGAGTATAAAGGGGCGGATTTTGCTGCTGTGTCGTCTTCATACGCGATCCCTTTGTCTGAGTAACTTTTTCATCTTACGTGACCTGTTTCCATTCTATCCATTGCATCTAAAATCCTTGAGAGGGCAGTGTATGTTCAGCTCTCAGATTATCTGAGCGACTCTCAGTCAGGCTTTAGGAAGGGGAATTCCGCAGATACATGCCTTATTCATTTCACTGATTACATTAAGGATAATATGGCTCAGGGATACTATACTGGCATGGTCCTTATTGATGTTCAGAAAGCTTTTGACACAGTGGACCATGATATCCTGTGTGAGGAACTCAGAGCGATGGGTGTGGGCTCAGTTGATTGGTTCCACTCATATCTGACTAATAGACGTCAGCTGAAGGATGCAAATGGTACTCATTCTGACTGGGGTGATATATCATGCGGCGTCCCCCAGGGCAGTATTCTTGGCCCTCTTTTGTACCTCTGTTATGTAAATGACATTCAAATTAGTGTTAACTGCAAAACGATGCTGTACGCTGACGACTCAGTTTTGCTGGCACGAGGAAAAGATAATGACATGATATCCACTTTGCTTGGGACAAATTTGCAGTCGTGCAACCAATGGCTAGTTGACAACAAGTTGTCGATGCATTTCGGCAAGACCGAATGCATTCTTTTTGGTCCCAAAAGAAAATTGAAAGAAGTGGAGAATTTCAGTGTAGAATGTGATGAGCACACAATTCAGTCGGTAAAGTGTGTAAAGTATCTAGGCTTGGACCTGGACCAATCTCTCACCAGTGCTACTACCGTAAACAACCTTGAAAAGTAACTGGTTCACGTCTGAAATTCTTATATAGACAGGGTCATTTTTTAAAGTTTGAAACCTGTAAATTGTTGGGTAATGCTTTAATTCAACCCTTCTTCGATTGTTCTGCTTCAAGTTGGCACTCTTCCCTAACTCAGGCCCTTAAACGCAAACTTCAGGTAGCCCAGAACAAACTGGCCCGCTTCATTCTTAATTTAGGCCCCAGAGCCCACATTGGCTCTGTTGAGTTGCAAAATGCTGGTCTTTTAAATACACAACTCCGAGTCAGTCAGTTGAAGTTGAATCACTCTTATAATATCTTTCATAGTGAGTGTCCCTCTTACTTGAAGAACAATTTTGAAAAGCATCAAAATATCCATAATCACTTCAGCAGGAGCAGTTCTGTGAATTTCTCGATTCCCAGGACAAATTCTGTTGGCCAAACTACTTTTTACTGTAATGCTATTAAAGATTGGAACAACCTGCCCCAGGAAATAAAATTGGTGAGGGGGAAGGCCAATTTTAAGACTAAGACAAAGGCTTTTTTATTTTCCAAAATGGGCACAACAGATTTTTTATAAGTTAAGAGACAATAATAATTTAGTTGATATCTTTCAGTGCCTTTTTGCACTGGCTTTTTATATACCTTTGTTTTCCAGATGGATATGTATACGACCTGATTATTTTATTGAAAATTATTTAAAATTTAATTTATGTATGGTTAACAGGGACCCCCTGGAAATAAGTCTTGTATTGACTTTCGGGGTTATCCCGGGAGGTCAACACATTGTGTATTGTCAATTTGTGCTTCTTTTATTCATTTCTACCTGTAAATGTACTTGTATGAGCTGCTGACTTCCAAATAAAATCATCAATCAATCAATCAATCAATCAATCAATCAATCAATCAATCAATCAATCAATCAATCAGTCATTCAATCTACATGTGACACATGGCTTATCTTTCGGCCTGAAGAGAATATCACGAGAAGGGATAAATTGATTGCAGAGAATTCAGTGAAGAGATTTGTCCAGTAAAACAACATGTCATTAATGTCATCAAAAGTTTCGAAACCTGTGTCAAATGGGGCATTAAGGGCAGCGTTACTTAAGTTTTCAAAATTGGCTCTCCAGTAATCCCAGATTTTACGTTTGAAGGGGCAGTCTATGCGATGAGAAGTAGAGAGCGTGCAAAATACAACCGAATGGTCAGACGTAGAGATCGGAGGCAAAATTCCATAATTCACGATATAACCGGGTGAATCGGTAATAATTAAATCGAGAAGACTCTCTGTCAAATCATTGATACGGGTTGGACCCGATATTAATTGGAATAAGTTATTATAAGATATGAGATTTACCAAATCCAGACCCGGGCCACTTTCCGAGTGGTTAGAATCCCAAGACCTACACCTGTAGTTAAAATTACCAGCTATAATGAGTGTTTTAGGGTTACATTCAAGAGCACTAGTGATTGAGTGATCAAGGTCACTGAGAAATAAGTGTCTGTCAGCGGCACGCTGACCAGGTGGTCGATAATACACCCCTAATAAAACTAAACCAAAGTTGAGTCAAAATTCCACCCACAAACATTCACTAAACCAAAGTTGAGTCAAAATTCCACCCACAAACATTCACTGGTTGTTGATTCCAAGTCAGCACGACGGGAACAGGATAGCCAGTCCCTCGTGTATACAGCTACTCCACCTCCGGGTCCTGCAGTCCAATCCCTCCCGGATGGGCATGCCAAAGCCCTCTATGAACAACAATTCACTTGGAAAGCTACTGTCGAGCCATGTTTCGGACAAAATGAGAATATAGATTTTTTCAGAATCAGCCAGAAAATAAAGTTTGTCGAGTTTGCCTGAACTTTTCAAACTACGTACGTTAGCATGAGATTTTTTTTTTGGAGTGAAGGTATCTGCAGGCCCTGGATTTGGATGAATGTCACATTCAAGTAATTTGCATCAAATTGTGAAGATATGTCTAAGATTACAGTATGATTTACATAAGAATGAAACAATTATGAGAGACAGTAGAGCGAAAGCATTCACAAAGTTATCGTGAAGACCAGGAGCATGTACAATAATTTTGACCAGACATTTACGAAGCTTCTGGGTAGCAATGGTTGCTCTATACTGTTGAGTGTCTATCCCCATAATAGATTTTTAGGAATACTAAAAAGTATCGTCCTAAGAGTAGGCTTTTGGAGAACATTGAGGCAATATACCTGTAAATTAGCAAGATGTTCATGTCGTACAATTAACACTGATGCCATTGGCACAGTTTGAGACAATAATTCAATAAACGTAGTGCGATAAAGGTAAAAAATATACACAGCATTAGATACGAGAAAATAACATGTCCTCAGCATCACACACACCAATATAAAACATAACACGAAGAGTAAAAATAATAAACTGAGATATAAGGATACCAGATACATACTGGGAAAATGTTTTGGATAAACTACCTGAATAGATGTCAATAAATAATACAAGATTATGGAGAATTTCGGCTGCTTGGTAAGAATACTAACCGAAGTTGCACTCGACAAGTGCTGGGTATTAGTGGCTTGATACATATATTTCAATTGTAATCCATCGCATTCATGTGCAAGGATAATTTGAACGAGTGAAAATGCGAAAAATGACATTTTGGTTTTCACATCGCTGATTTCAAAACAACACAAGATAGAGATGTTTAATTAGAAGCCATGATCAACACCAAGTTTGCATTGCTGGAAATAAGTGGATATGACATGTCTGGAAAGATACACACTATACCTTTCTTGTCATTTGACTATGATCAGAGATGGTAAAATGATTATTTACTTTTAATCACATATTCAGGTAGCAATGTAAATATGTAAGGCAAAAATAATTGACCGAAGACACAATAACAGGAAAAACACCGGTAAGCGGAAAACTAACAGCAATGTTATAAGCATGTGTATAGAACCTTTTTAAATAATAATGTGAAATCGGTTTTTAAGCGTATATGTACGTTTGCAGGTACTGAACACGTTAGTGACAAATGTCAGTAAACCTTGTAAAGGTGGATTGGTTCAGCTCTCGGGCATAAATACATGAAATAAACAGACAGGAACAAATGTAGTGAAATACAGTTCCTTACCTGAGTAGACTATTGTCAAGTACATGCACGCGCCCATGACATGCCATCCAGTTTTTAGCAGTAGGAACACGGTAACAGAGATACTGCTTTATAGCTCGTTTACTGTACCCAGCATGCTATCTCAAAATGACGCCGCTACGTCTTGAGGGTTTTTGATCCTTCTCTTGTAACCACCGAAAACCTGACATTTTATATATATGGAGCTTGACGGACCCGAAGACTTCAATTTTGGTGAAAGTATATTTTTTTCATTTATTTTGGTGCAAACACTTCATGTATATATATATATATATATATTTGTAAATTTATTGCAGAAAACAACAGCACAGTACCAAAGTACAAAAACAAACAAACAAACAAACTATACACTAGCTGAAGGTTACACAACTGGCACATTATTTTAATTCAAACGAATGTATGCATAAGTAGACACACAGATGATGAATCATTAGATATGAATACTGATATTTTATGGAAAAACTGAAACGTGTTGTAGTAGCTTGCCCAAATTAGCATGCTATTATTAAATAACAGTAGTATAACAGGGAACATTTCATGTCTGGTAGAATTGCATTGAGCGCATTCCATCACTATAAGCTGTCGTAAACAGTATGACCAAGGCTCACTCCCGTTTTATATCAATGTACGCTTAGCTTGCCAAATTCGACAGCACAGGCTACCTTGTCACGCCGAGACTGACCATGGCCTAATGTAAGTGTATTCACAGCATGGACTGTTAATGGTATAAAAAAGAGCCTGGTGATCTGTCTCAGAGCTTGGCCCTGATAAGTATCTCTCTACTTAGTGAACTGGTTATTTGAAAGAATGAAAGGAACACGTACGTAATTTTATTAATTTACGTCAATATGCTAATTAATGTATTGCATTTCCAATTATGAGGCCTTTCCAGCAATATTTTGAAACAGTTTAAATGATACCAATCATTAGACAACTACAAGCTCATCAATGGTAAAACGCGTGTGTGTTTTCTACGCACTTGCAAAGAAATAATGTGAGTTTGAAACGATAGGTTGCGATTGAATTGCTTATGGTGGTGTTAATCTCTCTCTCTCTCTCTCTCTCTCTCTCTCTCCCCATTTGACCATATGTCTTACTTTAACTGGCAGTTATAATCTGCCTATTTTACAAGCACACTTAAATGCAACAGATTATAAAAGATACTAAGAGACACATTCACGTGGTACAGCCATGTAGCAAAATCGTATGTGCTGGCACATAGCCCCATTGTCTTATTTTAGGTAGCAGAAATGAAAAGTTCATTTAAAATCATGGATCCACAGTATTACCACGTAGCGAGTTTTTTTTTTAAACTTTTCTACAAGCTACAAATATACCAAGTTTCAGAACAATCGAGACACTTTTAGAGAAGTCAAGAATGGCAAAACATCGTAAACAAACAGACAAATATCGCAACAAATTAGGGTCTGGGGGTCCGCTAAGGTATCCCTGTGCAATTGCGAAGCGCGCGCGCGTGTGTGTGTTTGTAATAAGAGCGAAGACAAATTACCAAAAATACAAACATCACAAGCACATGACCTTTTGAACAAACTTGATTGAAAGATAGAGTCACACCAAGCTTGAACTGGACTGGTTGAAGGCTTTGGAGCAGAAGTTGAACGCGTGAATCCTTGAAGGGCACTTCTCAGAAATTGAGGGACAGACTATGGACAGGCGACAAAGAACGAAGACTCAGAATCTAAACTGAAAAAAAGAACTATGGAGGAAATGATTGCAAGAAAGCAAAGGCGGGAAATTTTGTCAGCTGTCATGGTAACAACGGCAACAAGTGAACATGTGTCAGATTTCACGTTTTCAAATTGTCAATAGGAAAGATGTATATCATATTTATATTTACTATTTTACTTTTACCTTTACTTGCATTTCGTATGAACTTTGATAAGATTACCTGTGGTTGCAGACCTGAAAATGACTATAATGAAAGCGCATAGCCATACCTAAGGAAGTCTTTTGAAGTATCTATTTTAATTTATGCATCCAAACTTGAACTTACATCTGTACATAACCAGTAACATGATGACATGGCGATGTGTGACACAGGATTGACCAAAGATCACTCTCTGTTTAGAAAGCCAGTAAAATGATGTCATGATGTTGTAAAGCATATTGTTAATCACAGACTAATGTCTGTTGACATGACCAATTACATGATGTCATGATGTGAGACAAACAGCTCTCCACTGTTAAAATAACCAGTATTAAGATGACACAATGATGTAAGATAAAGGCTGCATTCCACTGTCTGTTGAGAACATCAGTGACACCATGTATAGCAAGCCAGGACCGCAAAAAATAAATTTCTCGTTTAAAACAGAATAAGCATGAATAAAAAAAGCAAAAATTAAAACAAAACAGATAACTCTCACTTAAAACAGTGTAATTATATAAAAAAAAGTAAAACAAAACAGACAGAAATGATAAATAAAACAAGCCATTTTTGAATAAAGCATACAACAAAAGAGAACAGGGGTCGCCTCTAAATGAAACAGGCGATCGTCAAATAAAACAGAAAACTTTGAAAGAATCTACTGTTATGCGAAACCAGATTCAGTTAGCTCATTTGTGAGCAGCGGAAGGGTCTAAAAGCCGGAAAGGAACAGACCTAAGCATAGCCGAAGATAATTTTGCCCCTTTTCCCATTTTATGAAAAATCTGCAATTCAAATTGTGAATATTGCAAACCTACAATAAATTTAAAAAAAAAACGCTTTCACAGATGCAACTGAGAACAAAAATATTTGCATTCTGAATTTGAATTCCTCTTTCTACCTCTCTATTTAATCACAATCGTGCCTTCCAATATACACCGCGTTGTTGTCAGCATAAATTGCACAAAATCCAAATTTGTGATTAATACGATGAATCTTGATTTAACTTCCATCAGTGAAAATTTTTCTATCTTTTACCATTAAATAAAATGGTAATTTTATTTGATAATGTACCAGTTTTAGACCCGCACAGAGACAGCTGAGCGTGATGTGAGTGGGAAACATGGCGCGTCAAGGTGTCGAAAATGCGCATGAACTGATCAGTGAACAACTTGTAGAAATCTGTGCACGTTTGCTGAAAGGTGATGACACAGATGGGTAACGTCAGAAGTTTTAGGAACAGACAGACAAATGTCATTTGAACATGCCTCCATCATAAGATGCAGGGATCAGCAATTTTACTTTTTACTTTAAAGGTGTCTGCATGCACCTCTGCTGAATGGGTATGCCAATTATGTTCCTGTCAAGGATACGCTAAACGAATACCCGACCCAGGACATAAATTGCTGTGTCCTTATTAATAACATATAAGTAGAGTAACCTTTTCTCTTAACTAACAAGATATAAAGATTATCCATGCATAAATCTGCTACAAAAGAATAATATGGCCTTCCGAAGTCTCCACCTGAATAATGACTGAGGAGGCAAATTGTGTCGTAAGATACATTCTCCTTTACAATTGCTCACCGAAATAATAACCAAACTTGCATGGTGAGTATTCATTGTTTTAGGAACCACTATAATTTATATATTTGTTACATCCTCTTTTAGTTCTGCTGACCTAAGGTCGCAGACCTTATAGCATCACTCATGTCCGTCCGACCTTCATTCTGTCCCTTCATCTGTACGTCAGTCTGTCCGTTAACTTTTGGTTGATGAGCGCTTTAAAAGTTTTAATGTTAGGCTAATATAACATTCATGACTTGCAGGGCGTATTTAATATCTAGGTTCCTTTTGATATTGGTGGCGCCACCTACAATATTATGCAAGGAGGTCAAATTGTTAAATTTTTGTGAACACTCCAACATATTCTATTTTTAGTGGATCTTCACCAAATTAAATGGGATCGTGGGGGAAGTCGAAGTCTCAGTCACTAGTGATACTAGTGACGACTACTATAGTTAAACCGAAATTATGAGCGAAAATGTGTTTTAGGTTATAAAATTCCATATTTAGAAGAGCAGATGGATTAGACTTATCAAAATTTATAGGGATATAGACCATGGACGATGCTAGAATGTTATTTAATATCGGTGGCCTTGACCTATTTTTGTGACATCACCATGCCTGTAAAGTTGAAAAGGTGATTTTGTAACGACAGAGTGTAGCTTGGGCATCAATGACATAGGTAGATGAACCTCCAGATCAAAATTGCACTTGATTACATAAAACATAAAACTATACTCGTTGATCTACCTTTTGGGTCATTGTGACCCAGTAATTATACACTTTGGCACTGTCCAAGTCTTTGGTTTTCTTCAATAACTCGCAAAGTTATCACTTGATTTAAACAAACAGACTGTTAGAGAAAGCTGGATGTTGGGCACATAATTTTAACATAACATTTTATAAATCCGAGTTGAAGATAAAGGTCAAATGGCCAGTTTGAAAACAGGTGTCATCTCGTGAATGCTCTGCACCCACAATTTTTTAGATAGGCCCATATAAGGGGTTTAGGAGTTAAAAAGTATATAAAAACCTTTGTCAACGTCAATGTTGGTGGCGCCACATATAGTATTATGTAATTTACAGGTCAAAATGTGAAAATCTTGTTACTGCAATACTTTCCACAGTTTTTAAGGTAGCCAATATAACGTTGAGGACTAATACGGTGTATAAAAAATCAAGGTTTATTTTGATATTGGTGGCACCACTTGCAATATTATGCAATGCAGGGGCCAAACTATGAAGATCAGCGAACCCTCTGGCACCCTTAATTTTTGGAAGATCTTTACCAACTTCGGCTTGATTGTGGGGAAGGTCAAAGTCTATATAGCTGATGATACTAGTGGCGCCATCTATACTTTGACAGATATTATGAGTCAAAATGTGTTTTAAGATATAAAATTCCATATGTTGAAAAAACTTGCCAAATTTATACATGTAGCATACATAGACATTGTCCAAAGCTAGAATTTGATATAATATCAGTGAGCTTGATACTCTGTCCCAAGGTCACTAAGGATATAAAGTATAGGACTCATTCATAGGTGTCTTGGCACATGCAACAATATCCATCGCAAGAATTGCACAAATAAGATATGATTAGATGTAGAGCGAAGTGCCATCTGATGGAATTTTTATACACTAAATGTACATAAGCTTTATATGTTCAGATGCCACTTCAGGACTTGCAACTTTAAAATGAACATGTACAATATAGCTACGGTGCCAGCAGAGCATTAGGCGTATGTGCCTCTTGTTTGGACTGATATTATTTATTTATTCATTTATCAGATAATAGTTTACGTTACATATTCACAACAAAGAGACACACATGCACGCGACAGCAAACCGCGTGACGGAACATTGAAATAAGATCTGCTCTTTTGCGGCCGAAAATTCTATCATAAAACTGACCTCCGTGCAGCTTTTATTTCTGTGGGTTGTGGGTGGTATGGGGTCGTGGGGATTTCACTACAATCCTGTTTTAATCAGCAAATTTACTCCTTCTGATATGCCCTGACAATACAGGGAATAGCATACTTCGCGCAGGAGGTAAAAATAAAGGAGGAAAGTTTCCTTTGCAACGTCAAAATCCTGCGACTTGTTGAATAAGGCATGATGAATCATGAAGCAAATTTAAAAGTGCGAACTCTTCTCTGTATTGGCACGACATATCAAAGGCAGTAAATATGCCAGCTAAAACAGAATTGTAGTGACCCCCCCCCCGCAACCCACCCACCCACCCACCCCACACCACAGAAAGTAGTCTTATGATAAAAGTATTGTCAACAAACGAGCAGATCTTATTTGAACGTTCCGTCGTCATAGCGCGGTTTGCTGTCACGTGCACGTGTGGCTCTGTTGTAAATGTGATATTAATTATTATCTTATTAATTAAGAAACAGATAAAATCAATCCAAGAAAAAGATGTACCAAGCACATACAAATTATAGTGGCATTGGAAACATGAATACCCATCATACAAATTTGGCTATTATTTAGGTAAGCCATTATAAACCAGGCTGTATCTCGTCTTTACCATAATTTGCCTCAGTCATTAGCCAAGTTGGGACTCTTGGGGGCCATATCATTCTTTTGTTGCAGATTCATGCATAGACAAACTTTATATCTTGTGAGTTAAGAGAAAAAAGTTATTAGGGCACAATGTTTTTTGTCCTGGGTTGGGTTTCTGGTTTGCGTATTCATGACAGGGACATAATAGCCATATCCATTCAGCAGAGATGAATGCAGACATCCTGAAAGTAAAAAAGAAAAATTGCTGAGCCCTGCATCTTATGATGGCGGGACGTTCGAACGACAATTGTTCGTCTGCTGATGACATTTTAACGTTATGCAGCTTTTAATATTACCTGTTTGTATAATGTGGGTGCTGTGGGATCGTGGGGGTTTCACTACAATCCGATAAACAGCCGTTCGCTCACGTTCAATTTGTTTTCTTCCGTCTTAGATTTCTTGATTTTTCGCTCTTCAAATTTACAAAATCCTCCCCCCCTTTTTTTTTTTTTATTAGGTTAGCTAACTTATCAGTTGCAGTTGAACTTTTAGGAGGTTTAGTCTTCCGTCGCTCGTCGGTCCAAGATCAGTATTTTAAACTACTTCTCCAAAGCCCATAGCTGGATCCTGTTTAAACTTGGTGGGGGTCTACCTTGGTTAGGGTGGGGGGATCTACCAAGTTTGTTCAATGAGTCATGCTCCATTCATTTTTGGATTTTTAATGATTTTTATGGTACTTTTTTGAGCAAATGTTAAAAAATCTTCTTGACCGAAACCACTGACCTTGCTTTGATATCACGGAGGAACACTCCTAGGGACTTCCAGTTCTCAATTTGTTCACGAGGTGGCGCTGCAATGTTTCCTATTTTTTCAATGATTTTTTTTTTTTTTTTGGGTGTGTTTTGGCTGTTTTGACTTCTTCCTGAACCGTCACTTACATTAAGCTGAAGCACGGTGGATATGTTCCTTGTGGATTTTTTAATTTATAATTATTCTGTTTCAAATGACAAATATCTGTTTTGTTTATTTTTTTCTGTTTAATTCATGACTATTCTGTTTTAAATGAGAAAGATATGTTTTTTTTTTGCTGTGTTTTATTTATAACTATTCTGTTTTTAATGAGAAATATCTGTTTTGATGTATTATTTTGTCTGTTTTGGTTATACTTATTCTATTTTAAATGAGAAATGTGTCTATTTTCTTTTAATTTGTCTGTTTTATGTATGAATATTCTGGCTTTTTCTTAGGAGAAAATATATCTGTTTCGTTTTATTTTTTGTTTGTTTCGTTTATCATTATTTTGTTTTAAATGAGAAATATCTGTTTTGTTTTACTTTTTGGTCTGTTTTATCTACAATTATTCTGTTTTAATGATAAATTTATATTTTTGCGGTCATGGCTTGCAGTAACCATGTCATAATGGTGTAAGGCAAACACTACCCCACTGTCAAGAAAATCGTTGACATGATGTTATGACGACGATACACAAAGTATGCAGTCTAATCTTGCTTGCTGCTATAACTAGCAACAGCCTATCATGATGATGTTCAGGCAAAGAGTTTTCCATTAACTTTTGATGCAACCAGTAAGAATACGTTATAATGAAGGTAGGCCACTACTAAGATAAACAAGTGAAATGATGTTATGATGATGTAAGGAAAACTGTAACCAACTTTTAAGATAACCAGATAATGATGGCATGATGTCATAAAACACAGGATAGACCTGAGGCCATGATGTTGTAAGACACAGTCTTCTGCCTGTTAAGTAACATCATGTGATGATGTAGGACAAAGCTGTGTACACTGTTGACATAACAATAACATCATGTCATAATGATATAGGACAAAGGGATGTACACAGTTGCCATCTTCATAACATCATGTCATGATAATGTAGGACAAAGGGATGTACACTGCGGACATATTACTAACATCATGTCATGATGATGTATGGCAAAGGGATGTACACTGTTAACATAACCATAGGACAATGCGATGTACACTGTTGGGATAACCATACCACCATGCCATGATAACATAAGACACAGGATAGACCACAGGCCATGATGTTGTAAGACAAGTGGTATGTCACAGACCACTGTCTCTTGTAATAATCACAGCCTGGATATCATAATGCTAAATGGTAGCCCACGTTTAAAATGGTATAAAACAAAGGATAGACCAATATCTGTTGAGATAACCAGTAACATGATGATGATGATGTGAGGCAAAGACCAAGTTGTTCAGATAACCAGTTTCATGATGATGATATACCACAAGAAGGAAATCACTGAAGAAAGGCCGAAACAACCTTGACATGTTTTCTGTTAGATTCCAAGGCAGTTATTAAACATGCTTTATTTTGTGTGCAGTATCACATGCGGTAGCAATTACAGAGCCAGGAATCAAAAAAATATTAGCTGGAAGCTTGGACCATGCGGCCAACTGCATGTCACATTGTGGGTGTGGTCCATGGAGGTTGAGCCATGCAGGCAACTTTGAGTTACAGTATGGTTGTGATGTGCGGATACGATGCACACATATAGACCAGAAAGACAGGTCATGCAGGCAACCATGTATAACACTGGTCATATGAAACATTTTGCCGAAAGGCAGACCATATAGGCAATTATGTATCACACTGGAAGATATGAACTATTGTTGCAAAAAAAGCATGATCTGGAGACAACTGTGCATCATACTGGTTGATATGATATACGATACCTGCAGACTGAGTGAAAGATAAATGATAATGATAATCTACTTTATGTTATCATTCTCACCTCAAAGATCCTTATCTCAGACACAAATCTACATTTGACAGTCAATAAGCAATGTTCAAAAATAGATAGGGAAAGGGCTTTGCAAAATGCCGACACACACCCAGGTAAGAATAGGCAGGGGAAGGACATCAGCGTTTGTCGCCCCCCCCCCCCCCAAAGAAAAAAAAAAGAATAAAGGAACGATGAGGCCCTTTTCCCTGCCTATTCTTACCTCGGCATTTCTCGGAAAAAACGTCGACAAATGCTGAGGTGTTTCCCCTTCAGCTTTTATTGTTGACTCGGCATTTCTGTCGAGAGATGCCAGGAGGTAGGTATGGAAGGCAAAGGTATCTCAGCAACAGAGCATTGACGGAGAAATGCTGAAGTAATGAAAGGGGAGGAAAATATTCTAGGCTTTTTTTTTCTGCTGATGAAAGGTACAATGACTGAATTACTCTGCAATTCCAAGCAATGTCATAGGTCTAAAGAGACAATCTGAGATTATTCTCTGCATTTCTCCTCATGGTACAACTTTCTCGTTCTACCAAGGGGCAAGTTTTCAAAGTATGGAACATTTTATTTAGATCAAAAGCCAAATTACCGAAACAGTCCATCAAAGTCTGACTGAGGAAGACACGAGTTTCGCTTCTATAACAGCTATGGTGTGTATTCGTATTATTGTCCAATGTACCAAACACATACTGCCATAAAGTCCCAGACCCTATTAAAAACTTGAATATCAGTTGGAGGGAAAGATTCAAGAAGGTTTATGATTCTCATAGAAAAGTCAGGTGAATAAAATGAATAGTTTTTTAAACACACAAGTTTCTTATCCAATGTCAAGGTACTCGCTGTAAAACTTTTATTTCTCCCCAGTTGTTTCATCACTGAACCAATTTGTTCCGTTTGCATGTCTGCTCAACACATTTCTCAAATTACAAAACAAGTGTATTCCAATGATTCCTTAGATTAATATGTATATTTCAGTCATTCCTTGAAACATTTTGATGAAGTTTCTCTATACTCTTTAAATACTGTATTCCTTGTCCATAATTTTCTAACCTCTCAAGTATCTCCCAAACTTGATTTGAACACCTATTGCAGCATTTTTTTTAAACCCTGCACACAAACCTTCCCCTTTTGGGGGATCCTATAGAGGTAAATTACTCTCATGCTTGATAATCTAACGTAAAGTTTGCCCCAAAACTATGTACAGTGAAACCTGTTTCGAAAAACCAACCCTAGGGAGGACCAAATTATGGTCTTTCATAAAAGGCATAAAGAAAAGAAAAATAGTCCTAAGCAAAGTATTTTGAAATGTTGGTCTCTCAAGACCAAGTGGTCGCCCATTTGGTTGGTCTCTCAAGCCAGGTCTTACTGTATTCTTTTCTGTGGCGGCAATTTATGAAAGATGCAACACAAGAAACCCATAAAAATGGAGATAAATCTGGAGGGACATTACCTGCAGGCAAAATTCTGACTCTGCCAAAAATACCAGTGCAATAACTGGTTAGTGTGCCGCCACGTATTACATTTTAGGCCCTTTTATTCTGTCAGTGATTTATTGTCATTTCGACAATTCTCCTTGTGTGGCTTTGCCGATCTATCTGTCTTCGTGCAGTGATGTCTACTCTCTGGGTACCAGCATCTTTTGTTATGTATCGTCTTCCTCGCTCCCTCACTTTTTCATGTGCAAAAGGGATTTATATAGGGCTATGGCCTTTTTTCTCAATCGCTTTTCCGAAATCAAAATATGTTTTAATCAACAATTTTTTTATGTTAAATGAAGGCTATGTTTGCAGATCAATTACGCAAAACTGATCATAAATCCCCCAGAAATATCAATTTATTTCTTTCATTTACGCCGATAGAGACCGTAAGTCTCCAGCAAAGTTACGTTTTTGCATAGAATTCAAACTGGTCTCGTAATTATAACTTTAAGTGCCTTTTGCTGCTAAAATCCCTTAAAAGTAGCTTCTTTGGGCTTTGTTATCATACACAACAATTACTGAAAATATAATATTTTTCATTTGCAGCATTTCGTAGTCTGCCTTAGATTCAATATTGAAATGTGTGAAAGAGTAGAGAAAGAATATATCAATGTAGATTATGTGTGATAAAGTTTGAGATCCTATCTGCCACACATCTAATCTACGTAATGCCACATTATTGGGGTGCTCATCGTAAAGCTCTCCCTTAAACTTTCCACTGAGAATGTTTTTCCTTTTGTTTTTATATATATTTCGAGTTGAATCTAAAAATAACAACGGATTTAATGGGAAACAAAAACACTTAATCATGTACTTCATTGCTTTTCAGGTGTGAAAAATTACAGCTCTTCACTGAAATTTCGCTATTATACGCCATTACAAATTTCAATATATAAAATGAACAATACCAAGCAGCCAGAACAGAAATTTGTCGCCATTAACCTTTTGAAATCCAGTTTTACATCTACTGTTATTAATCCATATCTCTCTAAACTCTTCCACTTTTCTTGCAGCTAGTTTTTAATTTAACGTGAGAACTCTACCCACTTAGTTTCAGCGATAACGGATCCCAGTCCTGATGCCGGGGTTAAACTGATGATTTTTCCCTGTTCTTTTGTCAAATGTAACTCCACATACTGCACACAAGTTTATTTTTGTGCATATTGGCTGGAGTTTTCAGTGTGTAATTCTCGTATTTGTCAAACACAATCGCGTTCAGTCTTGAGTCAGGAGTCTTGACAGATATACAGAGAAATTTCACCTTACCTATGGAATGGATGTGACGTGCTCTAACTATATGGCAGTCCTTTCACACATCACGTGGATTTGTTTTCCCTGACAAACGAAATTAATAAGAACAAATTAAGTCTCGAAATTATCAATACTACATTGGGTCCCCCCAATAATAAGAATGATGATAATGTTATAAATATAATAATGAGTAAATAAATTCAACAAGTAAATAACTCATTAGTGCCATAAGAAAATCATATCCTAAGGCATTTGAGCCTGCGATCTTCCGGGGAACTTTCAACCGTTGCAGCAAACAATGGAACATAGTCGTCCATTTTCACGGAAATAGATTCCATGTATCAACAAAAGTATCAAGAGAACAAGAGAAAACTAGGAAAGATGATTTGCTGCATAGCAAATCAGTGTGTGTGTCTTCACAGCATAATGGTATGGTAATGTACAACAATTCCATAACTCAGGAGTAGAAGTTGGAATGGCATCTCTATCTATTATAGATTTGAAGTTATTCAAAATTTGAAATTTCTAATGGTGCTATTTAGCATAATTTAAATTGCTACAACTTTTATTTAAAATTCATTAGGTGCGCAATGGTCAAAAACCCCTAGGAGAAGTTGGAATGACATCTCTATCTATTGTAGTTTTGAAGATATTCAAGATTGAAAATTTCGAATACTGCTAATTAGCATAATTTAAATTGCAGCAACTTTTATTTTTCTTTCATTAGGTGCGCAATGGTCAACAACCCTTTAGTAGAAGTTGGAATGACATTTCTATCCATTATAGTTTTGAAGATATTCAAGTTTAAAAATTTTAAATGCTGCCAATTAGCATAATTTGAATTGCTACAACTTTTGCTTAAGATTCATTACATGCGCAATGGTCAATAACCCCCAGTAGAAGTTGGAATAAAATCTGTATCTATTATACTTTTGAATATATTGAAGATTTAAAATTTCAAATGCCCCTAATTTGCGTAATTTTAATCATCTTCATTCCTTAGTATAAAACGGACAGACTCCTTGTATGGAGGTACAATCATGCCAGGTTTGGAGTTTCTATGTGTAATAGTGTCCGAGAAAACTGTCGGACAAATTTGCTGGTAAAGTGGGAAGAAAGAAAGAAAGAAAGAAAGAAGGAAAGAAAGAAAGAAAGAAAGAAAGAAAGAAAGAAAGAAAGAAAGAAAGAAAGAAAGAAAGAAAGGAAAAACGAAAAAGTGTGTGTTGACACACACTCTTTAACGAATGACTTCAGGGAGCGATGGAAAAACATTGATGTGAAAGATCAAAATGAACTAGGAGAGATGATTTGTTGCGTAGCAAATTAATGTGCGTCTTCAAAGCATATTGGTATGGCAATGTACAACTATTCCATAACACAGGGATAGAAGTTAAAATGGCGTCTCTATCTTTTATTGCTTTGAAGTTATTTAAGATTTAAAATTTCAAATGGTGCTACTTAGCATAATTTAAATTGCTACAACTTTCATTTTTAATTCATTAGGTGCGCAATGGTCAACAACCCCCGACATGAAGTTGGAATGATATCTCTATCTATTACAGTGTTAAAGATATTCAAGGTTGAAAATTTCGAATACTGCTAATTAGCATAATATAAATTGCTACAACTTCAATTTTGGATTCATTACATGCGCAATGGTCAACAACCCCCGAGTAAAAGTTGAAATGACATCTCTATCTATAATAGTTTTGAAGATATTCAAGTTTTAAAATTTCAAATGCTGCTAGTTAGCATAATTTAAATGGCTACAACTTTTGCTTTAGATTCATTACATGCACAATGGTCAATAACCCCCTAGTAGAAGTTGGAATGACATCTCTATCTATTATACTTTTGAATATATTCAAGATTTAGAATTTCAAATGCCCCCACTTTGCATAATTCTAAACATCTTCATTCCTCTGTGTAAAACGGTCAAACTTTTTGTATGGAGGTACAATCATGCCAGCTTTGGAATTTCTATGTATAATAGTGTCCAAGAAAACTGTCGGACAAATTTGCAGCTTCACACCATGAGAGGCCTCTTGGCGAGAATTGCCCAGTCAGTTTGCGGGGGGGGGGGGGGGGGAGGGAGGCGGAGGGTAAGATATGCATCAGCTGTGTTTTGCCAAGAGTACGTAGGGTGCACGGTTGGCTGAGCGGTAAGACGCTCGCCTTTCACCTCTGCGACCCGGGTTCGATTCTCGTCCTGCGAAGTTCCTACCTCTTTAACCGTGCACGGTGGTTTTCTCCGAGTTCTTCGGTTTCCTCCACCAGGCAAGGTAGGAAGTGTACGCTTACATCTGTGCCATGGAGAGTGACTCGATAAGTCAGCTTGACTTCTTTCACAATCCATGTAAAACAAATGTGTCTATACTTTTATACAATTGTGTTGCCAGATTATCTTGACCACAGATCTAAAACACACTTAATCAATATATAGGACAAGCACAGAGGAATTGTCTACGCTCACACTTCCACTCATACTTCTCTTCTAGGTGGCGCCAGCTGTACCGAACGGAAGCAAATGTTCTAGCGGGAGTTATCCTGACCGAATTTTTGGTGCTTTTCCATGAATATTTAGGAGTGGTTATTTTTTACTCTTCAGAAAAGCAAATTACGCCATTTTTACACGTATCTCAGTGAATTGATAAATCAATTAATTCCATTTTGGGGGAAACGATCTCAAACGGTTCAAAAAAGACCCGACCTTAAAACCGGATATGAACAAGCATTTAAGCATTCAAGGGCTAACTTGTGGGTTTGGACGCATTCAATGACGGACATTAACATCTGACCTGCACTCAAAGGCTTTTTTTTGTATGCAGTAATGTCCACTGAAGGTTTATTGCCAATGTCGAACCTCAAAGTTTTTAAAGAGATAGTCTGTCTGACATGTTTGATGTTTTTGCTACAAAAATTTCCCTCATATATATATATATATATATATATATATATATATATATATATATATATATATATATGGAAAGAGAAACAGAGAGGAGATGGAGATAAATAAAACCATGCATTGTCAGGTGTATCGTTCTCTTTAATTTCTGTACTTATGAAACTTAGGCCATATTCAGTTTACTTGAAACTGGATGTCGTTTGGCAAAAGTGGATTCAACAGCGTGACTTGGGTATGTGGCTGAGCCGGTTCATTTGGTTTTGGTTGAAACCATAATATAGTTCACTAAAGTGTCTACTACAGAATGAATAGTTTTCTCAAAAGCAAAAGTGGTTTCACCAGTCACATCACTTTTGACCTCCATGCCGCACCATTTTGAGTTTTCCGCATAATTTGACCCAATTAAGAGATAAAGTTTGCTCTGCTGGTGTCGATATTACCAGTGACACGATCTTCTCATCAGGTGTCAATTCCACGAAACCAGTTTCAGTTATATGACAAAATAATATGCACTTCCTGGAAACTGGTTCCGGTTTCCTAATAGGTTTGCTGGATTGACGAAAGTCGAAGTAGTTCCCACTATTGCGCGTCAAAGGTAGCTTTGCAGTCTGACCTCATTTTAAAAACAACATTGCGCTTCCGTGCAAGGGGTCAATAATATTCGACTGTTGCTGTATAAATATAATCACTGTTAGATTATGATACAATGTAAACATTACAATATCTCTCCCGTATCTTGGATTAACATTCTACGAATAACAGGTTGAACTCTTGCTTATCAATGTATTCAAAAAATTTATTTTGACACTTCAGTAGGCCCGATCATACATAAAAAAGCAAAGTCGTGCGAATTCAACATGTACTGTTTTTATGTAAGCAGTGCAGGTTGTATGTTTAGGTACAAAAACTATATATACGTGAAAAAATACTAAGCTTAGAAGCAGAAACTCGATATACGTGAAAAAACCGTGTCGTAATCTTCGGGGAGACCAGTCATTGGTTCGCCGCCAGTTGTATAAGGTAAAGTTAACATTAACACCAGAACCGCCGCTCTCTGTACAGATGTATCCATATATTGCAGCATCCCTATTCAGCTGTGCGAACCAGTGGGTGAAAATAATGTGGCAGGCTCCCGTAAAACGACAGTGGCGTAGACCCAAGACAATGGCTGGCGGTGTGAGGAAGATCCCAGCATACTACCACGGCTATAGAGCCCCTGACTATACCTTGTCCAAGCAATCTGGTGGACAAACTTTAAAAAGGGCCTTAAATGATGTTGTACTTTCTCCATGCGAATGATTGATTTCTTTTTTGGGTGAGTGTAGGTGAGACAATTCAGCAAAATTGTATATATAAACACTTCAGCAAAATATGCAAGACCAAAAAAACAAGATTATTCTGTTCATCAGAAAATAAAATTAATATTAACAAGATCAGCAAGTAGCCTATTTAAAGTTAAAATAAGCAGGTAGTTTATTGAAAGTTGACGCACTGAAAAAACAATGGGGGCCCTGGCAAGCCTGTCCCCAGATGACACAAGAGCCGAAATATAGGCTATATTGAAACAGGTGTCCCTTGACTAGCAGCTGGTTAAGTTAAACTAATTAAGTATACACAAAAAGGACTACCATAGTCCTGTGCTCAGCAAAATCAGCAAACACAGACAATTGCCCCGTAACCTCGCGTTATAAGGCGAAGCCATCTGATTGCAATATGTGAAACATGAACAGTTCAGCAAACTAAGTATCAATTAGCCATATACGGTGCACCTCTGTTTAATATATATATATATACATATATATATATATATATAAATATATATTGGCATGCAAATGTACCCAGTATATTATCATGTAATATTGGCCATTAAGTAATAAAATGCATTAGTTAGTCAAGAAATTACCGCTGCGCTATCTAGTAACAAACCAGGTACACTCCTATCAAGCTTGATGAGAATCCAGATAGCAGCTTTGTGTAGCAGCAATAACACACATACAAATTAAAATACACGAATGGAAAAAAATGCAGTGCCGTCTGTCGTACATATGAAGGCTGAGGTACCACTCAAGTTACATATTAAGGCTCATGTACCACTCAAGTTGCATCATCAAGTTCGAAGCGGCACCAGTCAGCAGGTTTTGAGACAAAGTGAATCCGTGAATTGTTGATGTACAGCGACATCAAACAGTGGACCACAAAATCACGTAGTTCAACTGGCTGATAAGCCAGCTGAATAAAAATATACTTGCATACACTATTTATGAACAAATATATACAAAATTATGTCAAAGTGAAATAACTGACAGTTTTGGCCTCGGGTACCTTCCTTGGCACCTTCTTAAACTGACGCACATTGTTTGACTGTTCATTCAAAGAATGCAAACAGTAACAACAGGCATGTGCACTATTATGTATTATGAATTGGTTTCCAATAATGATACATTGTATTACTGCATTGTATATAAAACTGGGATGTCAAATTCACATCTTATATAATTTTACCTGCACTTATTCTGTAGTATTTCACCTATTTTGCTTCAATTTAGATTAAACTAAATTTTCAATGGTAATCAAATATTAATTAAAAGAAATATCTGTACTGAGACATATGGTCCTGAAATCATGATACTTGTTGAGCACGATTGTGCATTTATGTGAGCAGTTAAAGTTTGCAACATTTTGTGTCTGAAGGCCATCAGGCGTCAACAAATACACCGTCATTATCTTGACAAAACCTGGAGTTGCAACATTAAATGCTCAATGCACTCAGCCCTGACACAACAGTAATTCCTTTAGGGATAGAGACAATGAACGTCTATGAAGTTCCGCGATCACTCACATTTCTCAAAATCAAAGTAGAGATCTTTTGTTTAAGCACCAGTATTCCCTTATTTCCATATAAGAATAGTCACATTCAAATGCTTTTCTCATGCTGTTAACTCAGTCTATCACTTAGCACTGGAAGGGTTATTATAGACATATAGAGCCAGCTGCTTTGACTACTACTTGAGAGGGTTGTATGACAGTGCATGTCATGTCAGGAGACTGTCAGGGACCAGCAAATCACCGTCATTACTTATCCTGACCTCAAAAATGATGTGCCACTTCCCAACTCTCAACTATATAATTGTATTCTATTTACCAAATTCTTCCAAATGATCGCCCATGTTTGAATAAGCGTCCCATGACAAATTGGGAACATGAGAAAGCTATAAAGTCAGGCTAAATATCGTAAATGTGCATTTAACCATCTTTTTCATGGTATATGTATAACCGTATATCATATTCAATATATATATATATATATATATGTAACTTATCTAATGTGAAGAGTAAAAGTTAAAGCTAAAACCATTATTCCTAGAGTGGCACACCATATTTGTGACATGCACCAGGATGGGTGGCAGATCGAGTGTCATTAGTCTGGTGTCGGTAAACTGTGATGAATGATAACCTCCAAAAAACCGAAGTGTACTTTGTCTTTTGAGATGAGTAACATGATGTCGTGATAATGTAAGGACGAAGGGTGGATCGTTGTTTCTTGTGATAAGCAACAACACACTGTCATGATAGTGTAGAACAAAGGGTTCACTCTCTTCAGATAGCAAGTAACATTATGACGAAAGACAAAGGGCTTTCCACTGTGTTTTTACAAAACCGGTCTATTGATGTCCTGATGATGTTGGACAAACGGTAGACCACCATTGAGATAACAAATGACATGATGTCATGACGAACTCAGAGACAGACTTGTCATTTGTCTGTTGAGAAAAAGTGTAAAATGATGTCATGATAGTGGAATAAAAGGGAAAGTTTACCGTCTGTTGAGATAACCAGTAACCTGATGACGTAATGATGTTAGAGGAAGGATTAATATAAAGGAAAGCAGTAAGATGACGTCATGATGATGAAAAAATAAACTGTGGACCATTGTTAAGATAGTTGGAACACTATGCCATGATGACATAAGACAAAGGGTGTAGGCCAATGTAGATTAAGATAACAAGTAACATAATATCATGATAATGTCAGACAAAGGCTTGTCCTTTAAAATAACAAGTAGCATGACGTCATGATGATTTAAGAGACAGGATAGACCACAGAACACTATTCATTAAGATAGGCAGTACCATGTCATGATGTAAGACAAATGGTAGATCACAGACCACTGTCTGTTGAGATAAATAGTACCATGATATCATGATGCTGTGAGACAAATGGCACCCCACTGGTAAGATTACCAGTAACATCATGTCATGGTGATACAAGACAAAGGTTTATCACCTCTATCTGTGGCCATAAGTTACATGATGTCATCATGACATAAGATAATTGATGTAACCCAATGTCAGTTGAGATAACAAGTGATATGATGCCATGATAACATAACACAAGGGGTAGACCACTGTTTGTTGAGAAGTTATGTAAACATGAGAAATGGTTAACAACTGTTCAAATATTGAGTAATGTGATCCCATGATGATGTAAGAAAACTGTAGGTCACTTTTAAGATTTCAGAAGGTGATGTCATGATGTAGTAACACAAAGGCTGTAGTCCACTGTCTGTTAAGATAACCATTAACATTATTATGTAAAACAAAAGGATCTTTACTCCCTACCAACTTAACCACTAACATGATGCCATGATGATGTAGGACACAGTATTGATCTGAGCACACTGTCTATGAAGATAATCAGTAACATCAGGTCATGATGATGCAAGACACAGGGTTGTCCACTGCCTGTGGATATAACCAGTAACATCATGTCATGATGATGCAAGCAAAAAGATGTAGTCAACTGTCTGTTGAAATAACCAGTAAAATGATGCCATGATGACCTAACACAAAGTTCAGACCACTGTATCTTGAGATAGCCAGTAATATGATGTCATGATGATGTCAGACATAGTCCACCAGGCTACCATGTATAATAGTGCAGGATATGATACACGGTACCAGGAAGGTGGGTTATGCAGGCAACCATACATCACACTGGAATATATGATACATTATACAGAAGGGCAGGTCTTGCAGACAATTATGTGTCACTATTGAGAAAATTATGATACACTGCCCCAGAAGTAGGTCATGCAGGCAACGATGCACTAAGTGAGGATAGGATACATACATGTACACCAGAAAGACAGGTCATTCAGGCAAACTTGTATCACACTGAAAATATGACACAACATGTGGAAAGGCAGATCATACAGACAATTGTACATTACACTGGAAGATTGATACATTGTTAAAGCAAGGTTGGTTGTGCAGGCAACCATGTACATGTATCATAGTGGCTGTATGATATATGTTACCTGCATATTGAGTCACTGATGATGATGATGATGATGATGATGATGATGATGATGATGATGATGATGATGATGATGATGATGATGATGATGATGCAGCAGTACATGCAGTCAGTCAATCATCAAATTTCAATGGTATCATTACACACAGTCATTAGTTAATGTCCAGGATATGAGTCAGGTAACACTCCTCCCTATGATAGACCTTGTTAATGGACACCCCTGATGACAAGAATATTTAAGAAGAATGGTCCCATGCAGTGGTCATTGATGGCAATAATCATTATATCTACCTGTATTATCTTATCACCCATATGCAAATGAGCAATGTATTGTTATGTAAAACAAGGTCAAATGAACTTATTATATAAAAATATTATCTGCAGGTGTCCTGCATAAACAAGAGCATGGACATCACTCAGCCTGTAGTTGGATGTGCTCTTTCTGTAGGAATGCCTGGTAACCTGTTGTACATTGTCCCTAAATGTTTTGTGCTTGTTTGAGCAGCCACATATGCTTTGGTGATATTGTCAATAAGACTATCACAGTTGTCTCAGGATGTAGACTTTCGTATTTGTTTGTCAACATGAACAACATAGAATAATGAAGTCAAATAATTATGTGTTTAATACAGGTACATGGTTAAAACGCTAACTGTATCTTATCTGGTTACCTGTGTCAACATAACAGACTTGTATGTTGTGTGTTTCTCAGTTGATTACTAATTACTCATAGACAGGTCACCAGCTGTTCTCTGTTCACTGAGTGCTCCAGGCAGGATTCAAAGTGACCAGACAAACTGGACAAAAGGTGTTGACCCAAACTCTGTGGGACTTCAGCATGGAAGGCCTAGCAGCCTCAATCTGAGATCAACTGGTTAAGAATGCATGGTATGATGGACAGTCTGCCTGATGTACATGTATTCTTGTATGTTAAACAACAAAAAGTATTAAAATATTAAGAAGTTATGATAGATGACACTCAAAATACATTTTGTGTCAGATCTCATATCTTAAATGAGAAATATTTCACTGCAATGTGTTGGTAACTGCTGGATTTTGTGTGTGTTGATTCATATGTCCCTATGAAGTAGTCATGTGATCATAGGACAGTGAAACCTGCCTTGAAAGCCCACTTTTTAGGAAGAATAAATTGTGGTCACTCAAGACAAGTGGACCTTTGTAAGAGGTATAAACTGGAGACAGTACCATCACTGTTGTTACTGAGCCCATGCACTATGTACACCGTCTCCATACAATACACCTCCACAGGCACCCTACCCTGTGTCATCAGGTTGTGGGGGGGGGGGGGGCAGGGAAGAGGGTCACCATTGACCACTGGCTGCTGTATACATATTGTTGCATTTGAAACAATATTGAAATATTGGGAATATAAAATCAAAAGACACTCAAATTACATTTTTTGTTATGAAGTAGTCATGTGTGATCATGACAGTTGTGTGTGGGTGAGACTGTCCAGTGGTACAACACAGGCTGTGAGGCCATACACAGGTTTGGATAGTGTGACAGGGAGGATGGTCCATGGGGCCTTAGTGTCACACAGGTACAAGACAGTGTTGTGTCTGGAGACAGTACCATCACTGTTGTAACTGCACCCACCCACTATGTACACCCTGTCTCCATACACTACACTCCCAGACCACACTCCGCCCTGTGTCATTGGGGGGGTCACTATTGACCACTGCTGGGTGAACATATCAAACACCTCTGTGGTCAATATGTTCATTCAGTGTACACCAGTCTGTGCTGTCCCACCTGCCACCAGCAGTTTGTCCTGCCAGCTCACCATGACATGACTACACCGTGCCTGTAATAATGGTGGCCTGTCCTGCCACTCTCTAACCCTAGGGTCATAGAACAACACACGGGATGAGGTACCTGCAGAGTACTGACCTCCTGATATGTAAATATTGCCATCATTGACCACACAACCACAGTGGTCATTCACTGCAGCAGGGAGAGAGGTCACCTCAGTCCACTGATCTGTCTCCATGTTGTATCTCTCACATGAAGGCAATGAGGTTACAGTTCTCTTATCTATATCTGTCCATTTAGTGATACCCCCCACAGCCACCACACAGTCACTTAGGCCTAGAAGTGAGAAGTTTGACCTTGGTGCTGACATTGATGTCAGTGGTGTCCAGGTGTCAGTTGCTGGGGTGTACCTCCACAATGTGCTGTGTACCTGATAGTCAGCAGTCTCACCCCCAGCAACATACACCAAGCCACTGACCACTGCCACACCTGCAACATACCTCCCTTCTGGCATGGAAGTGACTGGCGTGAACTGTGTCAACTGACCAGCCCCATCTATCCTGGACATTGTCACCTCACTGGTCACTTGTCTTTTGTCTGTGAATCCACCCATCACATACAACCCTCCCTCTACTTGTACAGGGACACCTGGTTTGCCTACTTCAAGGGTAGTTATTCTGGGATCCACCTGTTTCACTGGCGTCTCCTTTCTGGCACCTGAAAAACACAGTAAATAACAATTATCAGAACACATAAATAAATACCTTGTAACAGTGACAAAACTCTACATTGTCAACAACTTACTGTTTTGATTGCAAGGTTTCAGTTACTCCATGGTGTGGCCTGTCAACCACTTTCTTCACTTCCTTGTTTTGGTTGTGTGAGGAACCTTCTTAATTAACACATAGGCCTAAAACTGTAATAAATCAGTGAAGACCAGCTGGTACACTGAAGCCTTTCTCCTGGAGTATGACTGAGTCAACAGTACCTGTTGTGGTTTCACACCAAAGTAATCTGTTAACCTGAGGTAGGCAGTCATAGGAAAGTGTCTTAATACAGTAGTACCTGCTATTTAAGACCACCCCTTCTGCCAGCCAAAAGTAGTCACATATGGTAGGTGGTCTTCAATTGAAGAATAGTTAAAAAGAATATAGAGTACTTTGCCCTCAGAAATATGGTCACAAATGCCAGGTGGTCTCTCATGGCAGGGGTCACAATTTGCAGGAAGTACTGGATTTTCATTCCAAATAATGTTATCCTGAAATGAAAAGCTTCAGTAGAACTGACCAGCTGTTGTGTATCTTTACTGGCAATAATTTCTTTGTTTGTTTGTTTATTCATTTATTTTGTTTCATTTCCTTGTTTGTTTGCAATCTGCCTACATCCTTATAGAAAATTATGTAAGGCTGGAAGGACCTTGAATTTTGTGTCTGTTTGATAATTTATTTATTTATTTATTGATTGTTTTATTGATTGATTGATAATTTATTTATCCAGTAATTAATTAATTTATATATTTGTCTGTCTCTCTATCTATCTATCTATCTATCTATCTATCTATCTATCTATCTATCTATCTATCTATCTATCTATCTATCTATCTATCTATCTATCTATCTATCTATCCATCCATCCATCCATCCATCTATCTATCTATCTATCTATCTATCCATCCATCCATCCATCCATCCATCCATCCATCCATCCATCCATCCATCCATCTATCTATCTATCTATCTATCTATCCATCTATCTATCTGTTTTCACTTTGTTCTTTTAAACTAGAAAAACTCTACTCAACACAATCTTTTGTTTTTTATACTGTTTATAAGGCTGGAAGAAACTTGGATTATTTGTCTGTGTGTTTGTTCATTTTTTAAAATTTATTTGCAACCTACCTACACAACATATCAAGCATCATATTTGAAACTTGATATTTTGTTTGTTGAAAAAAAAGGAAGAAAAACTTTCTCACCAAACTTGTTTCTTTAAAAACACTACAAAAGGCTGGAACAAACTTGAACTATGTTCAGGATGAATGTGGATGAATGCTTACCATGTAGGTCAGACATACAAAGTAGGACTACAGGATTTATAAATATTTATCTTTGTTATTATTATGACCAGAAAACATATAACATCTTGTAAATTTGACAAAACTCTACATTATCACCAATTTACTATCTTGATTGCAAAGTTTCATTCACTCCATGGTGTAGCCTGTCAACAACTTTCTTTGTTTCTTTGTTTTGGTTGTGTCAGGGACCTTGGTACTGTAGTCCCTGTCTTGACACACCACCCCAATTACAGACTTCCTGTCTTGAAAGACCACAAAACTAGGACTATGTGATTTATTGATATTTATCTTTATTATTATTATTATGACCAGAACACAAATGTAAATATTCTGTAAATTACCAAGTGCTGTTGGTAAGTGTGGAGTTTATTATACTTAATTGATTTTATGATTCAATTTTGGTAGGTCTAATCATGAATGTTAGGTGTAGACTTTAGTAGTTTCATTATATTTATGTAATGTGGACTTCATTTTTAAGTAGGCCTATTAACAAAGGAGCATCATATTAGCTTTATTCCGTAACACATCAGCTCAGGATGTTTGTATTGGAAATGCAAACATGGTGCCGCCAGTTAGCAGAATGACTTGTCTGGGAATTAATTGTACCGAAACAAGTCTTGCGCTGGTTCCCTGCTGATGACTCGATTTTATAAAGGCTACTGAAGCCTAAAACTTTCTTCATAATTTCAAATTTTATGAATGCGATTTGTTCCTTTTAGAAATTAATTTGCTATAATGGTTTAGAACCATGCAGTTTTTCAGTGAATGGTGTGGAATAGGACTTTGTTCTTAGAATATCAGACTTGATAGTGTTCAAACGGTACATGGGCTTACAGAATTGGGTTTGTTAAGTTTCTCTTTCCTTTAAATAATGACGTGGGTGATGAAGCTGGCATTGGGCGAGACACATGCTTAATTAACACATAGGCCTATGGCTGTAATAAATCAGTGAAGACCGGCCAGTACACTGAACCCTTTTGCCCTGAAGTATGACTGAGTCAACATTACCTGCTGTGGTTTCTCACCAAAGAAAGCTGTTAACCTGGGGTAGGCAGTCATATTAAGTGTCTTAGTATTTTCATTCAAAATGATACGAAAAGTTTCAGTAGAGCTGACCTGCTGTTATGTACCAAACCAGGTGTGTCTCTCTTTCTTTCTTTCTTTCTTTCTTTCTTTCTTTCTTTCTTTCTTTCTTTCTTTCTTTCTTTCTTTCTTTCTTTCTTTCTTTCTTTCTTTCTTTCTTTCTTTCTTTCTTTCTTTCTTTCTTTCTTTCTTTCTTTCTTTCTTTCTTTTTCTTTCTTTCTTTCTCTCTCCCTTTCTTTCTTTCTTCCTTTCCTTCCTTCCTTCCTTCCTTTCTTTCTTCCTTTCTCCCTTCCTTTCTTTCTTTCTCCCTTCCTTTCTTTCTTTCTCCCTTCCTTTCTTTCTTTCTTTTTCTCTCTTTCTCCCTTTATCTCGCTCCCTCCCTTCCTCTTTCTTTCTTTCTTTCTCTCTCTCTCTCTCTCTCTCTCTCTCTCTCTCTTTCTTTCTTTCTTTCTTTCTTTCTTTCTTTCTTTCTTTCTTTCTTTCTTTCTTTCTTTTTTCATTCATCTTGGTCCTGTAGTTCCAGTGGGGCCTGAGAGACCTGTTGGGCCTTTTCTTTCTATCAATTCTTTCCTTCTTTCTTTCCGTCTTTTTTCTTTAATTTATTTTGTTGTGTATCTATCTATCCTTCTATCTATCCATCCATCCATCCATCCATCCGTCCATCTGTCCATCCGTCTGTCCATCCATCCATCCATCTATCTATCTATCTTTGGCCATTAGTCTTTAGCGTAAGTGAAGCATCATATTTTCAGCCTCATGTTTCTTTGAAAAAAGAAACAAAGTACAAACTACAACCATCTTTTTCAAAACCCTGTAGATGGCTGGAGGAAATTTGAATTACATTCAGTTTGAATGTGAATGCTTACTATATCAGTCAGATATACAAAGTAGACGTACATGATTGACTACTATAAATTATTATTAAGTGTCATTAATTTTATTATTATTATTATTATTATTATTATTATTATTATTATTATCATTATTATTATTATTATTATTATTATTATTATTATTATAACCTGTAGGTAATCACGTTGTTATAATAAGAAACTCTACCTTATCAACGACTCACTGTTTTGATTACAATGTGTTGGTCACTTAGTGGTGTGGTCTCTAAATAACAGCATTTGTTCTTTTGGTTGTGTGAGGGACCCTGCCACTGTGATCCCTGTTTTGAGAGACCACCTGCCTTGAAAGACAACCTTTTGAATATATATGCATTGTGCTTGTGTATTTTATTTTTATTCAAATGTACATATCCTACAAAATACAGCCTGTCTTGAAAGACCTCTATTTTGTGATATAGGGTGGTCTTTGAATGCAGGTTTCACTGTACATATACATTCTTATGTCACTTAACACGTTTCTCTCCATAACTTTTCCTTTTACCTCCAAAGCAGGCAAATGTCTGCATTTTCCTAACTCTCCACCTATATGTGTTTTCCTGATTCAGTGTTCAGCTACACAGGGGCTCCACATACACTGTACAGTCTCTAATGTTGTAGATTACTTTTCTGTTTAAACACTAGTACAAGTGATAAACATGATTTTCTATGTCATGTGGGTTTTGTGAGGGACCCAAAAGTCAAAAATGGTGAGAACACATGATAATTCATAAACAAGAGGACCGTGACAGCCAGTGCTCAGCTGACCTTGGATGTACAGGCTGAAGTCGTCCAGTAACCTCCAGCCTTAGATCCAGATCACCTTCAGTGATAGTTTTGGAGACGTAAGAATACCAAAAAACACAAAATTCATTAAAATAAAATAAAAATGTTATTATGAAATTTCAGCACCGCATGTTACACAACTAATGTCTGCTGGCTTGCAGATATTTAACAGTTGTTATGTAGTTTAGAAACAACTGAAGAAGGTTTGCAGGTTCAGGCAAAAGCTGGAGAAAAATTCACATTAGCTTGACCATTTGAACATATGCAATAGATAATTACCTATCACCACACTGTCATCTAGACTGATGGATGCATGGATGATGGATGCAGACCAATTCTGTAAGGTCAGTTGTCTGGCATGTCAGCTAAGCTTATACAATTATATCGTTTCTCCATAATCAATTTGAGTGGGAATAACATAATACTTGTGGGAATGGAAGAACATTTGTGGGAAGGATACAATATATATTTGGGAATGATATAACATTTATTTTCAACTGTCTGATCAGAAAGATAAATTGGGATCCCCTGAAAGGTATGATGCAGAAGTATTAAATTACATCATTCCTATGGAACGATATTGCACGGTCAGGAAGCAAACTAACTATGATTATATATTTTTTTTTTACTTTTACATTACTTTTCCCTGTCATGCAATGTTATTTAACCCCCACACGCAATATATTGGGTTGTCATGTATTACTATTCTGTCCCTTTTCTCTTTACATACCTTGTAGGACCTCTGTTTTTTTATTTACCTTGTCAGATCAGGCAAGTGCATATCAAGGCTGTTAAATGGGGGAAAGATAACATGACTCAGTACCAGAAACTTGTTGTAAATATTAAAGTGATTCAGGAGCTCGTAAACTATTGGATCCTGTGTCAATAGCTTTCAAGAAAATCTGAGCTGACCAACAATTACTTTTTCAGGGAATTGTTATAATCACTTTCCTACTGTAAAATTTCCCAGCTTATAACACACAGACCAGAGCAGCTAGTAAATGTTACATGTTGTTTTTTTTGTTTTGTTTTTCTTCATTAGCATATTGGCCTACAGCTGTAATTAACTAGTGAAGACCAGCTGCTCATATTTTTTACTTTGATTTTTTAATTTGAAAAAGTGAAAAAAAAAATCGCTGCTCAACACAATCATCCTTCTAAAATATTGTGTCAGGTTGACACAAGCTTTCATTTTTGGTTGTTGGTTATTCATTTATTTATTTGTTTGTTTGTTTGTTTGTTTATTTATTTATTTTTGTATTTAATTTTATTCATTATTTATTTATTTATTTATTTATTTATTTATTTGTTTATTTATTTATTATTTATATAAGTTCATTTGTTTATTTATCTATATGTTTATTTATTTATTTATTTACATGGTTATTTATTTCTTTATTTACTTGCATTCTACCTCTGAGACAAGTCAAGCATCATATATTCATCCTGATTTTTTTAACACAACTATCCTCTTAAAATACTGTAGAAAGCTTGAAAAGCTTGCATTATTTGTTAATTTATTTATTTGGTTGCTTGTTTCTTTGTTTGTTTGGTTGTTTAAGCAAATTGCCAGAAGGTATTTGAGTTATTTTCAGCTCTTCACTCTCCATAAGCTAACCTGTCAAGGTTTAACCTATATACATATGGAGGTACTTTTGTCTATATTGCACAGGTTTGTCTGTAGAATTTTGACATAATCTGTATTAGCCCAAATAAATGAAAGGTGCTTCAGTGGGTAACTACTCAGAATATGTTTCAGAGCCTATACCTGTACGTCTCTCTGGGTAGCTTCTCCTTGTCTAAGCTAAATACTCGGCCAAGACAACCCACATAAAATTGAATAAATATGAACGTGGTAAATGATGAAATGGCTAAATACATGAAGTTTAGCCTTTAAATGCAGAGCTAAATCATGACAGAAAAAAAGTCAAACAAAACATAATTACTAAATTTGTGTAGATCAGATAAGAACAATCTGACTTTACCCTGGACCAGTATGTACCCTTTCTAGCTGGGCAGCTTATCCTAGTTATACCACCTGTCAGTGTAGAAATGAAATAGAATCAAACTGGGGCCTTATATTCAGTTCCACTGATTGTAAAACAAACAGTTGCAGCTGAACCACCTGTACAAACCAAGGGAAATCCTAACAAGTACTGCAAAAATGGACATCCTGCCCCAGAAATGTAAAAACAAACCCCATGATGACATATGTATATACCTTGTTATATTGGCAAAACTCTACATTATCAATGATTCACTGTTACTTTTTTTTTATTTGTTTATTTATTGTTTTTGCACGGTTTCAGTCACCCTGTGGTGTGAGCTGTCAATAACTTTCTTTACTTGCTTGTTTTGGCTGTGTCAAGGACCCTCATACAGTGCTGCCTGGCTTGAGAGACCGCTCCAGTGAGAGACTGTCTACTTGGAAGACCACCTTTGATTATTCTGTGCTTAGTATTTTTATAACTGTTTTAATCTATATATACTAAAACAGCCAACCTGTCTTGAGAGACCACAATTTAGTCATATATAAGTAAAACATGTTTATCTACTTTACATCTACTTTTTCATTTGTAACTATGCTTCCTTTGTAGTATATCTTGGTGGCCCCTATAAGATAGCGACTAGTAAGGCCTTAATGAGGGTTTCCTGACCACTGTTATGATATATGTATATAATCATACATGGTATATATTCGGTCAAATAAGGGAGTCTTGAGTCTGAGTCTGAGTCTTTGAAATCAGGTTTTACTATACATGTACATTCCTAACTCCCATATAAAACACGTTTCTTGCCACAATTTTTCCTTAAACCTCCTGAGGTGAAAGAACTTTTTATTTTTACACTCCACCTAAATGTAGGTGTAAGTGTGGAATAGAAAAGGAATGGAACTTCATCATTTCAGGGGGATATTTTTCTCTTTTCCTGCTCGGCTATATCGCCCCCCCCCCCCCCCACCATCTCAAGTACAGTAAATTACGTTTTTGTTTAAATACTGCAAATGATAAATAGGTTTTCCTGTGTGTTGTGGGTTTTTGATGTTAATGGCATCTAATATGTTAGAAGTGTCATATTGTATCAACATTTTCTCCTGTCAAAAAGGGTAGTTGGATTGTAGACAAGAGGTCATAAACTATAGAATCCTGGGTCAACAGCTTATACAAAAGCAGCGTCGGTCAACATCTTCTAATCCAGTAACATTTTGACATTTTGTGACCATTTTCCTACCACTGCATTTCCAAATTTATGACACGCAGACTTCATGGACTTGTAAATGTTTAACAGTTTATTTCTATTTGTTGTTACTGCTGTTCTTGTTTTTGATTGTTGTTTTTATTTTTTTACTTTCTTTAACTCCCTTATGTTGTACATTACATTCAAATCGTCCGACATACCCACCAAATATTTTCTCAATGAAGATAATTTTGACTCTGCTTACATGGGTTAAAGGATATCAGTAAAAATATCTCATTTAAACTGTACTGGAGGAAAGGATCAATGTCTGGTCATTATTACCTGTTATACCTATGTCCTGAATCCTGGCGGCTAAAGACACTTGCGATAAGTCATCACCTGCATCACTTTCAGTTGCAGCATCATCCATGTTATCTTGGTTCTGTGTTCGCTGGAGTCCAGTTGCCTCACCCTTGTACCTCTCCTCCTGCTTTAAAAAAACATAGAAGGCAATAATCGATCAGAATATATATATATATATATATATATATATATATGTATATAAATATATATATGTATATGTATATATATATATATATATATATATATATATATATATATATATATATATATGTGTGTGTGTGTGTACATGTACAGTACAATTTCCCCAATTAAGACCATCTGAGGGACAGAAAAATGTGGTCTTCATAGGGGTGGTCTAAATAGGAGTATAATTTCACTAAGGATGGAAAAACGGGTCTGTAAATTGGTGGCCAGAATATAGAAATGGTCTCTTCATGGAGGTGGTCCTTACTGGAGATTCCACGGCATATATATTAAATACCATTCATATTCTCTGAAAGTCTTTTCCTCCTTTTGGAATAAAACCTTAAGAGAATCAAAGATAAACAACACCCCCCCCCCCCCAAGAAAAAACACCCCCCCCAAAAAAAATCAAACAAACAATCAAACAAATAAAATACAAATAAAACTAAAATAAGAATTCAAACAAAGGAAAACCCTAAATGAATCGACGAATAAACTAATGATTGAATGAAACAACGAATAAGAAATCGATAAATGAATAGAAAATGAATGAATGAATGAATAGATTAATGAATGAATAAATAAATCAAATGAAACAAACGAACAAACAAACAAATATAAATAAATAAATTAATAGATAGATAAACAAATAAATAAATAAATAGATAGATAGATAGATAGATAGATAGATAGATAGATAGATAGATAGATAGATAGATAGATAGATAGATAGATAGATAGATAGATAGATAAATAAATAAATAAATAAATAAATGAAAACAAAAAAGCGAAAAGCAAACACTGTAATGAAGCAACAAACTACCTGCTGCAACTATGTCAAAGGGCGATGTAAGTCCCTAAGTGAAATCATGTGATTAAAAATGTGATAGCATTGCAACCATCTGAAAATGATTACAAAACTATTACTATGTTCAGTATGACAAATATTTTCATATCATCATCATTTCATGAACGAAATTTTGCTGTCCCTTATGGGGATATAATTAGGGCCAATTACCAATGAGCAAGGCTGATGGGCGGGGGGGGGGAGGGGACTTTTCTACATAAAAAGAGGAAAATCCTCTGAAATTCATTATCGCACAGCATTGAAATAAAATAAAATTTGGGAAAGGGCCCGGACTCAGAAGCTGGAAGCACTATTCTGTTCAAGGTCATTTTCTCCTAATCTGTTCCCACCTTCAGGTTACAAAATCCCATTTCTTTCATAATGATGCGTTACGGCTTTATTGTGGATCTATAAATATCTCGGGGGGGGGGGGGGATGCAGTGGTCCCACAAGCACGTAATACACATCCTTAAATTTGAGCTGGCCAATCTGTGCCGTTTTTTATGGAAGACCCGCACAACAAGATGGATTAGGTGGACATTTTTTCCTCCTAAATTCAACATTGGTCGTCATAATCTCTCATAAGATAATAATCAAGACTGCCGTAAAATTAAGTGGTAATATTGAGTTTTCTTGAGGAGATTAGAGTGCTTCTATCGAATGAGCTGGAAACACAGAGCACTCAGCGATAAAAAGAGTAAAATTCAAAATTCTTTGAGAATACTAAAATATCAATGATAATTGTTTATGTCAAATGACCAATGGAAAGCCATCACGTGTTGGTCACGTGTTGGTCTGTAATGACGCCTTAACATTTTAATGGCAAAGGTGCATGTAACTTTAATGTTGTGAAAGTATGTAATGAAGGCCGTTTACTACATCAGTGTTTGGCATAATGAGCACATTGCAACTAAAATTTACAAATACTGCCTTGATTTTAAAAAAAATATGATAGCACAAGTCTGCAGTTAAAAGAACACAGAGTAAATCAGGTAAAACCAACTGCATTGTGTGCATGAGCCATCTAAAACGCCTATCATGATTAACTTATTTGATATGTTTCGTGCTTCATTGGTAAGACAAAGCATCTGAATATTTAAATTTCTGTAAACATATAAGGTCTTTATGCCATACAAAATGTATAGTAAAATCAAGTAAATCTATCATAAGTTCAGGCAATTATTAATTCATAAGCTATCAAATGAACTATGCTGTCTCCACATTTTTTTTAAACAAATGAAAATTTCTTCACGCTAATTGACTGTGGTGGTGATCTGTTCTTAACCACTGTCAATATGGATATACACAAAATTTTAACCACATTGTAGCCACTCGTTTCATTATTTGGATGTAAGCAGATGTTCATTTACCATACGCTACGAATGTAATGTTCCACTTGAAGAACATAGGTGATGTGTTCTGAGAACATATGCATAGTTCTTTTTTATAAAGTTCACGATGCACACAGTTTGGTATATGCATGCAAGATGTGGACAACTAATGTTATGGGATCTTGGAAACAAAATCTGTTCAAAATTTAACCGTATTTAGTGCACTAAGTACTACTGTTCTGTATCAAGAGAATACAAACATTTCGGAAGCATTTTATTCTATCACCATTTCAGGCCCAGTATGGCCTTGAGGCAAAGCACTGCCCTCCCTAACAGCCGCCCAACCCCCTCCTGCCAATACAAAAATCAGGCCTTGTGCCGGGTCAATGAAACTCTGAAAGCATGCATCTCAGGAAAAAGACCCCCCCCCCCCCTCCAAAAAAAAAACAAAAAACAAACCATGCATCCTAGAAAAACAAAACAAAACAAAGCAAAATAACAAAAAAAAAAAAAAAAGAAAGAAACCATTTGATTCTCAGGAGACAAATTTTAGTATATGCAGCTACTACAAATGGAATTTTTGTTTTGCAAGTTTTCATTGCAGAAACTCACGGAGTCCATTGGGTTTGTGTTCTACGTGGTGTACGAGGTATTCATATTGTATCTATATCCGACGTCGTCCATCACATAAAAACTTTTCTAGTCGCATATAAGCTGACAAAATAAACAAGAGGACCGTGACAGTCGTGTAAACTTCAGAATGATATCAAGGTCACCTTCGTTTAAGACCATCATCACTATCACTGACATGAACATATTCCCATAGCGATTTATTTTCTGAATTTAAATGATTTGTTAAAAGTTAGAAAATAACAGCAGCACCATGTAATGAACAAATTTGGTGGATTTTAAGTCCTCGTCATTCCCAATTGGTAGGAAGAGGGTCCACATTTCTGTTCAGGATAAAAAGTTAAGAAAAGGAAAAATCATAAAATATCTTGGAAAAGCGATACAGTGCCACCTGGTGAACAAATTTAGGTCTAAATATTTCCAGAAATGTTCCTATGCAATTCGAAAGATATTTGCACAGTGCTTTCAGAGAACTGTATTTTTAAGCTTTCGCCATAAAATGCACAATAAATTGGCACAGATTCCAGCAGTCACTGGAAGTGATAATTTTGAACCAAATTTCCCAAAGTACACCTCCAGCAAGTGTGAAGTGCATCAAGGTTTTGCAGAAAAAGTAAAAATGTGACTTTTTATTATAATCCCCTTCAACTTGTATCAATGGGAATATATGCGTTAACCGATAAGAACCAAAATTGAAAAACAAACATTTTTGGTAAAAATGCAGAATACCTTCACCTTGTGAACAACTTTGTTTAACCTGTCCATATGTTACATTTTCATAGTTTTAGATGAATTTTAGTAACTGTTTTGAAGAAGTCGAAAATAGTAAAAGCACACCAATAGTTTCGAAAAAAACAAAAACAAAAACAAAACCAAACAAAACAAAAAAAAAAACAAAACAAAACAAAAAAAACATGCAGCCACGTGGTAAATAAATTAAGGCCTACGGTTTGTGCAAAGTGTACCTATGCAATTTCAAAGCAATTGGTCCGGTATTTTCGGAGAACACTTCTTTTTAAAAAGATTTTGCCCAAAAAGGGAACAAAACGAAAAGTAAAATCTTGAAAATTTCAAAAATCATCTGATAGTAAAGACCCACCAAGTTTGAAGTGAATG
>OZ026628.1:77327198-77605447 GCA_964020975.1 Hermodice carunculata | reverse complement strand
AAGAAAGAAAGAAAGAAAGGAAGAAAGAAAGAAAGAAAGAAAGAAGCTAGTTTTTACAGAAGTTAATTTTATTTTCTTGCTTTGTGATGATTTCACTTGAGAGAGAGAGAGAGGAGGGGAGGGAGTGGGAGAGAGAGAAAGAGAGAAACAAAGAAGCTAGTTTTATACAAGTAAATTTTGTGTTCTTGCATTGTGCTGATTTCACTCAATAAAGAAAGAGAGACAGAGAGAGAGAGGGAGAGAAAGAAAGAAAGAAAGAAAAAAAAAGAGAGAGAGAGAATGAGAGAGAGAGAGAGAGAGAGAGAGAGAGAGAGAGAGAGAGAGAAAGAGAGAGAGAGAGAGAAAGAGAGAAGTAAGCTTTATGTTCTTGCTTTGTGCTGATTTCACTCCAACATGTGCTGAATATGTTCTTACTGCAGGACAAGGTATTTTTAGGGGCCCTGTCAATTAAAAGAGCCCTGCTGTGATCCAAGCCTTTGAAGTATTTCTGCTTGTTCTTACTTGTTCTAGACTTGTACTGACAGAGACAATGAGCCCAGGCAAGCTCTCATCATGTCTGAAAAGTTCTTACTTGTACTGACTCAGTACATTCCAGTACATTTCAGTACAAGTGAAAGTACTGACTTCTACTGACCATTGTTGGTTCAGTACAAGTCAGTAAAATTAAGAGGAAAAAAGGACAAGTCAGTACAGAAAGGTAAAATTCAGTACTTTTTTGTCCTCTTAGTGTTGGATTTACAGGCTGAAGTCGTCCAGTAACCTCCAGCCTTAGATCCAGATCACCTTCAGTGATAGTTTTGGAGACGTAAGAATACCAAAAACACAAAATTCATTTAAATAAAATAAAAATGTTACAATGAAATTTCAGCACCACATGTTACACAACTTATGTCTACTGGCTTGCAGATATATAACAGCTGTTATGTAGTTTAGAAACAACTGAAGAAGGTTTGCAGGTTCAGGCAAAAGCTGGAGAAAAATTCACATTAGCTTGACCATTTGAACATATGCAATAGATAATTACCTATCACCACACTGTCATCTAGACTGATGGATGCATGGATGATGGATGCAGACCAATTCTGTAAGCTCAGTTGTCTGGCATGTCAGCTGAGCTTGTACAATTATATCATTTCCCCATAATCAACTTGAGTGGGAATAACATAATACTTGTGGGAATGAAATAACATTTGTGGGAAGGATACAATATATATTTGGAATGTCTGATCAGAAAGATAAATTGGGATCCCCTGAAAGGTATGATGCAGAAGTATTAAATTACATCATTCCTATGGAACGATATGGCACGGCCAGGAAACAAACTAACTATAATGGTTTTTTTTTTTTACTTTTACATTACTTTGCCCTGTCATGCAATGTTATTCAACCCCGACACGCAATATATTGGGTGGTCATGTATTGCTATTCTGTCCCTTTTCTCTTTACATACCTTGTAGGGCCTCTGTGTTTTTATTTACCTTGTCAGATCAGGCAAGTGCATATCAAGGCTGTTAAATGGGGGAAAGATAACATGACTCAGTACCAGAAACTTGTTGCAAATATTAAAGTGATTCAGGAGCTCGTAAACTATTGGATCCTGTGTCAATAGCTTTCAAGAAAATCTGAGCTGACCAACAATTACTTTTTCAGGGAATTGTTATAATCACATTCCTACTGTAAAATTTCCCAGCTTATAACACACAGACCAGAGCAGCTTGTAAATGTTACATGTTGTTTTTTTGTTTTGTTTTTCTTCATTAGCATATTGGCCTACAGCTGTAATTAACTAGTGAAGACCAGCTGCTCATATGTTTTACTTTGATTTTTTAATTTGAAAAAGTGAAACAAAAAAATATTGCTGCTCAACACAATCATCCTTTTGAAATATTGTGTCAGGTTGACACAAACTTTCATTTTTGGTTGTTGGTTATTTATTTATTTGTTTATTTATTTGTTTGTTTGTTTGTCTGTTTGTTTGTTTATTTATTTATTTATCTATGTATTTAATTTTATTATTTATTTATTTATCTATTTATTTTTTAAATAAGTTCATTTGTTTATTTATCTATATGTTTATTTATTTATTTATTTATTTACATGATTATTTATTTCTTTATTTATTTGCATTCTACCTCTGAGACAAGTCAAGCATCATATATTCATCCTGATTTTTTTAACACAACTATCCTCTTAAAATACTGTAGAAAGCTTGAAAAGCTTGCCTTATTTGTTAATTTATTTATTTGGTTGCTTGTTTCTTTGTTTGTTTGGTTGTTTAAGCAAATTGCCAGAAGGTATTTGAGTTATTTTCAGCTCTTCACTCTCCATAAGCTAACCTGTCAAGGTCTAACCTATATACATATGGAGGTACTTTTGTCTATATTGCACACGTTTGTCTGTAGAATTTTGACATAGGCTGTATTAGCCCAAATAAATTAAAGGTGCTTCAGTGGGTAACTACTCAGAATATGTTTCAGAGTCTATACCCGTACGTCTCTCTGGGTAGCTTCTCCTTGTCTAAGCTAAATACTCGGCCAAGACAACCCACATAATAATGAATAAATATGAACGTGGTAAATGATGAAATAGCTAAATAAATGAAGTTTTGCTTATAAATGCAGAGCTTAATCATGACAGAAAAAAAGATGTAAAACAAAACATAATTACTAAATTTGTGTAGATCAGATAAGAACAATCTGACTTTACCCTGGAGTAGTATGTACTCTTTCTAGCTGGACACCTTATCCTAGTTATACCACCTGCCAGTGTAGAAATGAAATAGAATCAAACTGGGGCCTTATATTCAGTTCCACTGATTGTAAAATAAACAGTTGCAGCTGAACCACCTGTACAAACCAAGGGAAATCCTAACAAGTACTGCAAAAATGGACATCCTGCCCCAGAAATGTGAAACAAACCCCATGATGACATATGTATATACCTTGTTATATTTGCAAAACTCTACATTATTAATGATTCACTGTTATTTTTTTTTTCTATTTATTTATTGTCTTGCACGGTTTCAGTCACCCTGTGGTGTGAGCTGTCAACAACTTTCTTTACTTGCTTGTTTTGGTTGTGTCAGGGACCCTCATACAGTGCTGCCTGGCTTGAGAGACCACTCCAGTGAGAGACTGTCTACTTGGAAGACCACCTTTGATTATTCTGTGCTAAGCATTTTTATAACTGTTTTAATCTATATATACTAAAACAGACAACCTGTCTTGAGAGACCACAATTTAGTCATATATAAGTAAAACATTTTTATCTACTTTACATCTACTTTTTCATTTGTAACTATGCTTCCTGTGTAGTATATCTAGGTGGCCCCTATAAAATAGCGAATGTTAAGGCCTTAATGAGGGTTTCCTGACCACTGTTATGATATATGTATATAATCATACATTGTATATTTTCGGTCAAATAAGGGAGTCTTGAGTCTGAGTCTGAGTCTTTGAAATCAGGTTTTACTATACATGTACATTCCTAACTCCCATATAAAACACGTTTCACGCCACAGTTTTTCCTTATACCTCCAAAGCTGAAAGAACTTTTTATTTTTACACTCCACCTAAATGTAGGTGTAAGTGTGGAATAGAAAAGGAATGGAACTTCGTCATTTCTACAGGGGGGTATTTTTCTCTTTTCCTGCTCAGCTAAATGTATATCGGGGCCCCCCACACCATCTCAAGTACAGTAAATTACGTTTTTGTTTAAATACTGCAAATGATAAATAGGTTTTCCTGTGTGTTGTGGGTTTTTGAGGTTAATGGCATGTAATATATTAGAAGTGTCATATTGTATTATCATTTTCTCCTGTCAAAAAGGGTAGTTGGATTGTAGACAAGAGTTCATAAACTATAGAATCCGGGTCAACAGCTTATACAAAAGCAGCATCGGTCAACATCTTCTAATCCAGTAACATTTTGACATTTTGTGACCATTTTCCTACCACTGCATTTCCAAATTTATGACACGCAGACTTCATGGACTTGTAAATGTTTAACAGTTTATTTCTATTTGTTGTTGCTGCTGTTCTTGTTTTTGATTGTTGTTGTTTTTATTTTTTTACCTTCTTTAACTCCCTTATGTTGTACGTTACATTCAAATTGTCCGACATACCCACCAATCATATTTTCTCTATGAAGATAATTTTGACTCTGCTTACATGGGTTAAAGGATATCAGTAAAAATATCTCATTTAAACTGTACTGGAGGAAAGGATCAATATCTGGTCATTATTACCTGTGATACTTATGTCCTGAATCCTGGCGGCTAAAGACACTTGCGATAAGTCATCACCTGCACCACTTTCAGTTGCAGCATCATCCATGTTATCTTGGTTCTGTGTTAGCTGGAGTCCAGTTGCCTCCCCCTTGTACCTCTCCTCCTGCTTTAAAAAAAATAGAAGGCAATAATCGATCAGAATATATATATATATATATATATATATATATATATATATATATATATATATATATATATATATATATATATATATATATATATATATATATATATATATATATACAATATAGACCATCAACACTATTGCTGACATGAACATATCCCAATAGCAATTTTTTCTGAATTTTGATAATTTGTTGAAAATTAGAAAATAACTGCAGCACCATGTAATGAACAAATTTGGTGGATTTTAAGTCCACGTCATTCCCAATAAGTAGGAAGAGGGTCCACATTTCTGTTTGGGATAAAAAGTTAAGAAAAGGAAAAAATCATAAAGTATCTTGGAAAAGCGAAGATACAGTACCACCTGGTGAACAAATTAAGGTCTAAATATTTCCAGAAGTGTTCCTATGCAATTCGAAATATATTTGCATAGTGCTTTCAGAGAACAGTATTTTAAAGCTTTCGTACTAAAATGCACAATAAATTGGCACAAATTCCAGCAGTCACTGGAAGTGATAATTTTGAACCAAATCAGCAAAGACCTTCCCAAGGTAAACTCCAGCAAGTGTGAAGTGAATCAAGGTTTTGCAGAAGAAGTCAAATGTGACTTACCATTACAATACCCTTCAACTTGTATCAATGGAAATATATGCATTAACCGATAAGTACACAAATTGAAAAACAAAAATATTTGTGAAAAATGCAGAATACCTTCACCTTGTGAACAACTTTGTTAAACCTGTCCATATGTTACATTTTCATAATTTTAGAAGAATTTTAGTAACTGTTTTGAAGATGTGGAAAATGGTAAAAGCACACCAAAAGTTTTGATAAAAAAAAAACACAAAAACAAAAACAAAAAGCAAAACAAAACATGCTGCCACGTGGTAAATAAATTAGGGCCTAAGGTTTGTGCAAAGTCTACCCATGCAATTTAAAAGCAATTGGTCCGGTATTTTCGGAGAAAAGTTCTTTTTAAAAAGATTCTGCCAAAAAGGGAACAAAACGAAAAGTAAAATCTTGAAAATTTAAAAAATCATCTGAGAGTCGTTATTTGAAAAAAAGGTAAAGACCCACCAAGTTTGAAGTGTATATGGTTGAGGGTTTTAAAGAAGTCGAAAATGTGAACCAGTTTTGCAATTCCCATTGACTCAAATTGAAATCAATTGGAATGTGTAGATTCTCCGTCAGTGCCCGAATTAAAAGACGAAAAAATTTAGAAAAAAAAGCAATCCGCAGAAATGTCCGTCTACAATTTAGAACAAATTGGCCCAATGTTTCGGAGAAACTATTTTTATGATTTTGCCCAAAAATGAACAAAACAGAACTCTTACAAAATGCAAACAATCAATGGAGCACGACCAAACAAGAGGGCTGTGTGAACAGCCCATGCTCAGCTAACCTAGACATTCATCACACTTGCAGCTCTCTGAGCTTCGGATAGGATCAAGGTCATCCATGTACTGAGTAAGTCTGACCATTTTAGAAGGACACTAACATATGCAACATCAATGTCCCAGTTCTAGTAGTTCTCAAGTCATAGTGAGGAGTAAAATTCATGTATGTTGGGTTGTGACCCTAGAAACGAAGTCAAGGTCACTCATGTACTGTCTAAGCATGGCCTTCATAGAGACACATTTACTTGTGCAACACCAAGGTCCTAACTCAAAACAGATCTCAAGTTATCAAATGAACAGTGAATATGTGTCAGTTGTCTTGCGACCTTGGGAATGAGGTCAAGGTCCAAACATCCCTGGAACATGACCATTTGCACAAAATAGGTAGACACTTATAGTTATAAAAGGTACATCCCTACCAAGTTTGGCACAAATCTGGCCGATGTTATTTAAGTTATAACCATTACATAAAATTCTCATGTTAAACTTTCCTAATTAGAGTTTTTTACAAACATTTCCGAAGAAAATCATAAAAAATCCACCCCCCCCAAAAACCACTGGAGCGTAACCATTTGAACAAACTTGGTAGACACCCCCCCCCCCCCCCAGCCCAGGTATATTGCCACCAAGCTTGAATTTCATCTGACAGACAGATTCAAAAAAATAAAAAAATCCTTGGAGCGTGACCATTTGAACAAACCTGATAGACACCCACCCAAAGTACATTGCCACCAAGTTGGAAGTCATGGATGACGGTTTTAAAGAAGTCGAAAATGTGAATTAGTATTAGAATGCCCACTGACTTACATAGTAATCTATAAGAAAGCTGCATTGACCCATTAAGTGCCCGAATTGAAAAAAAAAACGTTAAAAAATAAGGAATCCACAGCAGTGCCCGCTGGTGAACAACTTTGTTTGATTCTTCCACAAGTACCATGCATATCCATGACGTTTCAGCTTAATCAAAGTGACGGTGCTGGAGAAGAAGTGAAGAATAGCAAAAACGCATAAAGAATCATTAAAAAAAGAAACAAATAGCATCGCCACCTGGTGAACAAACTCAGAACTAGGAGTCCCTGGCAGTGTCACTGTGCAATATCAAAGCAATTGGGTGACTGGTTTCGGAGAAGAAGATTTTTTTAAGATTTGCCCCCCGAAAGTACAAAAAAAAAAAAAAAAAAAAAACCTTCAAAAAGTAAAAAAAAAAAAAAAATAAAAATAAAAAAAAAAATTATGGAGCGTGACCATTTGAACAAACTTGGTACCCAAGGCACATCATCACCATTTTTGAATCAATCTGGATGACGGTTTGGGGGAAGAAATCGAAAATGTGAACTGTGGACGACGGACGGCCGGCCGACGGATGGCTAGTCATAACATAACCTCAGCTGACTGACTAGTCAGCTGAGCTAAAAAAGGGGGAAAAGTCTTTGACCTCAGCATGCACAGTTTGCATTAAAAACTATATTTTCGCAGAAATGTTCAAGTTACTCACGAATGATGTACATTATTGTGCCCTAACTGCACAATTTAATACACTATTTTGAAATAAGTAAACGTGATAAGATCACTGTTACTGAAATTTGATTAATTTCGATCCTGGCACACTGAAAAGATTTTTCTGTTCACAAATTGATGTGATATGTTAAGGCTGTTTACTTCAAACGTCGTCATAGTAAGTCTGCAATAAGATTGTACCGAATACTGCTTTCCGGCAGCATGAGGAGCAATAGTTACTGTGACAATATACCACGAACACAAGATTGAAATGGAAATGGTTGTTCAGGGTGACGAGCCCATGTGCTGTTTATTGATAAATTTATATTTTGTTTGAGCACGGCATCAGTATTTTGCAGGGCAGAGTGTACCATGTTGAACGCACATCATGTCGCTTTATTTTATTCTTATGTTCGCCGATTGTACATTTTACGCTTCTCGTTCACGCGCTTGTGACAAGTTTTGTGCTTCAACACCAATGTTACTAACGATACAGATCGCCCACACCACGTACATTGGTAAGTCACTTGCGCGCACGCCATTTTATTGCAGATAAACTGCTGCTTTCCAGCAGATATTTTTACTTTCCGATAAAAATGAATGCTGTCATTCTTCGAAAATAACTGTGTGTTTCGAACTCACGTAGAAAACAATTCTTGTGCCCTTTAAGCAAGCCTGGTTCTGTAGTAGTTTTAAGAACTATACACACATTCCCAATCTATTTTATACATCGATACCCAATTTAACTAAAGTAAACGATTTCACAACATCGTTTTCTATCTACGTGAAATCATTTAAAGAGCTTTAAACGTTTACATCATGAACAAGTTTTTGCTAATGAAGTTCTATCATAAGTTAAACCACACCCACATGAATTGCAACTTGGGTTCGAAATGAACTTGTCATGTTTGGAATATTGAACGGCCGGGTCTTGTGCCAGCAGCCTCCTGCACCGATCACGTGGCCAAAAAATGGGAAATGCACTTCTCTTGGCCACATGCGCATCCTCAAAGCATTATTCAGTGGGACAGATATATGTGAATGCCATGATTAACACGGTTCACTGATAATGGGCGCCTAATTCCGTCATTCGTTTCTTTTTTCATTCGTCGACTCCTTGGCTCTCGGTTACTAAGTTTGAGATTGCCGCTACGTAAATGTCTTTACAGCTGTCGTGAACACCCGTTTTTGAAGATATTGTGTGCTAATATCACCATTAAACACATTATACATGTATGTCATGTGATGTTACAGAACGACGCCCTGCATCTTTAATATATCCATTTGGCATTCGCCATAGTATTCATTGCAAAGCTGGCCACATATGTGAATTTGCAATGAAAAATCGCATTGGGAGGACTGTAACTGAAGCACTGGAAGTCTTTATACTGGTCCCAATGATGTAGAAACGAAACACAAATCATCTTCTTGGTCTGCTCTAAGAGTTTATCGTACTTATTGTTCCTTCTGTCATTCCATGTCTCTCTGATATATCGCCTTTACTTGCTGCACAAGTAAATATAATGAACAAACAGGCGAAGGTGTGATAATTAAAATAATTGAAGTGTTACAGCATTAGTTACAAACAAACTGTTAACTTTTGCACCTGTATAACATATGAGGACCAAGATTCTGTTGTAATTGTGGCATGACGTACCGTTTTCATTTCCATTCATTGTGTAATATATACAACTGCAAGGGCCTTTAGCATTACAAAAACAGTACTAATAGTAATGGCAACGTGTCTAGTGACTCGAAGTGCGCACGCACGCCTGCCGGACAACGATTCTCCATGATCACAAGGAACTCACACCCAGGAGGCGGTGGTGTCAATTATTGGACTGCAACTAACATCAAGACATATGATTACTATCGGATAAGATTTAAGCTACTTATTTATTTCGTGCCTTGCTGGTAAATGACTATCAAAAAGTTTTTGTTACAAATTGATGATGATGATGATGATGATGGTGATGATGATGATGATGATGATGATGATGATGATGATGATGATGATGATGATGATGATGATGATGATGATGATGATGATGATTCAGTTCGGAAGAGAAGGGTGACAAAGTGTACGATCGGAATTTCCGAAAACAAATGAAAACAAAAATGCAGAGCCAATGATGAAGGCGGCGATGGTCATAAAAATATTTAACGACTTTGCCAATGAATTAAGAGATATGGATATTATCTAAAGAATTCTGCCTTGGAAATAAATGATCCTGTATTTAGATAACATGTGCGATTATTTCATGAAAGAGCCCAAAATGATTAGGACATAGGTGTCAGCCTTTGGAGAAATATCACTTTGAGGATTGACAGGGGGAGTGTGAGGGAATTCCCCCTCCCTCAGGGGAGGTTCTGGTGGGCCTCCGCCAGAAAATTTTGATTTCTTAGCTTCAAAATGAAGGCCATTGAGGCATTTGGGTGTCTGTCATTCAAGCAAACCAAAACACTTGTCGAGCTACTTTGAGCATGTGCCTCAAAGAATTTAGCTTGGGGGCCAGGCAGAGTTTTAGTGATTTCGTTTACACTGCCGACCCATACCTGTAATTTTGTAAGATTTAGTTAAGTGTATATAATGTGTGGCTCAAACACAAGGTAATACGTGTGTATGAGGTTCCTTTACCATGGTATTCATACTATTAAACATTCCTGGCTCAATTTCTATTTTGTTTGTATATTTGGTCTGAAATTTAGAAAAATGTGGTTTGTGTCGGCAAGTATCCCATAATATTGTAGGTAATCAGTCAAATAAGTTACAATATGCATGGTAATGTATATACTGTCAGAGATTTTGAAAAAAATTATCAATTTTTCTCAGAAAAATAAGCAACAATTTCAAATCATTTGACGTTGCTTTAGATACTTTCGGAAGTGACGTGAAGTAAAATGTTGCTAGCATCACAATTACTAATTCTAAATTGTTTTTGCATATTCATGAAATATAAATGTAACAAGAGCTTGGGTTCATGCAACATAGGATGTAAGTTAGGAAGCACTGTGTTACTCTTCCCATGCCCAAGGTAAATGTGCAAAAAGGGGAAGCCATGTTTTCACTGGCCACAATTCGCACATATCTGTACCACACATATATGATAAAAATTCATAAATATCAACGGGTTATGTGTGTGCTTTATAGACATTTGAATTATATGAAAACAAAAAGCACGCCACATTTTCTTCTAAATTGACACTTGATACTTTCATTTGAGGGATAAGGGAGTTTCCTGATTGGTACCAGATAGGGACACCAACAAGTTACATACCATATTTTGCATGATTGTCTTAAAAGGAAAATGTATATATGAAACCAAACTGATAATTTTTTTAGCTACATACATATGTATGATACAAGCCAATACAGGATGACGGGGCAATCGTGGTGATACACCATTGTACTATATCTCGAAAATTAGACACATAATAGTTGTTTAAATTTGATACAAAAAGCTTATTTGACTAAAGTTTAAGACTAGTTAGTCAATTGTTTGAAACAAGTGAAACCTGTATCCAAACGCAGCAATACATATAGAAGATATCGTTACAAAGCAAAGGTGTTTTGCTTTGTTTATTGTGTTCTAAACAAATAGAAATAAAGGGCCAATTAATATCATGAGAAATGAGGCCATATAGTAGTTCTGTATCAGTGAAAAAATATTGAGCTATATCATACAAAATATAGAAAACACCTTCAGATCTCTTGCGAACCATAAAATATCATTATTTATATTTTAAATTAGATCTATATTTCAAAACAAAACTTGATACAGAAAGATTTTATAGATCCTTAGGTGATATATATGAAGGTAAATTATAAAAACATTTATATGCAAGATAAGGTTTACTGAATTGCTTATGTATAAGGCATCAATATCAAAACCATAGACAGTAGATGAAAATGCTGACTTTTTATGGGGTACATGGCAGGTATCTAGCAGGTTCATACTAGGCAATAAGAATTTTTATGCATGATCACAATTTTCGCACAAAAAGGAATATGTTGAATTAGAACATAATCATTAACACCACGAGCATATAGTTAACAATACTAAAGAGAAATCTGTAGATTGGATTCCAAAGATGTGCAAGGTACGAGTCACTATGTATAAACCAGCTTATATTATAATGGGTCCACTGTTTAAATGAATCATGTCGCTCTGACTGGCTTGTCAGCCAGAAGCTGTGTGTCTTCAGCCCAGTGGGACTGTGTGCCGTAGCTATTGCCAAGGAGACACTCATTTATACACTGTATCTGTGGAGTGTGGACAGTGCCTTTGAGTGGACTGTTATACTTGGTGTTTAATTGTACCACATAGGAACCAAACTGGACCTCACAGTCTGTGGGATAAGGATTTACCTGCAGTCAGTTAATTATTAGAGTATCAGCATAACTGAGTGTATAATTTCATTTTCCTACTTTTTACTTGATTCTTGGTTGTTAATATATTTTTCTTTAATTATGTCATCGTTATTATTCTTTGTTGAGTTCTGCTAAGAACTAGAATATTCTGTAGGTGGGCATCGTAACAAATTGTGCGGGCTAGTATGGGATCAATCCAAGACATGCGGGATAAAATTCAAAACAGAATGTTGAGTTATTTTGCAAAGAAAACATAACAGTTAAATCATCTGCAAATTTCCGGAATTTTTCTAAATACTGAATTTTACAGTTTGAACTCAACAAAGAATATCTGGTATTTATATATATAATTACTGGTCAATATACAGACAATTAGACAACATGTCAATCGATCCAAGTGTGTTTCTGGGTAATGAGGATTTAAGAGACAAAGATTGTGATAAATGGTTGAAGGGAGATCTGGAAAAGTGGTCAAATGTTCAAATTTAGAAGCACCATCAGGTATTATGAAAATACTCCTGAAACAAATGGTAATTTCCCATTTGGGTGAAGCAGCTTTCCTTGAGGATGACAGTTCAGAGGATAAATGTCTAGCGATTCAGTTGGAATTAACTAAATTACAACTTCAAACACAGAGAAAATCAAGAGATCATGAGCTAGAATAAGGTCAGGAAGGAAGAAAAGCTAAAGAAAGAGCGAGAGAAGCTGATGGTAGAAAAACACAGACTGCACGAGAAGCAGTATAAAAGCAAAGGAGGCTAGAGAGCATGATTTAAAGGTAAAAGAGCTTAAACGAAGCCATTTTAGATCAGATAATTCAGCACAGCCAGGCACTTTTGATGTAGTAAAGAATAAATGTTTAGTGCCAAAATTTGAAGTAAAATGTCAATATTCTGCTTGTGTCTTGTGATAATAGATGAAACTTTAGCATCGCCTAGAAGAGTGTGGCCTTTTCATTTTTTTTAAAATGTGTATATTGGAAAGCACAAGAAGTTTATTCATCCCTCTCCATACAACAAATTTCTGAGCATGTGTTAAAAGATGCTCTTCTGAAAACATTTAAGTTAGTACCTAAGGCCTATAGACAGCAATACAGGGAAAGGGACCAGATGAAACCTATGTGGAATTTGTGAGGGACAATTTGTTTGACAGATAGTGTGCCTCGAGGACAATTGAAAGTTATTTTGATTAATTTAGGGCACTTATTTTGACAGGAGACTTTAAAAGTTGCATTGCAAAAGAAATTGGGACCTACGTGTATGAATGTAAGGCAGATAAAGTACGCTGAGCTGCAGTTTTTGGCTGATGACTATTAGTTGGCACATAGGTGCTTCTTTGGAAAACCAAGACAGGGTCAGTTCAGATCTACATTTGGAAACAAACCAGAGGGAGAGGGGAACCTCGCCACCCCCGACCCCCACCCCACCCCTTCAAAAATCAGAGGAACAAAAGGCCAGTAACTCTCCGCGGTCTGATAAACTTTCTAAGTAAAAACAGGACAGAAGTACTTTAGTGGACCCACATGAAATTATTGCCGTAAAAGGGGTCATGTCAAATCTGAGTGTGTGTATGTGTGTGTTTTTTCTCCACAGAAGAACTAATAATACTGGGAAAACTGTTAGTTTAGCCAGCAATAAGGGCCTCCCACCTCTGGATATGTCTGATAGTCATTCCGATAATTACCATTCTAAATTTACAAACCCATCTATTAGCGTGGCTTAATCCATGTTGAATGGTTGTGAGAGTTTCAAATCAAAAGAGCTGGTGTCACAGAAAGAAAGGGCTGGAGTCACCAGAAGGCAGTTGTGATCCTAAGGAACACTGGTGCTGCCCAGTCTATACTGTTGGAAGATGTACTTCCTTTGTTGGATGAAACTTACTAAAAAGCCATTGTATTACTTCAGGGTGTTGATGGAAATTACATTACAGTCCTGTTTCACAAAGTCTTGCAAAGGGTCTGTTTTAAAAGTTCGACCAGTGATTGTAGGTATTGAACCTTATCTCCTGATAGAAGGTGGGACCTTCTTTCTAGGGAATGATATAGCAGGGGATAATGTGAAGGGTAAACCGGTACCACATTTACCTTGTGAGTCAGCCATGAGAGAGGACACAGGGCATCTTGAGCAGGAATTTCTGGGCATTTTTCCCGAATGTGTTGTGACAAGGTCAATGGCTCTTGAAGGTTCCAAACAAGAAGCCAGTGACATGGTTGACGAATGTCTAGGGCTGCAGAAACATTCTTTTTCTGGTTACTTGGAGGAACAAGTAACTCATGAAGGTAACTTGAGTCCAGAGGTAAGCATTGGTGGTAAACTTTGTGACCAGATCAACCAAAATGACAGTTTGAGTCATATGCCACATTTCAATCCAGATAGGCTGATTAGGGAGCAAAAAGCCGACCCTCAGTTAAGAACATTAGCAAGTGCAGCTTTAACTGGAGAAGTGACACAAAAGACCCAGTCTGTTATATTATCAAGGCAGGAGTTTGATAAGGAAATGAAGACCAGCCAGATGCTTCCACTGATGAGAATTGAGAATTGTTCATCAAATAGTGCTTCCCCCATCAAAAAGAGCAGAAGTTTTAAAAAAAAGCTCATGTTTTGCCTATGTCAGGCCACTAGGGTATTAAGAAGACTCAATATAGAATTTCACAACACTTTTTTTGGCCCAGATTACAAGCAAATGTGGCAAAATATTGTGAGACATGTCACACGTCAATAGCTTATAAAAACCCATCAGAAAATAGGGCCTGCTCCTTTGACTGTTACCTCTGTTCTTGAAGAACTATTTGGCAAGGTTATTATAGTTTGTGTTGGACCACTTACGAGTGGGAAATAAGTTTCTCCTTACTATCATGGATTCAACCACTAGGTATCCTGAGGCGATCACATTAATATACATTAAAGCTTCTAAAATCACAGATGCTTTAATGGAATTCTTCATACGATAGGACTTGCAACACAGATACAAAGTAACCTAAGTTCAATTTCATGCCTGCAGTGTTTCAGGAGGCTGCCCACTAGTTAGGCGTTAAACATATTAAGTCTTCAGCCTGCCACTCAGCAACACAAGGGGCTCAGAAAGGCATCATTTAACACTAAAAACATGGTGAGAACCTAGTGTTTTGAAAATGAAAATGAAAAGGATAACTGTACACATATTTTATTATTTGCCACCAGAGATACCAAATGTGTCACTGGGGTTCAGTCCAGTTGAACTGATATATGGACATACTGTGACAGGTTAACTAAAACTTAAAAACGAAAAATGGTGGGTGGATACACAAAATGAATCTCTCTTGAAGTATGTGTCCAAATTCAACGAAAAGTTGAAAAAGGCCTGTTAGATGACACACGGAAATCTGATTAATACACAGGGTAATTTTTTTTGTTTATGGTACACTGATATCTGCAAGGAGTGACCACTGTTCATTACAAGTCACAGAAAAGCACACATTTGTTTTATGGGAAGTGGGGTATTATCATGGTCCTTTTGTTTGTATCAAAATAACTAAAATTCATTTAGAGAGTAGCCTTATGCTTCGAAATAATTGAAATGTATTTTTGAATATTAACTATTTTCCTGGACTATCTGACTTTTGAAATTCAGTCGTTTTTGTTTTGGCATTGACTGCAAAATTACGCTTATATTTTAACATAAATGGACAATGATCATTTGCCTGCTTGGTGAAAATAAAATAATTTCATGTAAAAAATCAGTATTCTTTCGTTGCCATGGAAATGGCACATATTACCAACTTACTATCGGGTGCATCAGGTGTCTAATATACTCTTCTAACTAAAACAATCAAGTTTAGGTGGGCAGGGCACGGCATGAAGGGAATCATTAACTAGCTTCCTGGCAGATTAGGGCCACGAGTCTAATATGTTAGCAGAGGCGACTTTTTGACGATTGGAAAGCTTTACTTGTTTAAAAGTTGGCCGAAACTGGATGCTCGATAAAATGGTGAATTATTTATGCCACTTATAAGAATACACACATGAGAATCAAGCTAATTGCACACATTGTTGCAGTTGTCAGTATAACCATAAAGGTGGCATCAAAAGTATATATAAAATTAGAGATCAAACAAGTACTAACACTTGCTCCCATTGCACACCAGTGGACACAACCTGACGTTAAGTTCATCTCAATGGAAATTATACTACAAGCTTTACTTGAATTGCAATTGCTATTTATTTTTTTCCATAATGCAATGTATTGGGCTCTTCCCATTTATATATGAGTACAAAAGTGAAGTATTAGAAATCTGGGAGCATTATTGTCCTAAAAAAGGCAGTAATTTATGTTATATTTTTTGTACATTATGTTTTCTTAGTTGAACAAGATTAAAAAAGAAATAAAGAAGAAGTAAAATGTAAGCTAGACCTGGGCAGTTATAGAGTGAATCATAAAGCCCCTTTTCATTCATTTTCTTATTTTTGAATCAGAGTCACAGTATCCTAAGTGCGACACCTTGATATCTCAGAGCAACATATCCATCAAATGACAAGGCAGCCAAAGTTTTACATTTTTTATCTTTATTTTGTCTATGATTCACTTTGTCTGCATTTGCAAATCCTCCTCATAAAATTTATCTAATCTATCCTACCAGGAAAAACACAGAACCAAAAAAAAAACATTCATAACAATGTCAAGGAAACCAGCACAAATGATTTAAAGGATGCATATTATTTTTGTTATTTTGCATGCTTGAGATTCTGTACATTCAAGTACAATAATTTTTAATCTTAAATAAACTATAATATCCTTTTCAAATCTAAAAATCAAATTTTGGTCTATGTTCGTAAATCCTGCTTGAAGCAGCTTAAGCTTGAATTGAATAGCAAAGTAAACTATTAACTGTTTTCACAAAACTGTTCCTTGGCTAGTTGTCCTATGCCAAACAGCTGTTTCTTCAACATAAGGCACTCTTCCTATTTTCATTTTAACTAAAAAAGTTAAGCATTAGAACTCCTAGAGCACTGTAATCTTAACAACTGCATTAATTTCTGTTATGTTATCATGATTTATATTGTCTCAAGTGAGCAAATGTCAGACAAAAGTAAAGAAGAAGGAAACTGTAAGCTACGCCTGGACGTATGTTGTTTTAGACTTAAAGCCACTTTGCTTTATTTTCTGCAGTCCGAATCAAGGTCATAATATCTTAATTTCGAAACCTTGATATCACAGAACAACTTCTCCATCGAATGACAAGGCAGCCTGAGTTTGCAAATTTGAATACTTATTTGTTCCGATTATTCACTTTATCTTTATCTGTGTGTCCGTCAACTAAGTTTCGTTTAACGTGTCCTTCCAGGGAAAACACTGAACCAAAATGAATTCCTACTGATATCAAGCAAAAGAGCACAAATGATATAAAGATGCATATCATCGGATTTGTTCCCCATTTTGTCCATGTTTGGGATACTATTAAAGAGGGTACATTAACCATTAAACTATATGTAAGACAAGAAACCAAACAAAAACAAAAAAAACAAAAAAACAGAAAAACAAACAAAAAAAAAACCCAAAACAAAACAAAACACACACACACACACACACACACACACACACACACACACACACACACACACACACAAAATACGCAAAGAACCTTTTCCATTGCACACCAGTAGACCAACTTGACATTTAAGTCCTCTAAATGGAAGTCATACTACAGGCTTCAATTGAATTGCAATGTTAACTATTAGTTCTTTTCACATAACTGTTCCTCTGCTAGTTGCCCCTTTAGGTAAAAGAACTGGTTCTTTAATATAAAGCATTCTTCCTATTTTCATTTAAATAAAAAAGTGATGTTTTAGAGCACTATAACCTCAACAAGTTCAGTAATTTATGTTATTTTATGATGCCTCATATTCTCTTATGTGAACAACAGTCAAATGGAAAAAAGAAGAAGAAGACAAATTTAAGCTAGCCTTGGACAGTTGAAGTTTGTGATACAAAGCTGCTTTGCTATATTTAGTACTGCCTGATCAGGGTCAGAATATATTAATTTCAACACCTTGATATCTCAGAACAACGTCTCCGTCTGATGACAAGGCGACCATGGTTATGCATATTTTAATAGTTTATTTTTATTGTTCCCTTTATCACCTTCTCTGATTCTGTCAAATGAGTTTGATTCAACCTGTCCTTCCAGAAAAAAAAAACACTGAACCAAAATGCATTGATAATAATATCAAACAAAACAGTATCAATGATATAAAAATACTTTGCATATGTTTATTCTTGTACATGCTTGGGTCACTGTTAGGACAAGTACATTGACATTCCACCTTAAACCAACTACAGTTTTCAGAAACGGATTTTGAGATACTCTCATCAACCTTGTACGGAATTAAGAGGAAGCCATTGAGCTAATTGGACGTTTTCCATTAAGGGAAATTAGTATGCTGATCGAACTTATTCCCTCAAAAATTGAGAGGATTAGCACAGGTGACATCTTTGATAATTGGAAAGCTTCACATGTTTAAAAGTTGCTTGAACCTGGAAGCTCGATACACAGTGATATTTATGCCACTCAAAACAATACACACATGGAAATCAAGCTGCTTCTACACATCAATGCAGTAGCAAGTATAACCATTGCAGTGGCATACAATCTACATGTAAACCTAGAGACCAAACAAGTACACCTGATCCCATTGCACACCAGTGGAATCAACTTGACATTCAATTCATGTTCTTGGAAGTAATACTGCAAGCTTTACGTAAACTGCAAAGTAAACTATTGGTTCTTGTCACATAACTGTTCCTTCACTAGTTGTCCTTGAAGGCCATGCAACAGCTTCTTCAACAAATGACACTCTTCCTATTTTCATTTAAATATAAAAGTGAAGTATAAGAACTCACATAAATTATTGTCCTAATAACTGCAGTAATTTATGTTATATTATTTTACCTTGTCTCGTTTCAGGTGAACAAGAGTCAAACGGAAATAAAAATGCAGGGAAACGTAAGCCAGGCCTGGACAGTTGAACTTTGAAATTAGAAGCCGGTTTGATTCAATTTTTCATTTCTAAATCAGGGTCAGAATATTCTAAACTTGACACCTTGGTATCTCAGAACAATTCCTCCATCAAATGATCAGACAGCCAAAGTGTACCAATTTTTCAGTTTTCATAATGTGCATTGTTCATTTTATCTGCATCTGCGAATCGGTAAGTAAGATTTATCCAGCCTCTCCTACCTGGTAAACACTGAACCAAAATGCATTCATGGCAATGTCAAGCAAACTGGCACCAATGATTTAAAAAATACATATTATTTTTGTTATTTTGCATGTTTGGGATTTGGTGAATTCGAGTACATTAATTTCCCACATTAAATTGACTATTGCCTCCCTCTCAAACCTTGAAAACATATTTCTGCCTATTTTCATAAATCTTTTACAATTTGAAGGGATACCATTGAGCTTATTGGATGTGTGCCAGCAAATTAAAACATTTATCGAACCAATTCCCTCGAGCCCTCCAGAGAATTACTTACCACAGGTGACACTTTTGATAATTGAGAAGCTTCACTTACTTTAACGTTGAGGCAATTTGGATGCTAGTTAAAACAGTGGCTGAACTATGAAAGCCAGCTACTCATAACCATTTACACATGAGAATCAAGCTGCCTCCACACAACAATTGAGTAGTGAGTATCACCACAGAAGATGTATAAAACTATATTTAAAACTCGCGAATCAAATTTCACAGATCTTGGTCCCATTGCACACGAGTGAATCCAATTTGACATTTAAGTTATCTTAATGGTGGTTATACAATAAGCCTCACTTAAATTGCAAACTGAACTTTTAATTGTTTTGACTTACCTTTTCCTCCTCTAGTTGCCTTTCCAAGTCACCAACCCGTTTCTTCAATGTACAGCACTCTTCCTATTTATATTTAAATAAACAATTTTTGTTATCTTGTATTATTGTACCCGGTATTGCCTTAAATTAACCACAGTCAAACGGAAATAAAGAACAAGAAAAATGAAAACTAAGTTTGAGCAGTAAAAATTTGAACAAGAAACAATTTTGATTTATTTTCGTCTTTCAAAATGCCTGTCAGATTTTCCTAAGATTGATACCTTCATATCTCAGGAACAATTTGGCAAATTTTATCTGGCTATTTTTTTTTTTATTTTGTCTATTATCTCACTTTATCGCCATCTATGAATCAGTGAAATAAGTTTTATTAACCCTACCCTTCCGGCAAAAGCACTGAACCAAAATGCTTTCAATTATCGAATCTTTAATAATTTGGAAATGTTCACATGTTTAAAAGTTGCCTGAACCTGGAAGCGCGATATACAGTGATATTTATACCATTCATAACGATACACACATGAAAATCAAGCTGCGTCTACACATCAATGCAGTAGCAAGTATAACCATTGTAGTGGCATACAATCTACATGTAAACCCAGAGACCAAACAAGTACACCTGATCCCATTGCACACCAGTGGAATCAACTTGACATTCAATTCATGTTCTTGGAAGTAATACTGCAAGCTTTACGTAAACTGCAAAGTAAACTATTGATTCTTGTCACATAACTGTTCCTTCACTAGTTGTCCTTGAAGGCCATGCAACAGCTTCTTCAACAAATGACACTCTTCCTATTTTCATTTAAATATAAAAGTGAAGTATAAGAACTCACATAAATTATTGTCCTAATAACTGCAGTAATTTATGTTATATTATTTTACCTTGTCTCGTTTCAGGTGAACAAGAGTCAAACGGAAATAAAAATGCAGGGAAACGTAAGCCAGGCCTGGACAGTTGAACTTTGAAATTAGAAGCCGGTTTGATTCAATTTTTCATTTCTAAATCAGGGTCAGAATATTCTAAACTTGACACCTTGGTATCTCAGAACAATTCCTCCATCAAATGATCAGACAGCCAAAGTGTACCAATTTTTCAGTTTTCATAATGTGCATTGTTCATTTTATCTGTATCTGCGAATCGGTAAGTAAGATATATCTAGCCTGTCCTACCTGGTAAACACTGAACCAAAATGCATTCATGGCAATGTCAAGCAAACTGGCACCAATGATTTAAAAAATACATATTATTTTTGTTATTTTGCATGTTTGGGATTTGGTGAATTCGAGTACATTAATTTCCCACATTAAATTGACTATTGCCTCCCTCTCAAACCTTGAAAACATATTTCTGCCTATTTTCATAAATCCTTTACAATTTGAAGGGATACCATTGAGCTTATTGGATGTGTGCCAGCAAATTAAAACATTTATCGAACCAATTCCCTCGAGCCCTCCAGAGAATTACTTACCACAGGTGACACTTTTGATAATTGAGAAGCTTCACTTACTTTAACGTTGAGGCAATTTGGATGCTAGTTAAAACAGTGGCTGAACTATGAAAGCCAGCTACTCATAACCATTTACACCTGAGAATCAAGCTGCCTCCACACAACAATGGAGTAGTGAGTATCACCACAGAAGATGTATAAAACTATATTTAAAAGTCACGAATCAAATTTCACAGATCTTGGTCCCCTTGCACACGAGTGAACCCAATTTGACATTTAAGTTATCTTAATGGTGGTTATACTATAAGCCTCACTTAAATTGCAAACTGAACTTTTAATTGTTTTGACTTACCTTTTCCTCCTCTAGTTGCCTTTCCAAGTCACCAACCCATTTCTTCAATGTACAGCACTTTTCCTATTTATATTTAAATAAACAATCTTTGTTATCTTGTATTATTGTACCCGGTATTGCCTTAAATTAACCACAGTCAAACGGAAATAAAGAACAAGAAAAATGAAAACTAAGTTTGAGCAGTAAAAATTTGAACAAGAAACAATTTTGATTTATTTTCGTCTTTCAAAATGCCTGTCAGATTTTCCTAAGATTGATACCTTCATATCACAGAAACAATTTGGCAAATTTTTATCTGTCTATCTTCCTTTTTTTATTTTGTCTATTATCTCACTTTATCGCCATCTATGAATCAGTGAAATAAGTTTTATTAACCCTACCCTTCCGGCAAAAGCACTGAACCAAAATGCTTTCAATTATCGAATCTTTAATAATTTGGAAATGTTCACATGTTTAAAAGTTGCCTGAACCTGGAAGCGCGATATACAGTGATATTTATACCATTCATAACGATACACACATGAAAATCAAGCTGCGTCTACACATCAATGCAGTAGCAAGTATAACCATTGCAGTAGCATACAATCTACATGTAAACCTAGAGACCAAACAAGTACACCTGATCCCATTGCACACCAGTGGAATCAACTTGACATTCAATTCATGTTCTTGGAAGTAATACTGCAAGCTTTACGTAAACTGCAAAGTTAACTATTGATTCTTGTCACATACCTGTTCCTTCACTTGTTGTCGTTGAAGGACATGCAACTGCTTCTTCAACAAATGACACTCTTCCTATTTTCATTTTAATATAAAAGTGAAGTATAAGAACTCACATAAATTATTGTCCTAATAACTGCAGTAATTTATATTATATTATTTTACCTTGTCTCGTTTCAGATGAACAAGAGTCAAACGGAAATAAAATGAAGGGAAGCGTAAGCCAGGCCTGGACAGTTGAACTTTGAAACTAGAAGCTGGTTTGATTCAATTTTTCATTTCTAAATCAGATTCAGAATATTCTAAACTTGACAATTTGGTATCTCAGAACAATTCCTCCATCAAATGATAAGGCAGCCAAAGTGTACCAATTTTTCAGTTTTCATAATGTGCATTGTTCATTTTATCTGCATCTGCGAATCGGTAAGTAAGATATATCTAGCCTGTCCTACCTGGTAAACACTGAACCAAAATGCATTCTTGGCAATATCAAGCAAACTAGCACCAATGATTTACAGAATGCATATTATTTTTGTTATTTTGCATGTTTGGGATTTGGTGAGTTCGAGTACATTAATTTCCCACATTAAATTGACTATTGCCTCCCTCTCAAACCTTGAAAACATATTTTTGCCTATTTTCATAAATCCTTTACAATTTGAAGGGATACCATTGAGCTTATTGGATGTGTGCCAGCAAATTAAAACATTTATCGAACCAATTCCCTCGAGCCCTCCAGAGAATTACTTACCACAGGTGACACTTTTGATAATTGAGAAGCTTCACTTACTTTAACGTTGAGGCAATTTGGATGCTAGTTAAAACAGTGGCTGAACTATGAAAGCCAGCTACTCATAACCATTTACACATGAGAATCAAGCTGCCTCCACACAACAATGGAGTAGTGAGTATCACCACAGAAGATGTATAAAACTATATTTAAAAGTCACGAATCAAACTTCACAGATCTTGGTCCCATTGCACACGAGTGAACCCAATTTGACATTTAAGTTATCTTAATGGTGGTTATACTATAAGCCTCACTTAAATTGCAAACTGAACTTTTAATTGTTTTGACTTACCTTTTCCTCCTCTAGTTGCCTTTCCAAGTCACCAACCCATTTCTTCAATGTACAGCACTTTTCCTATTTATATTTAAATAAACAATCTTTGTTATCTTGTATTATTGTACCCGGTATTGCCTTAAATTAACCACAGTCAAACGGAAATAAAGAACAAGAAAAATGAAAACTAAGTTTGAGCAGTAAAAATTTGAACAAGAAACAATTTTGATTTATTTTCGTCTTTCAAAATGCCTGTCAGATTTTCCTAAGATTGATACCTTCATATCACAGAAACAATTTGGCAAATTTTTATCTGTCTATCTTCCTTTTTTTATTTTGTCTATTATCTCACTTTATCGCCATCTATGAATCAGTGAAATAAGTTTTATTAACCCTACCCTTCCGGCAAAAGCACTGAGCCAAAATGCTTTCAATTATCGAATCTTTAATAATTTGGAAATGTTCACATGTTTAAAAGTTGCCTGAACCTGGAAGCGCGATATACAGTGATATTTATACCATTCATAACGATACACACATGAAAATCAAGCTGCGTCTACACATCAATGCAGTAGCAAGTATAACCATTGCAGTAGCATACAATCTACATGTAAACCTAGAGACCAAACAAGTACACCTGATCCCATTGCATACCAGTGGAATCAACTTGACATTCAATTCATGTTCTTGGAAGTAATACTGCAAGCTTTACGTAAACTGCAAAGTTAACTATTGATTCTTGTCACATACCTGTTCCTTCACTTGTTGTCGTTGAAGGACATGCAACTGCTTCTTCAACAAATGACACTCTTCCTATTTTCATTTTAATATAAAAGTGAAGTATAAGAACTCACATAAATTATTGTCCTAATAACTGCAGTAATTTATATTATATTATTTTACCTTGTCTCGTTTCAAGTGAACAAGAGTCAAACGGAAATAAAATGAAGGGAAGCGTAAGCCAGGCCTGGACAGTTGAACTTTGAAACTAGAAGCTGGTTTGATTCAATTTTTCATTTCTAAATCAGATTCAGAATATTCTAAACTTGACAATTTGGTATCTCAGAACAATTCCTCCATCAAATGATAAGGCAGCCAAAGTGTACCAATTTTTCAGTTTTCATAATGTGCATTGTTCATTTTATCTGCATCTGCGAATCGGTAAGTAAGATATATCTAGCCTGTCCTACCTGGTAAACACTGAACCAAAATGCATTCTTGGCAATATCAAGCAAACTAGCACCAATGATTTACAGAATGCATATTATTTTTGTTATTTTGCATGTTTGGGATTTGGTGAATTCGAGTACATTAATTTCCCACATTAAATTGACTATTGCCTCCCTCTCAAACCTTGAAAACATATTTTTGCCTATTTTCATAAATCCTTTACAATTTGAAGGGATACCATTGAGCTTATTGGATGTGTGCCAGCAAATTAAAACATTTATCGAACCAATTCCCTCGAGCCCTCCAGAGAATTACTTACCACAGGTGACACTTTTGATAATTGAGAAGCTTCACTTACTTTAACGTTGAGGCAATTTGGATGCTAGTTAAAACAGTGGCTGAACTATGAAAGCCAGCTACTCATAACCATTTACACATGAGAATCAAGCTGCCTCCACACAACAATGGAGTAGTGAGTATCACCACAGAAGATGTATAAAACTATATTTAAAACTCGCAAATCAAATTTCACAGATCTTGGTCCCATTGCACACGAGTGAACCCAATTTGACATTTAAGTTATCTTAATGGTGGTTATACTATAAGCCTCACTTAAATTGCAAACTGAACTTTTAATTGTTTTGACTTACCTTTTCCTCCTCTAGTTGCCTTTCCAAGTCACCAACCCATTTCTTCAATGTACAGCACTTTTCCTATTTATATTTAAATAAACAATCTTTGTTATCTTGTATTATTGTACCCGGTATTGCCTTAAATTAACCACAGTCAAACGGAAATAAAGAACAAGAAAAATGAAAACTAAGTTTGAGCAGTAAAAATTTGAACAAGAAACAATTTTGATTTATTTTCGTCTTTCAAAATGCCTGTCAGATTTTCCTAAGATTGATACCTTCATATCACAGAAACAATTTGGCAAATTTTTATCTGTCTATCTTCCTTTTTTTATTTTGTCTATTATCTCACTTTATCGCCATCTATGAATCAGTGAAATAAGTTTTATTAACCCTACCCTTCCGGCAAAAGCACTGAGCCAAAATGCTTTCAATTATCGAATCTTTAATAATTTGGAAATGTTCACATGTTTAAAAGTTGCCTGAACCTGGAAGCGCGATATACAGTGATATTTATACCATTCATAACGATACACACATGAAAATCAAGCTGCGTCTACACATCAATGCAGTAGCAAGTATAACCATTGCAGTAGCATACAATCTACATGTAAACCTAGAGACCAAACAAGTACACCTGATCCCATTGCACACCAGTGGAATCAACTTGACATTCAATTCATGTTCTTGGAAGTAATACTGCAAGCTTTACGTAAACTGCAAAGTTAACTATTGATTCTTGTCACATACCTGTTCCTTCACTTGTTGTCGTTGAAGGACATGCAACTGCTTCTTCAACAAATGACACTCTTCCTATTTTCATTTAAATATAAAAGTGAAGTATAAGAACTCACATAAATTATTGTCCTAATAACTGCAGTAATTTATATTATATTATTTTACCTTGTCTCGTTTCAGGTGAACAAGAGTCAAACGGAAATAAAATGAAGGGAAGCGTAAGCCAGGCCTGGACAGTTGAACTTTGAAACTAGAAGCTGGTTTGATTCAATTTTTCATTTCTAAATCAGATTCAGAATATTCTAAACTTGACAATTTGGTATCTCAGAACAATTCCTCCATCAAATGATAAGGCAGCCAAAGTGTACCAATTTTTCAGTTTTCATAATGTGCATTGTTCATTTTATCTGCATCTGCGAATCGGTAAGTAAGATATATCTAGCCTGTCCTACCTGGTAAACACTGAACCAAAATGCATTCTTGGCAATATCAAGCAAACTAGCACCAATGATTTACAGAATGCATATCATTTTTGTTATTTTGCATGTTTGGGATTTGGTGAATTCGAGTACATTAATTTCCCATATTAAATTGACTATTGCATTCCTCTTAAATTTTGAAAACATATTTTTGCCTATTCTCATAAATCCTTTACAAATTGAAGGGATGCCATTGAGCTTATTGGATGTGTGCCAGCAAATTTAAACATTTATCGAACCAATTCCCTCGGAAAAAGCACTGAACAAAAATGCTTTGATCCAAATATCAAGCAAAATAGCACCAACGATATAAAATGCATATCATTTTAGGCTATTATATGACTTTCCTCCCTACAAAGGCCCAAATTTACTTTTTATGTGATATTTGGAAACTTGTCCTACTTTTCAATGTCACCATTGCTTTCCATAGACTTTGCTGACATATGTTGAATTTTGATAAGATTCATACTCTTTATTTTGCAAGAATTTACATATTAAGCATAAGCCCTGTCACGTGATCTATACTAAATACCTTATAATAGGTTTTTGGCAGGGGGCCATATGATATGTAAATCATAAAGAAGCAAGTACAATTTTTCTCTTTACATTGAGCCACAGTGGGCACGTCAGAACTGACCTGGCGTCAAGCACATATCAGCGCTATCAACATGGGGATAGTGCTGACAAGTGTGAACACAGTGGAAAAAAATATTTTACAAAGAGGCTTCTGTGAAACCGTTTAAAATAACTATACTGAATCATTTCATTACAAACAGTTGTCATGAAAATCCGAAGGAGTATGTCTGCTGCGATGGGGAAGGTATTTTAAAGAGTCCACTAGATTCAACCTTTCTTAAATGGGACTATGAAGATTCTTTCCAGTATTTGGCTGCTATGACTTCCTTTAAAAGAAAAAAATCATAGGAACCAATACTTTCTTACTTTCATTCGTTCTTTCTTTTCTCCACTCCATCTTTCCTTCCTTCTTACCTGCCTTCCTTCGTTCTTTTTTCTCCCTTATTTCATTCTGTGATTATTTCTTCCTTCCTTTCTGTCTTATTCCACTATTTATTGCTTCTTTCCCTCCCTCTGCGTTCATGTATAGTTTTCTTTATGACGAAATGTTTAATTTAGAGTGTAGAGTTTATCTGCCTAGTACCATCACTAACAGTCATTTGCTGTGCAGTCAGTGTGGCGCTACCTTGCTGTATAAAAAACGTATTGATAGCAATGCTACTCGGCCTTACCTTGGAAACTCATGATACACAGACACTCCAAACTTCACACATTTTTAGCTGCATAGATGAAGTTGTGCCTTTTCATATGGAACAGTAATGAGCTTAAAATAGGGGACAGAGTGGATAAATACCAAAAGTTTAAAATATTTTGTATCTTCAAACCTATAAAAGGTGGACCCATATTTTGCTAATGTGTTTGGCAAACCTGCACTTCTTTGTGATATATTATAAAATTAAAGATGCATCTGTTGAATGTTATCATCAAAAATTCAGCAACAAGGTACATTTTTGAATATGTATAAAGTGGAAATAATAGCTATATGTCTTACAACATTTTGTTATCCATTAAGAAACAAAAAACATTCTGTGAACTTCCCATGCGCTGAACACAGCCTTCACAATTTTGTTTCTTTATGTCAAATATAATGATGTTCTGCCAGTTAATCTTGGCTGATAATACTATCCATTATAACAGTTAATACTATTGACAAAAGGCTAATCACCAAACAAGCAAAAAAACAAATAAATAAATAAAATAAAATAAAATGAAATAAAATAAAATAAAAACCACCAAGATATTCCTATATTGTCTTATGCTTACGGAAGGTATGCCTTTTAATACCTGTTGCAAGTTCTAACTTTTTTTACGAATCTCATCCGTTTGAAGTTATAAAATATATAGAGCTTTTGTTTTTAACACGTTATAGTATAATTGTACAAACTGTCATAAGTGGTGTGTTTCTGGTCAGGGTGAAATGATGTTGGGTAGGAAACCACCAACTGCGAAGCAGAAAGAGGTTTCCTTGTGCAGAATCAATGAGTCCCAACCAGAAACAAGCGCGAACGATGGTTTGTATTTTTTCCAATAATATTTCTGTGAAATATTCTGTTTAAGTAGACAAGAAACAATTGTTTTTAAAGAAAAAGGCATGGAATACGTAAAATAGTATAACTGCCCAACACTGCCAAGCTGGACTGAATCGTTCTATTTTTCTAGAAATGTAATGCGCTACCATGTGATACGGAAAGCATAGCCATAACACGCACTTTACCACCCGCCAAAGGGCCCATTATAGAATAATTATTCGTAATAGATAATAATATGTAATGACCAAAAAACATGTTTTCTACTTCAAATTGGACCGTGACAAACATTGAGTCAGTACGTTTGCTTCTGGTGATACGAGATTAAGGTTCTTAAGGTTGAGTAGACTTAACTATCTGAGTGTTTGCCATACCTGGCAATTGATGCAAGCATAACAAAAGAAGAAAGTAGGCCTATATCGTATTTGTGATATTTTTGAATTTGGTACATTGTAAATACACTTTACAAACATTATAACTATGAGTCGGAGAACACAGCCTAAAGTACAACAGAGACAATGAAGTATTTATCAACCAGTTTAGAAAAACATGACCAATAGTCATAAACTTCAAACCCAACAATGACAGCAAAGAGATCCAAGAGCCACCAAAGCATCAACACCCATCCTCCAATACTAATGTAAAGAAACAACTTTCATCCCTAACTTGAGACAGGCAGTCACCAATAAAAGGAAACCGGTGGTTTCACACTGTTCCCCTCAATAAATGATTGCCAGAATGCCGTTATCAATACATAGAATGTCTATCAATAATGACACACCATGCCTACAATACAAAGAACTTCATTAATCCGGATGTGCATGCTTTACGAAAATATTGGGACCAATTGAGGTAATTGGTTGAACGGTTAAAAGCAAAATAAGAGTTTTACACGATCAGAATGGTATCTTTTTTGAGAGACAATTTCTTGGACAGGTCGAAGCGTTGTCTTTCAATATAGATAGTCTCAAATCTGTCATAAAAATGAAAGGATAGGCATAATGGATCTGTTATTTCGTCTTTAGCCAGGAGATCGCTTAAATGGTAGCATATCAAACAAAGAATGATTGTATGGCATAGTTTGATTTATATAATATATTGATCCGCTTCTATCTCATGAATTCCCTGAGGCCTTTCTTATATATAGCTACCGATGTGCAGCAGTTACATTAATATATGTTTTTATTTTTTCATTTTTTCAGGTATGTTCGCTGAGTCTATGGCCGTGTGTATTGCACCAAGGCTTTAAGATTTTATCTTTAAGCATTGCATAGGCTATCGTTCATATAATATAAAAATGATCAACCTAAAAATTGTAAAGAAATCATGCAAAAACTGAGTCGACAGTAAGTGGCCAAAGAGCACGATGCTGTCGCTAGTCTGTAAAGCTGGCGGTAATCGTCAAATACCCATCAGAACTCAGTACTTTAGGGTACTGTGTTTGAATTTATTTGTCTTACTCAATGACTATGTACAACTGAACCACATAGACGCGTTGACACGGCACCAAAAATGATGGTGCTGATACCATATTGGCCAAGAGCATGTTTATCCGCTTTTTCTTTCATAGATTGTGATCCAAACCATGACACTTACAGGGATGAACTCTACAATTTTGTCTGTCGAGTAAATAAGTTCTACTCGGTGTTATCAAGAAGCGTCCATACTCACCTCTGCAGCCAAAAGTCTGCTTTCCGTCATCGATCCAAATCTAAAAGTTAAACCAAAAATAAGTATTCACAACGAGGAAACAAATCCAGATCGTAATCATTTAATAGTGAATTAACTACAATCAATTGATCCTAATGAGCATCATATATGTAAAAAGAAACGTTGTAATTCAATTCAGTACTCACTAAAATTCAAAACTGGGTTAACTTGATTTGGTTATTCTTTTTTCGTAGCTGAGTTACAATGAAATCGGAATCAACTGATAATGTACTCACACTGATATGTTTGTGTCTGCCTGCTGCAGTTCTAAAGCAAGGTCATCTGTCTGGGTGCCTTTTGTTACTGGGAAAAAAGATGATCAACATTGACATTAAAACAACACATTTAGGACCGTATCTTCAACACACATGATTGAAAAGCTCCTCACTTGTATTTCTGACAATTCATGATATTTTAACTTTAATAACCATGAGTGAACCCTTGTAACGTTCAGCAGTGATTTACTATCTACAGGTGTGCTATCACCTAATTTTCAACACTTAATGTCGTCCTTATCGTTTTGCGGTCTTAAATATCGGTCATCTGTTATATTCAACTGTCAGCGTCGTGTAACACTCACGGCTTGCACATACTGTAAGGTAATAATTTTGTTAACAATGAATGTATCCAGTAATACTAATTTGCCATTTTGTCGAGGAGTGTTTATATATATATATATATATATATATATATATATATATATACATACATATACATATATATATGCATATACATATATATATACATATATATACATATATATACATATATATACATATATATATATATATATATATACATATATATATATATATGTGTATGTGTGTGTGTGTGTGTGTGTGTGTGTGTGTGTGTGTGTCAGGTGAACCTTAGAGCGTCAGAACACTTTTTATGATACCTTTTTTAATACATGAAATAGTTGTCGCTCGACTGTAGAAAAAAATTACACTGTTATAAGTAATGTGGTTATCGCGTATTTGTCAATTTTATGAAGTTTCCAAACTCTTTGCACCAAATGTTATATCACTATTATTGTGCATGTAGGCAATAAGCATGATGTATCAGTGATGAGTGCCCTTGAAATCAAGCAGAATAATTATGCTGCAAACGTTGCACTTCTTCCAAACATCTTCACTAAAAGTCATTTTCAAGCAGAAAATGTTCTCCTATTTAAAACTATAACGAGGGGGAGAAGAGGTTTATAAAATTCACTACCCAGCCGAATTTACAACCAGTAAAAATCGTAAGGAAAAAAAAAACAGAGTGAAGATAATCCTTTGTCATTGCATTTGTATGTTTTAAAAACATGAAGTAAAAAGTAGGTTTCGGCCAATATTGTTTCTGCAAACTGGAAACAAGGATTTGAGGTCAAATTAATTTCACCTTGTCAAATTTCATATTTTTGATGACTTTTTAAATTATCTGCACATGAAGCCTTGTCCATTATTATGCATTTTTACAGATAATTCCCTAAAATGCCAAAATTGACAAAATGGCGTTTTCATTAAGCTTGATACAAATTCGCCAAGTTGCAAGTGCAGATCTGATCATTATATCTTTCATAAAAGCAACTTTTCAGGCCTATTGCTCTGTTCAATGTAGTGTACACAGAAGAGTGTTGACTGGAGAAAAAAAATGAACTAATCTCGGGTTTCTCAGTCGAGTTCGGTGCAATGTGTCTACATTCAATTCCATTTGAATATCACTGGCACCGGGACAGGAAACTTTTGATAGGATTTGTAGATATCTGTTATTCGAATTTTATATTGAATATTTTCATGTTTTGAGAAGAAAAATGCACATAAGATCCATTTAATTGCGGGCATCTCCCTTCAATGTTATAGAACTGCAGAAACTAAATGTAAAGTTATGTTCACATTTATTACATCTTTTTGTATATGAATCTTTTTTTAGCGTCTACCTATGTCTACATGTGTCTAATGTTTTGTTAAATGATGTGACAGTATATTGTTGTTACAATAGAAACGACATAAATTACTGTGAATTCACTGTTTTCTGAAAGTACTGTTTTTATTTTCAGAATTGGCATCTGTAATTAAGTTCTTCTGGAATATATTCTAAATGCCCATTCTGACTGTAAACTGATTGATGCTAAAAACGAACAACAGTCATCCACAGGGCTATGTTCACTTTCGGAATTTGCAGCTACCTGGACGGATGACGCATGTGCACATGTATTGCTATTAGTGGGTGTGTGTGCTTGTTAGAGAGAGAGAGAGAGAGAGAGAGAGAGAGAGAGAGAGAGAGAGAGAGAGAGAGAGAGAGAGAGAGAGAGAGAGAGAGAGTAGAAGGAGCAGGATAACAAATAGGGACAGATAAATGGAGAGATTGAAAAAAAAATAGGCATACAAACCATTGTCCCTTTTATTGATCTCTCTCGTAATGTCTGGAGAAAGACAGAGGTAATCATCCACAATGTGTTGCTGGTTATCTTCTGTGAGAGCCTCACAAAATATATTGAAGGATGATCTCGGTTTTTTGGTGAGCATCATAATCAAGGCATCAACTTTTCCATGATTTGTATCAATTGTCTGCAAAAGCAGCATAATGCCAAAGGTGGGTTTGAGACAATACAGGCTTTCACAGTGATATATTTGCTATAAGTATGCCATTGCTCTAGTAATACTGAGACAAAATTAAGCAAAATCAAATGAAATTACCTAACTAAGCATAAATATTTAAATGGATCAAAAATACAATACAAAAAAATCACTATTTGGATAAATATGAATAGACCTAAACTCTGGGAATGATGTGTCAGTAAGGTGTCTTACATTACATCACTATTTATCTCAAGTCCAAAGTGCAGGTGTATTACAAATTTTCTAACACGAAATTTCCTTCAACCTATTATTGCATATTCTATGCTAGGGTTTCCACATACTTGTAAACGGCTTTTGAATGATTAATGCTACCCTTGTCTTGTGTATGGCCACGAACACATTTATTTTTTCCTTCTTTTTTATAATCATCCTGTAAGTCACACGGTGTACATCAGTAGTTGTCGTTTACCAAGTCAGTTGAAAAGCATACCAAAAAACTACTCGCTGCAATGGATTTTTAACAATTCTTATCTGCAATCTGTACTCACATTTCTCATCAGTTACTGATTGTGGTTTTCACATGGACATGTTGGTAAAAAGTAATGATGTACCTGGATTTTTTCCCTTTGGTCGCCTGTTAGTTCCCCCTTGGAAAATAAAATTGCAGTTAACCGGCCATTCATATCCACCACATTCATCAGCTTGCATATTTTTGTGCGCAATATTTGGTGGTGTAGTGCTTCTTTGCTTTCCATAGTTGCCATAGTTGATACTGGAATGAAAAAAAGTCAATAATAGTAAATAAATGTCTGGCTTTTTAAGTGGCAATCCTTAATCTGTGAATATGACCCTCATGAAGGCAGCTTACTTTCACCAACCACTTGCAGACCTGGTACAACACATTGACATGAGCTCACCCACATATGATGATCCTTTTCGTTCGTCTGATAAACAGAATTAATGTTGTTTGTATGCAGTGGCGAGAAAACAAGTATTATTAGGAACAGGTGGTATGGTTGTTTGCCACAAATAGAAAATTCGTGCCTACTTTTTCTCAAAAATGCATGCGAAACTATGCAAAAGGACTGTGTCCTGGAACATGCACAAAAACAGCTGCTCGATAGATTCCTTGCTTCGGTTTCACTGCATAGGTTCACACCAATAACACATAAATTGAACTGGAATGGTATCTTAGATTAGTTATGAAGACATTCAACTGTGTTAACTTTTCAAGGCCCAAAATTATAAATACGAAATTCTACAACTTTCGTTTTGGGGGCTCTTCATAAAAAGCCAGACTTGATTTATGGAAGTTTAAGCATCAATTCAAGTTTGGAGTTTCTGCCTATTATAATATTGGGATAATATGTCCGATTAATTTATGTTGAAAGGTGGAAAGAAACATAGAGAGAAAGAGAGAGACAGAGAGTGAGACAGAGAGAGACAAACAAAGAAAGAGAGATAGAGAAATGAAAGAAGAAAGAAAGAAAGAATAAATCCATGAAGTCACTTTGAGAATACGTCAGGCCACAGTCATAGCACACACATTACAGGAGGGAGGTGGATGACAGGAAGTGATCCCGTGTCAAATCACTGGATATATGTCATGTGCCGATATTTGTATTCAGTGATAATTTTATGGTGGAGTTGCTCATTTGTCATTTTAAGTGTTGTACACTTGTAGCTTTACCATACTGTCTTATATTCATTGTTACAAAGACCCTAAAAAGGGGAAAGCGCTCAAATAATCCCGTTTGACAATAATCTTAATTTTGTAAATTCTTCAAGTGCAAAGTTTTGACAGTCATTAGCTGTCTATGGCGCGCAATGAGCCTATAACGGGACGAGTTATATTGTTGACCTAGACTAGTCATATGTTCTCTGCCACTATGGACAATTTGGTACTTTAAAAAAAAGGTCTGTTAACAAGGAATATGAATCTAGTATCGTTACATCAATGCAAAGCACTTCGACTGTTGGCATTTGCGATGGAAGAGTTCAGTTCGTTTTAATGGTGAGATTCGACCAGGCCCACGTACACCTGCTGGGACCCGTAAGTTACCTCCTGGTACACCAGGGTCCTACTGTATTCAGTTTGGAATAATTGCACTAAGATCGGCCTACGTTATCCTGTGGAGTGACAGTCTTTGGCAGAAACAGTGATCCAATATAATGATGTTGAATTCCCAGTATCACTGTCATTGCTTGCTGGGCAAACCTAACATAAGATAATTTACACAAATTTAAATGGTCTTTTTGAATTGAAATGGTTATGGTTTCCACATGTACACTGAATAAATTGACAATTATGACACAATTGGGGATAGAAATTTGAAAAAAAAACTTACAAAAGTCTCCTGGAAATACATTACAAAAGTAATCAAAGAACAGATGACATACTTTTATCATATGAAAATACTACACGGTAAATCATATCCTGGGACAGACCTGTTGTTTAACATGGGAAAAAACATGAAAGGATTTAGAGAAAAAAAAGAAGGGGGTGGGGGGCAAAATGAATGAGAAATGAGCTTTTTTCAGGTAATAAATGATCTCTCAAGTTCCTTTTAAATAGGTATAGTAAGTGCATTCTTCACGCTATGTCGAAAACATGTAAATTGAAGTTGGAAATGCACCTCAAACTATTATAGTTAAGACGCTATTTAAGATTTTGATATGTTGTGTATAGGCCTTATTTACATAAATCAAATTGGCACTACTTTTATTCATGGTTCATTGGGCGCACTACCATCACAAATCTATCAATTGAGGTTTGAATGACACCCTAGTGTATAACAAGGTTAAAGTTATCCAAGATATAAACTTTGCTCGTTCACTTAATTTGCATAAATTGAAATGCTATAACTTGGGTTCATGTTTCATTGGATGGGGATATGTCACAAACCGAACAACTGAAGTTGGAATGGCTCCTCTATCTCTAATAGTTTCTAATTCATTCCATAATTAAATTTTGTGGATTTCACCTAATTTGAATAAAATATAAAATCAACTACCACCACTTTGGTTCATGTTTCATTGAATGCAGCTGTGTGACAAAGCTACTAATACAATTTGGTATTACACACCTATCTGTAATAGGTTCGAGGTTATTCAAGAAATCAATTCTGTGAGAAAGACCTAACTTGCAAAAAATCATAATGTTACAACTTTGGTTCATGAATGATTGGATGCGGCTGTATAAAAAATCGTATAAAGATTAGGTTGGATTGGCAACTCTATTTGCAAAGTTTTGGACATATTCAACCTTCAAATCAATCAAGTGCTCCTGATTAGCATAATTAAATATGATGCAGCTTTTGTTAACTGTCCATCAGATTGGCATGTGTTTACTCTTTTAAATTTTGTGCGTATCTGTAGTAGCTTCCACGGTATGGAGCTTTTTAAAATTTAAATCGCCCGTAATTTGCATATGTTTTACACCATGACTGTTTTCAATAATATGCACAACTTCACTACTAGGTCTGTCAACATGGCATGTTTGGTTCTTTTGAGATCAATAATGTCCAAGAAAAACTGACCACGAAATCCACACAAATGAATGTATGTATGTATGTATGTATGTATGTATGTATGTATGTATGTATGTATGCATTTAGATTCATTTCAAACTGGTCAGGGTGTAGAATGGGCAGCTATCTACCAACGATGTCCAAATGGTTATACTCTAGTTATTTTTCAATTTTTAATATTTTTTTGCGTTTGGTAATTTTTTGCATTCCTATCGATTACCATGTGCATGCATTATATTTTGGGACTTTTTCTATGTGACTGGGGATGACTTTTAGGTCATAAGTAAAGGTCACTGCCTTCCTGAATAAATTGTTTCCTGGCGGCATCTTCGAATGGGTATGTTTGAAGTTCAGCTAACTTCGTCGTAATTCACCCTTGTGAGATTTCCTGTAGATTTGCTGAGAGGTGACATTGGGGTCAAAAGTCAAGGGCAAACTTTCTGAAGAATGATGGTTCTCTTAGAGGGGTGGTCTCTTGGGAGAGGCGCCTTTTCTGGGGATGCATAACACCTTTCACATAAAAAAACTCGCTTCTAGTTACGTAGATATGACAGCTCCGCCTGGTGAAGAGTGAGCGCACTTGTCGTTATGTACCATTGATTTTCTAGTCATGACATTTTGCAACATAGTAATTGCTTAAGTTGACAGAGGGCCATCGATCAATCACAGAAGAGGCTCCACCTAATTATAATAAATCTATATCATGAAATAAAATAGCACCGTGTTTACAATGCACAAAATCTATAATCTATACAAACAATCCCCCCTCCCCCAAAAAGTAAGTGAAATTACATTTGATACAAGAGAAGCCTTTCGACCAAAATTGTGCTACCATACAAAAGGCAACATACAGCGTAATTTGAATGTCCCCAAGGATGGAATCAACGTGTGTGTAAAAGTGGTACTCAAAATACACTGAAAACAATACATTGAACCCCGACATGTAACATGATACGGAAGTACATAAAAGACACAACATAAAACCCTACTACAAACAGAACAGTTGGATGCGTTGAGCATACCATGATCTATTAATTTGGAAAAACGCACAAAAGGTGGTGCATGCCGAAATGAATAGGAGGAACTCGAAGGCTAGCTGAGGGAGAAAATAGTCCCAACCCCCAGAAGCGAGTTATAGATATAACCAACATTAACTAGCAGCTGTTTATATATTTCCGCAAGGACAAAATGGTTGAAGTATCCATGTACTATTTCTTACGTGGTATAAAAGGTAACAGATTTTTCAAAATTTCCTTCTTTAATCATACAAAAGGCGCCCGTGGCTTGTACATTTCCCCAATGTAAAACTGAAAAGCTAATCAAAAGAGTCATTGAACTACAAAGAACAGAACTTGGAATAAGAGGGTGAGGAAAAAGAAAATGTAAAAAAGCTCATAACACAATGAAGCTCTAAGGAGCGAGAAACTAATCATGCAATACACAATTATAATACTTAGACTTGCACCCAACTCCCAGCTGACCTTGGACAGTAAAGCAACACAGACTATGCTCGGCAGGGTACATAATGGCAATGAGGAAGGAAATGTACATGAATGGTATAAACGTGTAAAAAGAGTGTTCCACCGTGTTTCAAGGCAATGTGCTCAGGGCGTAGCTGATGCCAAGTTTAATAAACTTGACATATTATTTTCTGAACATAAAATAACTGGATTTTGGAATGACAAAAAGAACATTCAGCGTTAAGGACTTTAAATGTTCAACAGCTTGGAGACTTCTTGTGGGATTTTATCAGTGACCATGTTGATTCATGAACAGGCAAACAAAATGGTATACGGAGTGGAGTTAGGCAATGGGTTGAAGATATTCAAACAAATATTAGTAATGGGAACGTTGCTGCAGTTAGCTTTTGTGACGTGTTTATCTTCCCTGTTCATGAACATGAGCTGTTCACCTGGTTGTGATGGTATTACCAAAGTACACTTGATTCATATTGGAACTCGTATAGTTTATGCCATTGACTAGTTAGTATATACACTGTAACTATTAACCATTTTATCATTATACATTGTATCATTCTTGAACAAAAAAACTCTTAACCCGAATAAAGCTGCAATATTTTAAGCCCGTAACTCTGAGCTCTGTACATGCAAAGTTTGCAGAATCTTTGATGCTGCTGGACGGCAAATTAATGATGCATAATTTGTATTCTGGAGTGGTCATAGTGTAGGGCATTTGTGTACATTATAAAGTTAATCAGCTTGTTACTTTATAGTAGCATTACATTTTTCACGTAAATGCACACAGTCTAAGTGTTGTGAGTGTCAGTGTTCTAGCTAGCCAAGCCTTGTAGTGGATGTCAGAACTTTGCCAGAGGTGTGAACAACTGCAGTCACCTGAACACCCACACACCATGATCTGGGTGCAGAACAGATTAGGAGCTGGCCATGGAGCTGGACAGACGCTTTTGTAAAACCTGTTGTCAGCCCTGTGACCAGCACCACAATCGGACACTGTCTCTTGTGCAATGATACCTGAAGATATATAGTATACATGTACATGACTGTGATTTTAATGGACTAAGCAGGTATAACTTCAATTTACAACATTTGGTACCAGACTACAGGAACGAACCCTACAGGACAACACAATGTCAATGAGAGACTGTGAGTAGAGATATGCTCATTTACTTGGACAAATCATGGACCTCGAAGAAATGTGGAAAAATCAGAACTCACTGACAAATTCAGAAACTTTAGTACCCCAGTTTCGGCATTTTTTTTTTCATTACTGACCATTGGCTAAAATTTTGAAAAAAGGGAAGTGGTGTACATAGTTGTTGTAGTTAATTGACTTTTGTATTTGTTACTGATTTAAAATATTCTATCTGGAATCATATCAAAGGATACTGGGTGCCTTTTAAATTGAGTCTTTAATGTTATGGGTGGAGTTTTGTTCACTTGTATAAATTTCCTGATGCACTGCAGACTTGGCTCTAGTATTTGATTGGCGAATATGTATTTTGTGGATGTAAGCAAACAGTGTTTCATTAACCTGTGTAAGTGTATGCATTGTCAGATGGTTGGTTCATGCATGGTTTGCAGTTGCATGGTCTTGAACATGAAGCACTCCCTGACCTGCCAGAGCCAGATTGTGTCACTGGTTTAATTACTTGTTTGTTTGACAGGCTTTTGTTTTACAGACATAGTTGATACGTATCTCCATTGGGTCAGTGTCTGCATGTGAAGAAATAGAAATTGATTGTTGGTTTCATACAGTCAGTATGTATGCATAATTTGTTCAGAATGTGTTGGCATTATTCATTCTGTTCATAGCTTAGTCTGATTTGAGCAACTTTGTGTAGCAATCTTATTTTCTTTAACTTTGATGTTCATTTTGTCTATTTTTGATGGACAATTCTTTGATCTGGAGAATTTATTTTACACATTCACAGACATTGCTTATTATTTTCCCTTTTGCTGATACTGGTTATATGTACTTCAGACTGAGAGAACACTGTATATTAAAGTGTACTGTTCAGCCAGTGACCTGCTATTAAGACTATAGCGCGTCCCTGTTCAGCCAAATAGTTTTGTTGGAGTAAGTGCATTCCAATGTATTTAGTTTTGTGGGTCGGTCTGCAGACTGATCTACACAATTGACTGATCTACACAATTGGTGGAATTTTGTGTATTTGATACACTTTAACAAAGTATACATCTTTCATCTAAATATACAGTTTGAAAATATAATCATGGCAGTCATCTTGGTAAGTTTTTGTGCTTGATGCAAAGTTCCCAGTCTCAGTGGTGAGATTAATTTGACATGGATTATGCAAGCCATATCTTAGGTCACAAGCGTATAGCACAACAAAGTACAATCATGAACAATGAATTACTTTTGCAATTTTGATCGGATCTTTGTCTGATTAAATTGCATTAGAAAAAACAGAAGTCATGGATTACAGTGTGTACATTAATTTTTGTACGTTAGAAGAAATATGAAGTATTCTCAACATGATTTCACCATGGGAGGCAGCCCTTATTGTGAGGAAAAGGGCAGAAGAGGGTGGTATATTAACACCGTACAGCATTCTGTCTACCCAGGGTGTCAGAAAGGACGTCATTTACCATTACATGTGCGAGAACAATATCTCATTTGAACATCCACTGTATGAACAAGGACTTCCTGCATATGCAGTAGAACAATATGTATCCAAGCAATTGCAGAATTTTTGTCTTCAAGTTGGTCAACTGCAGAGATATATTTTTCAAACAGACTTCCCATCAGAATTCAATGAAATAGCAGAACAGTATCTCCAAGAATGGACCTCTGCCAAATGTAGACAACTTCACACTATATCTTCCCAACTACCTGTCACCATGGGTTATCTTCAGAACATTTGTTTCACTCATGAGACCATCTTTTTGGAAGAATGTAAACAGATGCAAGGGCCACTTAAAATGCACAGAGACCATGAAATCGAAGTGGAAATACAGCAAAGAAAGCAACTGAAACTTGAAATACTAAGGAACAAGCTGGAGAAATTGAGTAAGCAACACCAGGAAACAGGGAGAGAAATACAGGAAATAAAAGACAGGGTATCTTTCGTAAAGGAAACTACTGAATTCATTTCTGAATTCATGTTAAAGTGCTGCAATATGATGAAGGATCAGGTGCATGGGTCGTCCTCATCTGCATCTTGCAGGTTGGGTGCTACAGGAAATGTATGAGATCAAAGCACAAGGACAATTGATGTAAAAAACAGTCTGCAGGACAGACCAGAAGTAAATAACATCGCTGGATATGATACAACAAGGATAATGGAAAGTGACCCATCTGCTTTCAAGATAAAGATAAATAAGGAGCTTATTGAGGATTGTGTGGAGGGTCACGAAGAAAGCTGTGAGATACCTACAATCTCCAATGCATTTGTGCTGATCAAACACATGATGATACTACCAGAAGATGGGAAAGAACATGACACAGTCCCACAAGATAACAGGGAACCTTCTATTGGGGGCAGTATACAGGAAGCAGGTGGAGCAAAGGATTCATGTGGACAAAATTGTGGAATTGCAGACAAGCTTGTTGGTAGTACAAGACATGCTAATACAACGGACATCCCTGTCACTAATGTAGACAGAAATGGAATTATACACAGAACAAACAGAGGTATCAAGAACAATAGAATGCAGTCTATCAAATCCACCAGTCTTCATAATGTACATGCAGGAAAATACCAAAGTACCCAGTTCAAGTACATCAAGAACAAAGGTTGTAAATTTAAAAGATATGACATAAATATTAAAATGAAGCAAAAGTGTTCGAAAGCTAGTTGGACAAAATGTCATGGTTTACAACGGAGTTGGGAAGAACCAAGGCACTACATCAGACCACCAAACCTGATCGATTCAACCATTAGATTGTTTCCGGCACAAGGCACTATAACCCACAGTCTAATGGTAGTTACAAAGACTGGATTACAATGGTAAATTTGCATGTATCTGGCCGAGGTCAAAGCTGTAAATAATACAAATTAAATGATTAAATGTAATATTTGTTTAAAATACTTTGACTGAATAGATCTATTCTGATAGTTGAGAATTTCCTTAAAACTAATACATATACATGATGGGTCGGATTTGATCTGACTGGTCATGAAACATACATATATGTAACTATATGCTATTGAAATACAGAGCTGACCATACTTTGTATGGCCTATGTGCAAACAGTTTATGTACTTCTTGGATACATTATTGACTGTCAATAAATAAACAATTGTAGTTTCTAGGATTTCCTAAGATTACTCTACTTTGGTCATGGTATTGACTTCAGGGTATTTTTAGGATCAATTTTGGTTAGCTGTGTGGCTTGCTAAGCCTGCTGTCGCTAATCTACAGACTTCGCTGAAAGATACAAGGTCTGCTGTGCAGGCATGGCTTGCTGCACATTCTGATCTGACATACCATTGAAATTATGTATATAATATCAGTTAAAGTGCTTTTTTCCACTTTTGGTCTGGAAGCTGGTCAGTTGTATTTTCCACATGTCTTAAGTGGTCATAGTAACACATTTTGTAGTTTTTATTGAAACATTTCCAATTTCCTGTTGAATTACTTTGCAATCTTGGAGATGCTGTCATGGTCTATGCGAAAGGCATATTTATACCTTTTACTCTATCATGTCTATTATAACTGTGTTCTGTATACATGTGCTTGATGTACTTGGCAAGAAATGTTACTGTCATACATGAGATCACATTGCACCAATGGACATTGGCATCTATAAATGGATTGTATTGATGGCAGCTTGGTTGGACCAGGTGATGAAATGTACATTTGTTCACCTGTGAACAGTATTGCTGTGTGAGCATCCCTGAAAATCTGGGAAATGTACTTTTTTGTTTTGGTTTACCAAGGAGTGCTGAGGATCTGTATGTCACGCATGTCTTTGGTATGTTTTATCAGTTGCAATTCATTCAGTATTTAAGGAATGTTTTTGTTGTATATGTATATGTTGCCAATTTTTTTTATTTTTCGCTTAGGTCTACTTTTTGTGTGTAACGAGGGTGCCCATATTTTTCTTCAGGTATTTTTCCTCTGTACTGGACATACTATTGTGCGATAATATTCAACGTCCCTTTTGTGTGGAGACGATGTTAATGTCACATGGTTGGATAGCTGGTTTATCTCTCGGGCAGTCAAGTTGGTTTTTAATTTTTTATGTAGGAAGATCTGTAAGCTGCAACCCACTCATTACATGTACATCATCCATATGATTATAAGGAACTTTTAAAATGCCATGGTCTTATCTTTCAAAAAGGGGAAGAATATTGTGTGTGTCAGTGTTCTAGCTAGCTAAGCTTTGTAGTGGATGTCAGAACTTTGCCAGAGGTGTGAACAACTGCAGTCACCTGAACACCCAAACACCATGAACTGGGTGCAGAACAGATTAGGCCATGGAGCTGGGCAGTCACTTTTGTAAAACCTGTTGCCAGCCCTGTGGCCAGCACCACAATTGGACACTGTCTCTTGTGCAATGATACCTGAAGATATATAGTATACATGTACATGACTGTGATTTTCATGGACTAATAAGGTATAACTTCAATTTACAACATAAGTGTAAGTTCAAACAGGAATGGTGTGATTCAGGGAAAAGATGTATATGGACATGCATGGGCTTCTATAAAGCATAAAGGAGGAGCTTTTGTGGGACATGTTGTTTGGGAATCATTGTTTGCCCAAAGAAGAACGACACTGCCACACGGAATGCAGACACCTGCATTTGCTCCTTTCTCTAGCTGTAACAGATCCCCTTGTCTACCACAAAACGTATTTTTTACTTGCTCTTTACTTGAATGTTGGTGCGTTTAAATACTTCAGAGGCCTGGTAGGATATACACTAATTTGTCTTTGGATAAGTGGTTACGACCTGTAACAAGTCCTAAAAGTCACATACTTTTAATTTGGCCCTGACTGGTATTCATTAAAAACGTGTATATTATTTGTTTATATTTTAAGTTTCATGAGTTTATTGCAACTGCGCTGGTTTCTTGGTATACCATTAAGACTAAATCCTACCCCGTGTACCGATGTCATTTTATTGATAATACATTGATGCATGATTTTCTATGAAAGGATGTCGACAAATTCTATCATTGTGAAAAAGAATCATCACAAGGATCATAGACAATATATCCATAATGTGTATTTTATACACCTACTTATCTTCACAGGCCCTGCCTTGGAATATACATTCATATTGTCTTACAATAATAATGTTATAAATAAGAGGAACCACATGTTTAATTGCTCATGTGGGATGGTTGGATGTGACACAGTTTTGTGCTGTGCAGTGGTTTTTAAAAGTGTCAAACATACCTTGGGTGTCTGATGAGATATCTCGCAACTAGTTGTAAAATGTTTCACCTGGCCAGGTTACCTCCTTGTCTCTTGCTGAAATGAAATAGACGTTCATCTGTTAGTAAATAAGACATGCAAATACAAAAGCAGGCACTAAAAATCCGCACAAAAAGATACTTTTGTACAGCATGTAATCCAATCGCTTTTAGAGAATCTTTGAAATGTGGTGCATCTCATACGAACCGAACCTCAAAGTACATTGGACCATTTAATTCTTTGGGCACAATTTTTTTATTTGAATTGCACTGTCGGAGACAGAATACATAAAATAAATGGATAAATAGGTATAATTAAATAAATTGATCAGTTACTCAATTGATAAAATAAATGGATAAATAAGCATAATTAAATAAATTGATCAGTTACTCAATTGATAAGCACTAGATAAATAAGCAAATGATAAATGAATACGTAAATAAATAAGTAAATGATAAATGAATACATAAATAAATAAGTAAATAAATAAATAAATAAGTGGGTGAGTGAATAAGTGAGTGAGCGAGTGAATGAATGAATAAATGACTGAATAAATAAATAAATAAATAGATAAATAAATAAATAAATAATTAAATAAAGATATAAAGGCTACTTCTAGTGATATAGATTTGTATTCCCCACGATTGTAAGTTTAAAACCACCAGGGCTTGCACAGGAACAGGCCCGTGTGTATTATATAAACCATATGGACATATATAGTTTTCACGTTTCTTGTCAATGTAAATTGCAGTTCATTTATATGATACATAGCAAACATTAAATGTTTGTTTGGTGGACGGTATGTAATGTTGTATACAGGTGTAAACTTTGAATATTCATTGTGAATTCTAGTGATCATAAAGATGTGCTGCATACTATTCATAAACATGTCTTACCATGACCATAGTAGCTGCTATAGCATTTAACAGTGATAAACAAAGTCACTTTAAGAAATTCTAGTAGGCCTGGTTCATTAAAAGTTGAGGAGTAGCATATATTGTTGTGGGCAACTCAATAACATCACATCAGCAGGAACCTCCAGATGCTTATCGGTACTTTTCTCGAAATGCACAGTGTTATTTAAGACTATTTGAAATATATAAATTGAACAAGAACATATGTAAGTGATTTATAAGGTTAGGCAGAGAGAGTGAGTGGATCGGTAACAAGGCATACAGAGATTGACCAGTGAATGATTCTTGAAAAGAACAATACTTGATATGTGGCACTGCTGCTCCAGTCTCTTTCATTGCAGTGACAGCTTAAGAATAACCAGGGAAAGTCCAGCAAGGGCTACCACACTGGACCTTTCCATTTTGTCCAAAATGCTAAGAGTCCCTCAATGGTTTTCACTATTCCTTCACTCTTTTACATTAGTACAGTTCATTAACGTGCAATCAGTAACTGAAATACGTACACTGCATGAACGTTTTTTCATCAGGATCCTTTACATCCAAACACATTTAAGATACTCTTATATTATCACTGTAACATTTTGATGCTAAATATGAATCTGTACCCACATGACAGCTGGTGCTTTGAAACTGCACTCCCTTTACATTAGGACAAGAATGCAATACATTTGGGTAACATTGACCTGATATTCAAAATCACGAGGTGTCCTTAGTAAAGTTGTAAATATAACTCCAGAACTATGTGAGGTAAACCTGTTATTTTACATTGCTACTGAATACAGCTCACGATGATACAATAACACAACAGAATGACATAGAGATACTTAAGCGGATTGCGCCATTCGCCTGATAACATAACAACTGTTTAATTGTGACTTTGCCAGTACATTCTGTGCAGGTGGCCTTTGTATTTGATAAACAACTACTTTGATTGAGGATGATTGGAAAGGCACACAATCATGATCCGGCATACAAGCTTGGCTAAGGCTTAAGATGGGTTGCTTTAAGGCGGCGGCACTTACCTGAGACCTTTAAATCCGTGAAATTGAGCTTTTGCTACTTTTGTGATTATGAAATACTTATCTTTATCAATGTCGAAAAGTTTCACTGTAACATGTTTACCTCTATGCAAAACTTTCAGAAGAAAAAGTGCCCCTGTTTTATAGAGTCAATCAGTTTATTGGCTGTTAGATGTGGTCACGAATGGTGATGTTCAGATAACCATTCACAGTCAAAGCCTTACTGGATGTGTTTTTACAGGTCAACGGATCATTTCTCATGTGACTGATTTGATCCACCATATTGTCTTTAAGTGTATATGTCAAAGTTATGTCAGAGTTTAAGAGATCAGCATTAGTCATCCTTCGTAATATCCTGGGCAGATGTTATTTGTGAGCAGTTAAAGTCAGCAAATCTCCTTGGTTATCTTTGGAATTGAATATATCAGAAACAATATTTAACAAGGCTCGGTAATGTTGAGACACTCAAAACGGGGTGGATGAATCTTTGTGAAATTAATGGCTATGTAAAGACAAGAGTATAACATAGGAAACCATCTTTTGGTTTGGAAATATTCTGATTTTAAATCCTACTTTGTGAGCAACAACATAGAAACCACTCCTTTGAACGGAAGGCATAAAATGGTTACCTAAGTTAAACTTGTCTTTATTTGACCGTTGATATCAAGCCTTCTATGCGAAAGTTTTGTTATGATCCTTTTTTTAAAGTGTAAATTAGACCCCTTGATTAAAACTCCCTTTTAATTTAAAAAAAAATTAATGTTAGAACATTTATTGTTATATGCAAAGAAACTGCACATATCGACAAAACTAAAAATGTGTCCACTGATGGGCTTATATCCAAAAACAGAGACAAGTACTCTAAGTAACAGCAAGCACCTTAAGCAACGTACCAAAGTCTCGGCCATCTTAATAATGTTGTTGTTCAACTGATAACTTAACAACTATTTAAATCTGAAATTGGTATCGCTAATGCTGTAGATTGGCACACAGTTCAGCTTGTGATTAAATTTCGAGGATACTGATAAAATTCTCACCCTCGTGGACTGGCTATTGAATTATCTATATTACGATTAGGGGGTTACAGGCCAACACAGTTAATTTCAATTAACCAGTGGCTGTATCCTGCACATTAAATTGCTTTTTTTCCATCATATTTAAGCCAGAAATGAAGTAAAATTTTCTTTCAGCATCCATACCAATATGCAGATTATATTTATACAAACAATTCTCAGTCTGCATATAAAGTGAACTCTGTAAAGGACTGTTATAGTTGGCATGCTGTCATTAGTTCACTCTGGTTTCTATTTTAGATTTTATTTTCAGATATTCCCGGTCCAGGTCCAGGTGACAAGGGTGGGGCATAGTGGGACTTCTTCAATGGTAGTGACATCGACCCAGCAAACAAGTGATGAAAGTAGCATATGCCTGCATTGGTTATTACATTGGTATACCAAAAATGCACAATGCTGTGTTATACTAATTACGACTACGAAAAATCCCTCTGTCCAGGTCTGAGATACAAAAATTGTTATACTATTGATGCAATAATGATTATGATTATGGATGTCTACAAGCACTAAGCCAACATCATAAATGATGATCTTGAATAAGCTGCAAAACGCATATATGAAAACTGTTGATAATGCCTATCAGGGTAACAAGTCTCACGTTGGCAGTTTCTTTTGACAGACCCACGCCACACAAACTGCTGATCCTTGCCAGAAGAAGGTCTTTAAGGTTTCCTAAAATGATTTGGAAACACATGCTCTGCTCTAAAGAGCATACTTATTTACTATCTCAGAAACTGGCTTGCAATGCACATAAAAGACATTCATGTTGATGTCACACCAAACGAGACCACTATTTTGTAAAGCAAACAGTGACAACCAGACAATAAAATATGGGTCTACTGGTATGGAACTCATCAAAGCTTTAACATTTGTTTTGATAACAAGTGCTTATGGAACACAAAGGACCACTTTTTATATCAGGTCCAGTTTGTATTTGGAGAACAAACTGTTGCTTATCAGAAAATTCAATTTATCTGTTAAGTTTCAAGCTCGGTAAGAACAATGTATTTTACATTATTTGATAGAGATAGTTGCCAGCATGTACACATATTTTGATGTAGAATGATGGTGTGATGATTTATCGTGTTATTGGGCTACCTTGCGCAAACAAAAACGCAAAGAGATAAAGATAGTTATACTGCTACAATTGGCTGTTACATTTAGGCTCACAATAATAATCATACTATGCCTCGGTGGTTGCTCAGAATATACTCTATTATAGGTAAATTACCAGTTAAAAGACTTCTTGAAACGTCTTAATTAGCCCCTGCCATACTGTGTTGGTAAACAGACACTTATTTCAATAGGCAAATAGGAGAAATATTATTGTCCTATTTATAGCGCAAATTATATCGATTTCATTTCACATGATACACCAATGTTTATTTTCTGACATTTGACATGATACTTTGGTCTGTGCTGCTGTTCAAAAAATCTTATGCCAATTGCAATCGATTTCGTGGGGCCTCATGTCACTGGATATTGACACCTAAATTGGGTCTAATCCTTGTAACTATTTGTGAGCAAAAAATAAAAATTACAACTAATGATTCATTGACTCAGATTTTTAGAAATCTATGTATCGGGAGAATTTATACACAAGTTCAGTTGTGTCCGCCACAATTAATAGTCTCTACCAAACGTTAAGAACCAAACCATTTTCAAAAACTACCTCAGTTCTGTACAATATATTCCACTTTTTAAAATCAAAACCGTTTCAATTCATAGCTGTTTCAAAATAACACTTTATTGATCCTGTGATATTGTCACTACCATTGCCTTCATACTATACAGTCAGTCTACCTCTACAACAAACAAAGTGTCACAGAATACAATATTCACAAGAAGGTATATCACGTGAAACTCTTCCTTGTACCCTTCCTCAGACGTACTTTTAAACTGTCCATATGAAGTTCACAATGTGCTTGCTAAATAGGTTATATACATATATGACGTACACGCGACAAGAGTAAATCACTTTTGTAAACCAGGCATGTTGTCGCATTTTTATTATCTTTACAATTGGCAGGATCAGTAGGTCCGCGCTGCTACCACACACTGTGGTTAGTGGTCGCAAATATAGTGATGAACCCGAGCTCCATTTATTTCATGATTGGCTCCATACTATTTATAGAATATAAATTTCTGTGTTATTAAAACAGAAGACGCTCACACAAAATTCTGTCAACCTTCTTGAAGCCTGAACAAAACAAAACAACAACAACAACAACAACAACAACAAAAGCAAAGTAAAAATTCCCTCCGTCATGTAGTTTTCAAGTACATTGGATGGCAGTTTACAAAATGTAGAATAGTTTTGCATATGTAGAAGCAAAATCATTAAAACATAGCACCCCTGGTTTATTTTATATGTGGAATGTATTAAAAGTTCGTGACACTGGTTTCAGATGCAAATGTTTGATTTCCTGCATGTTGATTTCATGCATAATCACTAGTTTCTTTGCAGTACAATGGACACAAATAAATAAGGGAAGACAGAGAATTTTTTTTCCTTTGCCATCTTGCACTAACAGCATTAAATAAAATTAATGCATATTTTTCTTTTCCATCAGTGTACCCAGATGTCGAATTCAATTGCACCATTTGATAGTTCCCTTTGCATTCCGCCACGATAAAGATGCAGTAGTGTTTCATCAGCTAAACTGTATTTTCTGTAAATAGCTTATCGTTACTGTTAAAAAAAGGCTAAGCAGACATTTAATCATCAGGCACTTGTGGCCAGTTTACAGGAGCAAGAAGTAACACATAACAATGAATATAATAAGTATGTACATGTCTTTCTGTATACAATATTTTCTGTCATTATGCCAATTTGCTTTTTTGCTTCTTTTACGTGTTTTACACATAATGTGTATTGTACATATTGTCTAAATTTGTGACTATTTTGCCGTGAAAATAGCATTGTACATTGGGACAGACATAATAATTGGCTGTTCAAGAATCTACATCACATGTCGTAACATTTTTGTCACTAATGAGAAGAGCTTAATTTCTGGCGTATTCTTGACAAACTGCCGTCAAGGATATCTGAAAATATAACCAGATTAAAAATTCATGTGCAGCTGAAAATTGGCCAAATTATATATATATATACACACATTGGTCACAAGCATAACATATTGTAGGTGATCCTTTGATGCTTGTGAACATTTACATATGTACAGTCCCCGATCTGGGACAACTCCATATACAGTACTGCATTTAGTACAATGGATTGGACCTTATCGAATATGGCATTCACGCATTCATGGGAGTCTGGTGCAGTTGTGTTTCCCATTTTAGGCTAGTTTACTGGTGTCGAAGTTTGCTGGCTCGAGACCCGGCCGTTCCATGATCATAAAAAGGTACACATATATATATATATATATATATATATATATATATATATATATATATATATATATATATATATATATATATATATATATATATATATGTATATATATATATATACATATGTATGTATGTATATATATATATACATATATGTATGTATATATATATTATATATATATATATATATATATATATATATATATATATATATATATATATATATATATATATATATATATAGTCGTACACTATTCTCAGGTATGCATTAAGAGGGATACTTTTATGTCCAAAATAAAGTCATCTGTAAAAAACCTGTTCAATCTAAACCCATGAGTCAAATCGTGCTTTTTAGTTGTTCAGGGAACCCCTGAATAAGGAACCACTACTGCCAATAAACATATAGTTCTTCACAATTAACACAAAAGAAATTGATGAAGCTATGCCATTCTCAGTGCTTTGTTATGGACGATAATGTTCTTGACTCTCTTTGCTGTTCTCCCTGTGGATACTATGTCTTCCTCTGCGACGTGGTTAAAATGTAACATGAAAAAGTAGGTTGTGAACTTTATTGAGTGTGGCTACCAAAACGCAATGCTGTGGGAAATGGGCATGATGCCACTGCTGGGCCCAAAATCTTCTACCTCTTATTTATTAGATTCAGAATCGTCCATTTTTCCTGGTATTATAGAAGTGCATGTAGTAGTAAGAGTAGCTAGCATCTCCAATCGCTGATATTTCCATAAGTGTTAACGGATAACCTTTACCCTTATTGTAATGTAATGTAATGTACTCAGTAATGTGCACATGAGGTGTGGTAAAAACATGCCGTACAATTTCATACATCACGCTCTTTTCAGCTTCAAAAATAGACTCACCAAGAAATATAAAAGATGTTGCACTCTGACACTTAATGCAAAATCCTATATTTGGTACCTTGTTTGTCTGCCACAGATCCCCGTCTGAAACGGTATAGGGCAGGAAAGATATGCACTGATTCCACTGCTAACAAGTGGTGCTAGACCTGCACAAAATCCTACTTTCACTTTGGTTGAGAATGGTACCCCTGTAAAGCATGTGTACCGCCCCACACGCATATATATATATACATATATGTGTGTGTGTGTGTGTGTGTGTGTGTGAATGTAAAAACTTTTAGATGTACCACTTTATTACAAACGTACGTGGTTCTTCACATTATTAATTTATTTTTAGATTCAATCCTACTCAATGCCCACTGCCAGATTTCGTTGAGGGATACATTGATGCATGATTTTGTATAAAAGCCTGACATGTTTGAAGTGCCATTTATTTCTGCACCTTCTAGAGGACCTTATAAAACTTTTGTCAACACTTCTCAATAAACCATAAATATATTAGAGCCTGACCGAACCCGAACGACAGAGCCCGAGCTTACCTGGTTTCAGGATTGAAGCCCGGTTTGGGTTCACCTTTTACAGTTGCTAAACGTTCGGGTTCGTTTATCATGGTCAATTTTGGCAATAAAGGTAAAAAAAAGGGCACTGAGGTTACTTTTCATACTTGTATACCCTTGAAACAATGCAACAAATGATACTTTGCAATTAAGTGTGTTGCATGGGTTGCATTAATCACCGTAATTACATTAACTATAATAATGCCCCTGTACAAAAGGGTAAAATCTATAAATCCTTGTCGAACGTTTTCACGTTTGAATAACATATGCCGAACCCGAACGGTGCCCGGTTCGGAATCGGTAATGTATTCAGAGTACCGAGTACCCGGTTTGGATTCAAAATGCATGCTCAGTCAGGCTCTAATATATATGCATGTGTGTGTGTGTGTGTCTGTGTGTGTGTAAATGCAGCTGTGAAGGATTTGAACAGAGTTTTGTGTATCAGAGTCCTGGGTGGTAAGTACTACACATCCAGGTCTGACATGTTCTCTGCAGTTTTAATCTTCTGCTTATCGCAAAATGACTAGTTTTGTCCAAGATGGAAAGGGACAGTCACTGTAATAGGTCAAGTGTCACCGTCACTACAATATCTGGACTTTCTATTCTAGACACATTTTTTTAAAGGTACCAAGAAGGCATAATATAGATGTATACATATGTTCATAACCTTACAACATAGTGTGTAAAAATTAATGTTTGGCCATTTACCCGGAGTTTATTTTACATGCATTTGGCTCTGCAAAGATAAATCCCTACATACAGACCCAGGCGATTTTTCTGGTATCACTTAGCTATATGTTTAGCTAAAATCTACACTTGACAATGGCACGAAAAAACATTTAAGCCACTGTAATACTTTTAAATATTAAATTAAGTTTTGTGATGGCAACCCAGACAATTCTTCCTATTCTTTGTACCACGTGTATCCAGCAGATATTGTGCTGATGTTCCATTTTTGGTAAATGACATTTGTTTGAGCTCCTACCTAGCTATTGAAATGCACAGCGCTTCATAAAGAAAGCCCATGTGTGGTGCATTGTATAGGACAGTTGGTCAAAGTAATGAGGGCCATGGTTATGCAAATGCAGACACAATATGGACCACTTCACAACATACAGCTACGTTAAATATTGCGGCACCTAAGCCCAAAACTATCTTAATTATACCCAGCAGATATTTTGTGATGAGACTGAGACGAGGTGACCCTCATACTATTTGGCGTATCTTTATTCTTTAAATTTTTAGTGTTTTAAATTTCAAAGTTACATCATTCATTGATCACCCCAGTGTACAGGCAAGTTTTATATAATATTACAAATAGTCATTTAGTGTCTTTCAAAACAAAACGGCTCTAAAACACATCACAGTGGCATAGAGCTTTCTTACACCCTGGCACCAGTGTAACATCAAGGTGTAAAGTTAAAGCTATTGTAGCTCCCCTGTAAGAATGGTAAGTTCTCAAATCGTATCGCAATGATATATACATATATGTATGTAATAATGGAACGCCGTTTTTTTATTCAGTATTTGATCAGGTGATTAAATATATTATCAGAAGAACAAATTGATTTCATGAGGTGACCAAATGGATTGGTTCACGCGACTAAATACAGTCTATTTGTTCCTGTGAATAAATTGACTTGATCTTCTGATCAAATCTATTTAATCACATGAACAAATATATTCTTATTTGATCACATGAACAAATATATTTGTTCAGGTGATTAAATCGATTTGGCCAGAAGAATAAATAGATGTTATTTTGATCATCTGAATAAACAGAATTGTTCTGCTGATCAAATCGATTTGATCACATCATCAAATGTCCCCCAACTTAATTAAATTGACACTCCCTTTCTGATTTGTTCCCCTGATCAAATATTTACACTTCGGAACAAATCACTTCCCCCAGTATTTGATCCCGGCAACAAATAGTAAAACACGCAAAAGGTACAATCTCGAAATGTCTGCGATATCTTCCACATGAATTTGCGGACATTTTATGGCTTTGTTTAGAGATTAAAGTTGGAAAAGCCGGCCGTGCACAATGCATCATTATTACTTATCGTTCAAATATGATTGTGTTTTGACGGGATTAAATGTAAATTTGGACGGTGGTTGCATGATCTTTCGCAATTGCTTTCAGCATGGATGTGAGGATTTTTTTCTGACTCGCGCTCTCTTTCTTTGGTTAGGCACTGCTTTTTGCCATGCCTTTCATGTTCATGGATATGAGCCTTTTTCATTCACCTATTTTCTTTCTAAAGTTTAGGGGTAGGCACTGCTTTTGGAAAGATATGAGCATTTTTCTTTCTTTCTCCCTCCCTCTTTCTTTCTTTCTTTCTTTCTTTCTTTCTTTCTTTCTTTACTAACGATTATAACGTGCCTGTAGCTAGAAATCTGATTTTTTTCTCGAAATGTTTTCAACTAGTAATTGGAGCCTATAAAAACCAAGCATTGTCAAATGGGATTCTGAAACAGTGGATGATGACAACTTAACCCTGTGATGTAGCTCGATCCGTCTCTCGGCCTCTACTTGTTGTTGCTATATACAGAAAATGTCAAAGTTCGAGATTGTACCTCTTGTGTGTTGTCGTAACACAGACTAACGGAATTGCTGCCCGCCATGCAAGAGGGAGTTATTATTATCTGGAAGTGGAGAAACATGTATTTATTCAGGAGATCAAATCGATTTGATCATGGGAACAAATATATTTGTTCAGGTGAATAAATCGGGATATCAGGAGAACAAATGGATTTAGTCATGTGAACAAATGCAATTGTTCATGTGATCAAATTAATTTTCTTTGTTCCTCTGAACAAATCTATTTCATCTTCTGATTAAATAAGTTTGTTCTTCTCATCAAATCAATTTGATCAGAAGAACAAATATACTGTATTTGATCACATGAAGAAATACATTTGTTCATCTGATCAAAGCGACCTGATCATGTGATTAAATTTTTAGTCTTTTGATTAAATATTTATTCACCTGATCAAACATTTGCTAACAAGAATAAATTTATTTGTTCTTCTGATCAAATATTTAATCACCTGATCAAATACGGAATAAAACAAGAAACGGCGTTCCATAATATATATATATATATATATATATATATATGTGTGTGTGTGTGTGTGTGTGTGTGTGTGTGTGTGTGTGTGTGTGTTGATATGGCATTTGCACATACATGTGACTATCTCCATTTAACCATTCTTTTTTAAGAATTGGGATTTGCTCGAGGTTATATATGCGTTTCCTATTTCAGCTATCCGACTGGTGCCAAAGACTGCAAGTTCGAGTCTTGCTCGTTCAAAACCTAAAATATATTTTCGAAGCATGGTGGACTTATGTCCCCGATACTGGATATAAATGCCCACTCAGTACGTACACTACAGAGCTGTATTGATATTGCACTCACATATAACTAGTTAAATTGAATTTTTTTTAATTTTTTTTTTTCAGAATGGGATTTGGTCGAATGGATATGCGCATTTCCAACTTCAGCTGGGGGTGACTGGTACCAAAGGCTGTATGTTCCTGTCTTGCTCGTTTAAAAAATAAAACGCATTTTCGTGGAATTTCCTGAATGCAGCTGTATTTAAGGACCCGATACTGGAAATAAATGCCCGCTCAGTACATTTATTGCAATTCCGTGTTGATATGGCACTTGTGCTTGGGTTTGGTAGACAGGATATGTGCGTTTCCCTTTTCAGCTATGCAACTGGTGCCAAAAGTTGCAAGTTCGAGTCTTGCTTGTTCCCAATATCAAATATATGCACTCTTTTCACAATGAATCAAACTGGATGAGTACATCCCAGTGACACAGACAACGTAGGTGAAGTCAATGTGGCAAATTAAAATAGTGGCGACCAGGAAAGTGAATTGATTGCTTCAAGATTTGATTTGTCACAAAACAAACGTGTTGCTGATGGGACAATTTTAAAGCTGGACCAATGCTTGCTCTTCCTTTGTCCACAGACTGGCATCTGGAGCTACAATTTCAGCTTGGATACCTAACATCTGATAAGATCTATGTACAATCTGATATTGTAAATATGTTTTTGTAAGGCACACTGCTCGGTGACTTTCAATAACGTATGCAATGACTCGTGTTTCATAGTGCATCAGTTTGTGTATTGAAGTAGAAAACTGAAAACCCACCAAGACTCAAAGTTCATCCTCCTTCATTTGATGTGGACACAACACATAGACAAATAGAAACAGACAGACAGACAGACACACGTGCGCATGTATATATATATACCTGGTTGGCTATATAATATCAGTTGTCTGAGAAGCATAGTGGTACATTTCCTTTCGGCATTAAAGAGGAAGGAATCGAGTATGACTTGAAATTGGACAAATAGCATAGCAATAGAACTGCAGGCCCTAGGAACGAAAATATGCTCATTATTTTACAGCGTGAGGAAGGTATCTCCTACACAGGCAGCAGTCCTTTTTGCTGGGGAAAAAAACAGACAAGCAAGCATATGAGCATCCTGTCAGTAAAATGCTTGTGTTTTATAATGTACATAGCGAGTACAACAGCATTTCTATCAATAACATGGTTTATCTAGGAAGTGGTATTAACATATACAGTAGAGTTAAGACCACCTCTATAAAGAGACCATTGAAATATTGAGACAACCAATTGACAGACCCGTTTTCGTGTATCATTAATTGAATTATATTGCCAATTAACACCAATACCATCTTAAGAATATATATTTCTGTCTCTTGGGTGATCTTAATTGGAAGATTCGAGTAAATAATTTTTTTTTGGGGGGGGGGTTGGTTTGGTTTGTTTTGGGCTATTTTGCCAAATTTTAGTGCGTATGCTAGTTCATAAAATTCCATTCATATTATTATCGGCAAGAACTTGAATCATGTGCTACCATATCGTGTTCTCATATTTTTAAATTCAAGTAGGTCGCTGATGTCAAATTCAAGTTAAAGAGAAGTAGTCACCATCATGAAAAACTGTAGCCAGGATATTAAAACTGCAAAACATGCTTGTTGGTTCCTCTATGATGACCTACTGATAATTCTATTTTTCTGATGAAGGCTTGAGTTTTCATTTTTTTGTGTCAGAAAGGTTAAAAGTAAATAATTAATGACCATTTCAGATTTTTTTCATTCTCTATGTGGACAAAGGTAAACCAGGCTGCGTGGAACCTTGATGTATAACTACATCTCACCAATTTAGATTCCAGTGGGAAATAGGCATTACGCCATCAGCGAAAAGTAATGGCATTATATATCCTGAAACAAATAATTTTGTACATACACTATACAAAACGCAGTTGGGGTTCGGTATAAGAAACATAAGTGAGAATGATGTTGGAAAAATATCCAATATGACAGAACATGTGAGGTGACAAAACTGTTGAAAATGAATACTCTACAGAAAGTGTGGAATACTCCTGGATTGCCGAAAGAACTACAAGCTGTTTATATTTGTAGATATATTTTGTGTGTATGTTTAGAAAATTAATGCATTATTTATAGGGTATTAAAAAAACGGTATTTATTGTCAAAATTGTTTCAGTGCAAAGTGCATACACAAGAAGATGAGAGAATGCTCAATATCTGCTATATATCCTAAAACTGAAATGGATGTAAGAAATATCCCAAGGATCTGACACAATCAGAATTTTACTGCAATGAAGTTCAGACCTGTAATTGGTAAAATTGTTCCTTTTTGTATATTATAATGTTAAACCCCAGCAAGCCTGATTAAAGCCTGAACCACTCATCATGTTCGTGATCCCTCCTTGCACTTGAATACCACCCAGTCATGCAGAATGCTACAGAGGAATGCACCTTATTAAGGTTATGTTTTCCTGAACTATGTTTTACTTTTATTCAATACTCTTAGATTGTTAGAATCCTGATAGAATTTAAAGGGGAATTATAAAGAGATTTTGGGATCAGAAAAAAATAGTATTTGATTTATAACTAGCCATACAAGTGTAGGTGACATTGCACGAGTTATGCCTGTCAGAGCTATGATTCAGCTGCTTGAGAACGGCTCACCAGATTAAATGAGTGAAAAAAAACGTTTTAGTCCCTAGACATTAAATGTGTTTGAAATAGGACTCAATATTTTGAAACACATATTGAGCTTCAACAGCCACTCTTTAACTAGAACTTGCTGGACCATTAGGAGATCAGTGATATCTTTGAGATAGCTGTGAGATGTATTAATTACTTAAATTAGGCCTATGGTACAATGGAAGCAACCTCTTGTATAAGTCACGCTTTAACCAACAAGAGTAAATCCATTAGGTAACTTGGAGAATATAGTATAATAGTATAAACATATTTATTTTCTCTGGATTGCCTAATAGTACACAGAGACTAATCCCGAGGCTCTCCTCACCATAGACATAGCAGACCCGTCACGAGAGGAAGGTGAGTAGCAGTAACACTTGTTTGGGCAGTACATCAAACCCATGGCTCTCCATGTCATGTGCTGATAAAGGTATGCTTAGACCTTCCAATGGTGTTTTATGTTTGATTATCATTAATCATACCAAACGTTGTATACATTCAGCTGTACCATACCTTATTAATGCAAGCACCCTAAATAGAAAGGACATATGCTGCCGACAGAAGCTGAAGAACCACTCCTATATTCTCTACAATTATAGATATATTGTGCTTGCAAGGAAGGTAGATTGCCAAGAAGTATGAATCTGGTATTGTTGCATCAATGCAAATCACATCAACAGCTGTCAACATTTGCAGTGAAAGTGCGCAGTTTGTTTTTCATTGTGACATGTGACTGGATTCCCGTGCAGTTGTTTAGCTCTACATGTTTCCTAAGAGGTACACCAGGGGCCCCCTGCACTAAGCTTGGGATAGTTGGGCTGAGGTCAGCCCTTTTAGCATGTCACTTAAAAAACATAAGACGATGTCATGGTCCGGTAAAAGAAGTCCTTAAAAAACTCATACTAAATAGCCGTTTGACTCATCAAAAATTCCAAGCAACATATGCATGTTTTCGTGTCGCAGCAAAAAAACGATTTATTGGTGGCTACATGATATCTACATGCAGAAGAGATCCAAACTGGCACTTTTATATGCAGTTGGTGAACTACAGTTGCATATCTTCGTTGATTTCAAATGTACAAAAGCAACATTTTATTTATTTGGTTATGTTTACAGTGGAGATTTTTAAAGAATACATTTACATATCATTTATCAACAACAATATGGCATAATATATGTCAAAGTTTTATATATAAACCAATACACGTTAATTAAATGTAGTGGACCAAAGTTGTCTTCGGATCCTTTTCTCTTGACCATTGTTTTAGTCACCAGATTTGCGACGTATGATGAACCCGGACGTTCGGTTTGATGAAACTGGATGATAAGCAGAGCCAAGATGTCTATTAGTTGACAAAGTGGCGGCCAGAAACATGGAAATTGTAGGTTTCTAATAAGTCGGGAATTTCGCTAAAAACAAGTAGACCAATTAGGGAATGGTAGGCTAACATGCCTAACAACTTACAATAATAACTGATTGTGATGTTGGTTATGATTGACATGAGGTGTTGTGGTAATACAGTATGCGGCAAGCAATGCGGTCATGACTAGGGAAGGGATATATACACACAAGCAGATTCGATATCGGTATTTCAACATATCATTATTTAGATCTTAATGATGATGAGCATGGAAATCATGCGCCAATCCCGCTTATGAATGTAGGCTCACATTTCAGAAGTAGATGCAGCTAGTCTTGGTAGCAAGTTGAGCTGGGGTACATTTGCAATGATATCCTACAAGTCTAATATAGAAAAAAAAGAAGGAAGGAATAATGAAAGAAAGGGAAATAGAAAGAAAAAACTAGGAAAGAAAGAAAGAAAGAAAGAAAGAAAGAATGAAAGAAAGATCAGACTTGGACTAAACCCAGTGAGGACAGTTGTTTACTTGTGGAAATAATGAATTGAACAAGATGACATATTAGTTATTTTAAAGTTAGGCTTAGAGAATGAGTGGATTGGATATATAGCATACAGATATATTCGCTTGAGGTTTAGTTTTGTATAGAAAGACACGGATAATGTGGCACTGTTTTGCTCCAGTTTCTTTATTTGCAGTCTATGTGAATGACGAGGGAAAGTCGGGCAAGGACCACTGCACTGGACCTTTACATTGTGTCAGCAATGCTAAAAGTTGCTTTTTTTTTTGTTTTTCCTACTTCCTTTTTTTAATCAGTTCACCAACGTATGATCAGTAACAGAGTCACGAAATTTTGTGTGAATAAAGATAAGCTTGTATGTGCATGAACATTTTTTTTCATCACGATCCTTTACATCCAGACGCATTTAAGGATACTCTTTAATTATCTCTGTAACATTTTGATAATGATCAAACTTAAATCTGTATGTGCATCAAGCTGTATTGGTACAGACTGCGAATAAAAGAAATGTTTATATATCATTGGATAAAATAGTCACAGAACAAATGAATGTTTGGTTTAGTTCACCACGAAAAGAGAACGTTATGCCATTACATACAGGTACACCGAGATAATGTGTCATAAAGTAGATATATGTTAATAAAATAGGAGAGGTCTTCATGTGATCTACATCAATAATTTGGATGTGATACGCTTCAGTGGTGTGCACTGTGTGGTTTGTAAAAAGGCCAGGTGACCGTTGAATATCTGACGAAATTTCTCACAACCTGTGTGTAATACATTACACCTAAGTCAAGCGCTTCCTTCTGAATTTTGCTTCTGAGTTAAGTTTCTCCGTGGTACGCATATTATATCAATTCAAAACTAAAATTGATACAAACGCTATCCATGAATATTTATGCCCAATATCGTTTCATAACTTGCATGTTTTTGTACTGAGACTTTGTTGTGCAAAAAGTGTATATTAGGTCGCCTGACTGATTTGTCAATTGTGTTTCATTAACTAATCTTACAATTTTGCTTCTCATATGCAAGATTGATCCACATCCAGCAAAACGTGTTTTTCCTAATAGGTCTACAAAGCACAGACACAGATCGGAAATATATAACACTCTGCCTAATGAGCATCATACAATTCCCAACTTGAGGGAGTTAATAAAAATAGAAAGACGGTATCTATTAATCTTCTTCAAAACATTAAGCCAGAATTTGTTATGATTTTCTTTTATTTGGGGAATGTTTACAATGGCTTTTTTTTTAAACTGGTTAAACATATCTTTTCAGATAACACAAGATCAGTTTGGAGCCACATGTGCTACAATCAGCATTAGGTTACCTTGATTAAATGCAAAGAAATACGGAAATGTATTATTTTCGCATTTTGACAATAACTCTTGTTTTACACGTTCATACGTTTTTTGAAACTTAACTCCCTTACATTAGGACTAGATTGCGATAATAATTGTATCACCTTGATCTAATATTCAAAGTCATGAGGTTATCATTTGAAACTTTGTAGAAATATAACTCCAAAATTATGCAAGGTAAGCCTGTTAGTGCACATTGCAATACAGTTCATCTCACTTTGATACAAAAACACAACATAGGGATGTTTAAGTGAATTGCACCATTGGCCTGAAAACATTAGAACAGTTTTAACTGTGACTGTGTCAATGCATCATATGTAGGTGGCCTGTCTACTTTATAATAAACAACTACTGAAGTTTAAGTCTTTGGTATTCCACACAATCTCGGTTCGCTATATGGGCTTGGCTAAGGGTAAGATGTCTCAGGGCAATCGTAATAAATTTGCTGTTAAATTGGTGATTTGACAACTATTTAAACTTAAAATTGATATTACTAATGTTGTAGATTCCCGTTCCCGGGCAGGTCAGGTTGTGATTGAATTTGGGAGATATTGACTAAATTCAAAAGGTCGCTGTCTGACTATTGAATTATATCTACATAACAATGAGGGGACAGACCAACAAATTAAAACTTTATTAACCTTTATCTGTATCCTGCACATAAATTGTTTTTTTATTGTCACCATATTTAAGGTTGAACTTAAGTACTTTGTTATTTCACCGTATATACAAATACACATATATTATACTTATTCAGGTAGTTACCAGTCTGCATGTAAACTCAAGTGTGTAGAAGACTGTAATGGTTGGCATGTTATTGTTAATATCGTCTAGTGTCAATTACCATCTCCATATATTCCCGGTTCAGGTGACAAGGGTGGGATATTATAGGACCTACTCGATGGTAGTTACAGTTATACAACAAACAAGTTATGAAAGTAGCATGAGCCTACGTAGTTCATTATATCGGTATATCGGTATAGCTGACGACAACTTTACAACTATTACATGTACAAAATCAGCTACAAAAATGTAAAAAGAAATAGTACGCTATTTTCAAATATGCATTCAGAGCCATACTTTTACTTTTCAAAATGAAGAATGCCATATGTTAAAGTAATTAGCCCTGAATGCATGAGACACATGACGTCTCCAGGCACTGGAAACCCCTAAACAAGGACCCACTACATACAGTTCTTGACAAACAAAATGATGCGTTCCCTTATTCTCTTTGCATACCTCCCTGTGGATATCATGCTTTCCTGCACACGATGATTTAAATAGAACATGAACGAAAAGTATGCCAGTAAACTGTTTGCATCATGTCCACCAAAACGCAATATTCTGTGAAATGGCATCACGTTACTGCTGGGTAAAACACTTCTCTCTCTCATTCATTGATATCAAAAGTTCCCCATTTACCTGGTGTTAAAGAAATGCATACTGCAGTTAGAATACCCAAATATCTCCAATGGCTGATATGTCCATAAAGGTGAAAGGAAAACCTTTACCTTTACTGTGGCACTCTCTTATATGTATACGAGGTGCGATTGTCAATGCTGCACAAATACATGAAACACCCTCTTTTTAGCTACAAAAATAAGTCACAGAAACTAGAGACTCACCAAATAGTCATAAAAGACGTTGCTCTGTGACACTAGATGCAAAATCAAGTAGTTCTTCCCTTGTCTAGCTCTAATGGGTCCGGTTGTCCACGACAAAATGCTAAGTCACGTTGTTTTCCAAGAATGCCTGCATCTCTGAAACCTCTATAAGACAGGAGATATGCACTGATTCTTCTTGTGACATGTGGTGATTGACTTGAACAAAATCATACTTTCAGTTTGTTAGAAACTAGTACCCCTGAAAAGCGTGATGTATATACCCATATAATATCTATCTATCTATCTATCTATCTATCTATATATATATCTATATATGTATATATATATATATATATATATATATATATATATATATATATATATATATATATATATATATATATATATATATATATATATATATATATATATATATATATATATATGTAAATCTTCACAAGTGTCTGTATGGAGTTCTGTCCCCAACAAATTATCCATGTAGATTAAATCCTACTGCATGCCTGTTCAATTCCCTTGAGGGATACACTAGTGTGTCATTTTGTACAAAAGCATGTGGGCTAAAGTACTAGTGTCTCAAACTAACGAACAAAATAAAATAATCTATTAAAATTTTGTTGGTAGGACGATTTTTACATGCAAAGGCCCTGTTATTGGATGCATATTAATGCTTTCTCCAAGTACATGTTGTAAGGGAATCTGGACTGGTGCAACTGTTAAATATATATCTAGTGTACTTTACGCAGATGCTGGTTTTAAACAATTATTGACCAACCAACAGTATCAAAAAGTTTACCATAATGCAGCCGAAATTATTTCATATGGAAAGCTAGCAAATTTTTACCAAACTGGGATAGCATTTTTGGATTCCATTTACTCATCTGTAACAAGTTGTTGCTCAAGCTTTATATTTTTCATGAAGCATCAGATACACATATAGCTTTGCATAAAAAATGGAATACAAATTTTAAACAGTACTTCCTGTGTTTGATAACAAGCTTACATGGACCTACATCATTATATTATCTCAACCCTCCCCCTTTTTTGGCCAGACATACAACTTACCTGCTCTGAATTTACATTTGCTAGAGCATTATATTTTAAATATATCAGTCTGCCATGCTTGAAGTGCAACTGAGTTTAACATTATAAAATGTACCCCTTACACACCTCTCGAAATTGCATCGTCGTTCACTGAGTCAATACCGTGTTGGGCTCCATGATTAGTTATAGCACATTTTGTAAAAATGGTAGCTGAACAAATGGATAAATGACACGAAAAATCATCTTGGTCTCTATGCAAGCATTCATCTTTGAGCCAAATGTATATAAAATAGACTCTGAGTCGAGGGCGAGACATTTATTTTTCCATACTGAGCTATGATGCGATTTCAATGTTTTTACACCTATATTAACCTTAAAAGTTTCCGTACCTTTAAACAAATATTGGGTCTAAAATCAAAATTGTAGACCCTGGAATGGACCCTATTAAACGTTTGTCTACACTTTTTAACTAACCAAAAACATATGAAAAGGTATCTGGGCAGGTCAATTTATCAAGTGTCATGGTTACCATGTTACCTAATGAGCATCAGATGAGTCCCCAACTTAAGCGAGTTATTACAAGTAGTGATTGGATAGAGTGGAAGCCATGATTTTCAGTCCAGGTATATTGGTGCAAAATGCTCTATATGTATTTTTTTGTCAACAATGGCTAGAATCTTTATACTCAAGCAGTTTTAAAACTACATTTTAATCAATAAGGGTACAGGCAAGAATGAGGCTCACAGGGTTACCAGTAAAATGCATGCAAAAGTATTGAGAATCCATTTGAAAATATGTGAACATATGTGTTGGGCAGATGCCTCTCACACTTCTACGAAACGTTAAGCCTGAATTTGTTCTGTTTTTTATTATTTTTTTTGTTCGTTTGGAGTATGTTGAAGGCGTCTACTACAAAACAGGTTGCACATTTTATTTGAGATGACACAGGATTGCTTCGGAGCCACAGGTGCTATATTCGGTATTTAGTTACCTTGATGATTGCAAAGAAAACGAAAATTTCATTAATTGTTTTTTGACAAGAACTCAAATTTTAAACGTTCAGTGGGCACTTTCAAAATTAGCTCGCCATCCATTAGGACTAGATTGTGTTAAAATTTGATAGCCTTGTCCTGATAGTCAAAGTCACGAGATTATCTCAATAAACTCAACCAAAAATAAGTCTCTAATAAGTCTACATAAAAAAAACAAATAAACAAGTATTTTGGTAATATTGCATTTCTTTTATATCCGGTATACATCTTAGATTTGGTTTCAGACACACGTGCAGAACAAATGAATCTACGCTTCATTGCACAACACTTGAAAACAAACAAAGTCTCTATCACAGGTGCGCAAGATTGTCCATATGGCAATAGCATTCAATGTGAACTGAATGGAGCACTGTAGTGGGTATCACAGGCTGTGCTTTAGTTTTATAATGTCACATTTTTACAGGAAGGAAAGAATTAAAGTGGTCAGTAGAATGTTTGATGACTTGATGACTGTATATGGTTGACTTTCGGTCAATCAGATGTGTATCCACCGTGATTTTTGACACACTGCTGGCAGCTCTTTCTCATGCTGTGGATCAATTTTCTGAACAGTCTCTGGAGTATATTGTCCCACTCCTCCAACAGATAGCGTCTTGGGTCTTCAAGTTTGACTCGGGACCCATCCTCTGGCACATTTCACTTGAGATGGCTCCACAGTTGTTCAATAGGATTAAGGTCAGGGGAGCAAGCTGGCCAATCCATAGCCTCCAGACCTTCCCTGACCAAGAATTCACTAACTTCAGCCGCAACATGAGGCCTTGCATTGTCCTGCATGAGGATAAAATTTTCGCCAATGGCATCAGCATATGGCACAACATGCAGTTGCAGCATCTATGTGACATACCATCTGGCAGTCGTGGTACGATTCAGGATAACAAGGTCTGTCTTTCCATTTTCTGAGAACCCCGCCCAAGCCATGATGCTGCCACCTCCAAAGGCAACTGTGGGCTGCACACGGCATGCGGCATGTCTCTTTCCTGGCCGTCAGGCCCAAATTCGTCCATCATTCCTATAAAGGGGGAAGCGAGATTCATCCGTGAACAAAACATTGTCCCAGCCTGCCTGTATTGTACAGATATGCTGTCTTGCCCATTCTAATCTGGATATTTTATGGCGAGTGGTAAGCATCTGCGTTTTAACCATGGCCCTCGACGTCAAGCCAGCAGCATGTAATCTGTTGCGTACATGTATCATAGGCTGCATGCAACTGTTGCTGCAGGTCTGTAGCAGTGCGTGACCTACTTCTTAATAGCTTTTTTGCAAAGTTTGGTTTCTGACTTTGTCTCACATTTAGCACATATGCAGTCAACCATGCACTTTGAATTTGCTGGTCTCGACACATGTTGCACCCTAGGGATTATTCTACACATACATGTAAATGCTTGTCAGAAAACTACCCAAATATGAAACATATATCAAATTATAAAAGCGGAGACTTATTTTTTGGTTGAGTTTATAGCTCCATACTTATGTGAGGTAAGCCTGTTATTTCACATTACTACTGAATGTACAGTAGCTTTATTTGTTACAGTAAGACAACAGAATGGCATTGGGATATTTCAGTGAACTGTGCCATTTGCTTGATAACAATGGAAATGTTTTAACTGTTACTTTCTCAGTTTATGGTACATAATGATTAGGTTACAGACCAACACAGTAAATTTAAGTTAACCATTGGCTGTATCATGCAAAATAATTGCTTTTTATTGTCACCATAGTTGAGCTTGAAATTATGTACAATGTTATTTCGATATACATACACATACACATATATGTTTTATACAAGTAATCATTAGTCTGCACGGAAAGTCAGCACTGTAGAGAACTGACAAAGTTGTCATGTTACTATTAATACCATCTAGTGTCTATAATAGAGGTTATTTTCATACATTCCAGGTCCAGGTGACAAAGACAGCCATAGTGGGCCTTCTTCAGGGTAGTTTCAATGATGGAACTAACAGGTGATGAAAGTAAGATAAACCTGTGTTGTTAAGTACATTGGTTTCCCAAAAATACACATTCTGTGTTAACGATGAGAATGAAAACTTCCTTTCTACAGGTCCGATATATAATAATTAATCATGTCTGAACAACACAAGAGCATACCAAATGGACGAGGCTATATGGATGATGGTGATGGATACCCACAACCTCTAAGCAAACGACATCTATCTCTATAGAATGATCTTGAATATAATGATGATGGCTAAACACTGCATAATCTAACTAAATATCTCTCATGTTTGTAATAACTCAATATTGCAGCTGAGAAATACAATAAACTGTCAGAAATACTTTTGATGTGAAAATACAAAAATGTTTCTTTCCGTATGGGCCAGCACCTAGCAAAATTAACCTTGAACTTCATGCTGGTGCACAAAGCCCAAATGTCAGGACCATTTCCCGCTAAAATCGCCTGGTTATAACATGTTATCTGCGTCAATTTTTATTGGAATTTCGAGTTGCTATGAAGTGCTCTTTGTGGAACCTTTGCTAAGGCATAGCGTGGTAACAAGTGTCACGTTAACAGTTTCTTTTACAAGCCCACACCACGGAAAGCTGTTGACTACTTATTACTCGTCCGGGAACGGTTTAACATGTTTTTCATGTTAATCGGTAAGGAAACAGATGCTATGATCTTAAGGGCATAATGATATTTATATTGATGTCCCGCCAAAATAGACCACCATGTTTTTAGGAAAAAGTGACGAAGAGACATTATGATAGCGGCGTACTGATGCAGAACTCGGGTGTGTTTAAGCATTTTTTTCGATAAAAACTGCTTATGATGTACGTGGGACTACTTCTTATATAAAGCGTTGTTTGTATTTGGAGTACGTGGCTGTCAGTAATCAGAGCAACATATTCTACAGTATTTAATAGAGGTAGTTGCCAGTATGTACGGATTTTGTCATGCCGCATGATGGTCTGGTGATTTATCCTGTAATTGCCTTATCTTGCTCAAACAAAAACGCAAGGTGATAATGACAGCTTTACCACCAAAATTGGGTGTCATATCTGAGCTTATAATAATTATAATATGCCTCAGTGGTGCATATTATATCGACTTAATTTCACATAGTACTCAAATGTGTATTTCCTGACGTTTGACATGATACTTTTTTCTGTGCTGCTGTGAGAAGACTCATATACCCAATTGCAATTGGCTTTCTGGGACATGAAGTCCCTGGGAATCAAAACTCAAATTGGGTTTAATCATTGTAAATTTTCATGACCAAAACGAAAAATTACAACTGGTGATTAATTGGTTGCGAATTTGAGTACTCTCTTTGTTGAGAGGCTCATTTGACAAGTCCAGTAGTTTAGCCTATAATTATGGTCTCTACCTGACCAAAGATTCAAACTTTTTCAGAAAAAAACACCCTTGTTCTTTGAAGTATATTCCACTATAGAGAATCCTAACCTTGTCAATTCGCAGCAGGCTCAAAAAAATAGTAATCTCTGAGATGACTGATCCCGTAATATCACTTCAATTGCCTTCATAGTACACTGGCAATCTACCTATCCGACAACAAAGAATGTCATAAAGTACAATATTCACAAGGAGGTATAGTACATGAAACTCTACCTGGTACTCTTCCATTGACAATGTCTCCAGAAGGGAACATTACAAAAAAGTATCAAACAGATATAAAAACGATACACTCTGACACTTTATGCTCAATCATGTTGGTCGCTTGTCTAGCTGTAACAAGACCCTTTGTCCACGACAAAACATTACTGCTAAGTCCCGTTGTTTTCCCAAAATGGCAGTGGCTTAATATAAGCAAAAACAAAAGAAAACAAAACAAGCATTAAAAATTTGCATTTGTTACAGTTGCTTGTACTGGTTTCATATAGAGAAACTCTATTTTCATTATAATGGGAAGACACATCAACATTTTTTTAAAAAACTTTTTCGTGCCATTAATTAAGGTTCCATCGGGGGGCATGTATGCCTGTGCTGAGGTAACATGATTGGAGAGTGACAATTAGGTATCACACCTAGGAACGCAAGGAGCTGTGCCTTCAAACATTTGGTACCAAACATACAGATTTTGGCTTCGATGGAAAACAATGTATACTGTGAGCTCAAGTAAATATTATCAAAGTATGCATACCAGAACCAGTATGCACAGTGGTTCAGGTGAAGCCAACACGGGGTCTGCACATTGATATTGCAAGTGGTACTATGCTGATCTGGTTGCCATGGCATTAAAAAAATCCAGTAGAGACGCATATGTTATGGTCTGTATTTCATGTAAAAACATTGTTATAAACCATATGGTGTATAATACATACATGTCTGTAATATACTCAACCCACTACAAGATGTTAGCTCTGTTTGTATATGTTTTTGCAGCTTGAATAACTGGCTTGCGACCATAGTAGTTACAAGGCCAGGCAGCACAGTAAAAGGAAGGAAAATAGGTTTGTACTCCTTTCATTTTTAGTTCATTAAGATGATAACTATGTATAAAGATAAGGACAAAATCATATTTTTTTACGTTGTACACAATTATATGAGTGCAATTTCATATAACCACATATACAGCATGAGCGTGGCCACTGACTGCCTTGTGATGATATGTATTTGACACACGTTGGTAATTAATGAGCACACAGGTCCAAATCTTAATACAGGCTCCACATAGACTTGTGCTCATTGACACACTGTGTCAACAGGTTTACCAGACTGCAAATACCCACTATACTGTTTCCCAACTCCCTGGGCCTAGTCTTACTATGTAGGTTCATTGACCACACTGGTGAAAACGGGAGGTGAGGCCAGTCAGACTGGGTCTAAACTTTTGTCATTTTTGTTAACTCATGGACTTATAGGAAACCCCATTTTTTACCCTGGCATGAAAAGTCTGCATTTAATAATATTTTTGTTTGTTTGTTTGTTAATATATATATTGACTGCACTATCCCACACTGTACATAGTAATTTGTCAATCAAACAGCCCAACAGAAGACAACACAACACATTACAATATAGTCAAGAACAAATTTGAAAGCAATACAATCCCGTATAAACGTGTCAACAACACATACAACACAGTCACAAAAATAGATCAGAAGAAAGTACGCTATAAAGAGGAACAGAACACACACACGCACACAAGACAACAAACAATAAACAATGATAAAAATGACATATCCGTACAGCTCGATGTTACAGCGATTTTTCTCTTATTTCCAAGCAATATTCTATGAGTTTAAATTAATTGCTTTAAGTGAGATAGGAAAACTCCCAAACTCACCAAGAACAGATATATTACACGCTTTGCGATTTACTCCAAGGCGATACTTGAGAAAAAAAATGTGAAACCGTTCCATTGCAAATTTAAAAATATCCTGAAATTTTATGAGTTGTAATTGACTAAGATGGGACTATTATGTGCCCCCCCCCCATGTCAGATAAAGAAAACAACATTGAGATTTTAACTTTATCAAACATGAATAAAAACATCTTAACAGTAACATTGTAATCTGTAAATACTCTCACAGGAGTCTTGCCATGTCTTGCTTCATCACATAATGATTTGACTGCATCATCTAAGCAGCCTGAAACAGAAATTTCGATCTCAAGATGTCTATATTTAGTGTCTGTTTCTAGCTCAAAATCATCGAGCATGAATCTTTTCTTTAACTTTCTTCCTATCTTATTAAAACTCATAATTTTGAAATTTTAATGTTGACCTCTAAATCCAATCTTTACAATTCGAACTCAGCACACGGAAGCAATTTTGTAATCCTGGTTCACTTTTGGATAGGAATTTCAAATCATCAGTATAGACCAGGTAACTACCTTTTTTTTCAAAATCAGAGGATCGCAATCAACATCAAATAAATCTGGAAAATCATTCATATATAAATTAAATAAATTTGGACTCTGCACACAACCTTGTCTTGCACCTCTGAGTAGAGTTATATCATTTGAGAGTCTGCTGTTAAATTTGACTTGAGTCCCTGATTTATAGTACATATCTTTCATAATTCTAAACATGAATCCATTGATTCCGTGCTTCAGTAATTTAAACAATAATCCATCGCGCCATACACAATCAAAACCAATATGTGGAATCAGCTGCTCTTTCCAATCCGTAGCGCTACTTACTTGTTCAATTTAGGATCAAACTAAAATATGCTCCTAAGTATCTGTGTCCAATATGTAGAACTGCTGTATTTTGGTAAGAGATACACTGCTATTAAGCATACGAGGCTGGGCTTGGGCGGTAGCCACCTGAATCCACATTTGTTTACGATTGATATAGCTGATTTGCCTTTGTGTGCTTGTGGTACAGGTTATGAAGATACCTTCTATTACTATTACATATGTCCTTTGTACCAAAACCTGAGGGTTGATTTAAGCATTAATTTTTTCCACTGACACCATTCACTACTGCAACAGCTCTCTATGGTAATAAAGCCTGCTCTCTTAATAGTAATCACATTTTTGCAGCTGTTTATGAATTTATTGCAAAAACTGAGAGATTTTAAGCCTCTGGAGTTCTTTTGATGTAGTTTTCCTCCGAGACTAATATAAGCACCAGCCTTTCTATCTATCCTAGTTTTGTATAGTACATCTTTTGTATATTTGGTATTGTCTGTTTCGTTATGTCTATATGATGTCTTTTTCCCGCGAGAGGGGTTAATAAAGGGTTTCCCCGTTCCCAGATTGTTTGAATAAAATATGTTAACAGCCGACATTTCATTCAAAAAACAATCCTTGCCAGGTGACTCTTCTCAGTTTTCCTACAGCTTAATTTATTTTGAACTCACTGATCCTATAGTAAATTTCAGAAAATAAGCAATGTAAATTTTCAACATGTTTCTGCAAAGCTTGAACTTCATACTCTTTAGGGGAGTTTCTAGTACATATATGTCACATTAGTCTTGAGAAATGGGTAAACTACTATCTTAAACTGATCAGTTCACTTTGGTAAGTCTTGATGGTGTCCAAATTTTCTAATTCTTTGATAAGTTCCCAATATACTTTTGGATCTTTTTCCTCAACATTATTTAAAGATTCCAGGATGTTATTTTAAAAATCGATTTGCTTTCTTTTACAAGACATTATATTTGTTTTACCTGGTAGAGTGGTACGTTTGTCTCAAGTGATCATAATATTATTGTGGGGTTTGTCAGAGGTGTTTTTGCCATTCATTTAATTTCGTTAAACATCATGTGACATCTTTACTAGCGTACTTAGGCAGATGATTATTTCTCCGCCTTTCAGGAGCGGACTGCTAGTGTAATTCTAGCCACTTTATAAACTATTTTATTAAAATCTTCCACCATGGCGTCAATATCGTCTCGATTCTGCGCGTTATAGGGTATATCAAAAATTATCGATGTCTTGTTAATAGACCAAATTTAGTGCTTCGGTAAATACTACTGGATTTATTTCACTCTATATTAATCGTTCTGGAATTGCTTCAAGAGTTTCTCGTGCGTTGCATAATAGCACATTTTGTTGTCTTAACACACTAACCGCAATATCAAACGACACGCTGCAAGGGTCCCAAAAAAACAGGTAAGATCATGAATAAGCACGCTGGGTATAAAGGAGAAGAATGAGTGGTCTGCTATTACATTGCCAATGCACGTGGCTGGCTGGCATTGTAACCATAACATATATATTTCCATGTTCGACTACAAAGCTTATGACCATTTAGGCCCCGCAACCTTTCGGTTTGCATAGGTTAAGCTATCTAGACCCGCTAGATCTCTGTGAATAGAGATAAAGACAAATATATATTTTTTATACAAAATGCACAATTAAATTAGTGTAATTTTTCAACAAAGTACACCCATATGCAGCATAGGCATGGCAGCTAACAGTATTGTGGTAATTTGTATTTGGCACAGGTTGGTATATAATGCATGCACAGATCCACATCCTAATACAGGCTTCATGGCTTGGAAGTGTGTTCATTGATACACTACTCATTGAAAACAGGCTTACCAGACTGGAAATGCCCACTATCTTGTTTTCCCAGTCTCCAGAACTGGTTTTACAACTTTGTCGGTCCATCGGTGGCACTGGTAAACAGGGGAGGCGGGGCCAGTCAAAGTGAGAATTCATCACGCTATGGAATGCAAACTATCTGCAGCTTACATCTTTATTGAAACAAACCCCATTTCCAATAATGATGATAATTTTGAATGGGCTGAACGGAAACAATTGCTGTCACACCGAGCAAGCTGAGCCTAAAATTTTGCCAATTATGTAAAAATGACAGATTGATACAAACCTCATTTTTACCCCTAACGTGTTGCAGTTGTTTGTATTTGTTTCATATAGAGAAACACTATTTGCATTATTATGGCTAGAAGAATTAACAGGTTTTAAACTTTCTTTGTACACGTAAGTTTGCACATGAGGGGATGGGTGGGAGGTAAGCCTTTGCTGAGGCAAGATGGTTGAAAAACACCGGTTGCCTTTTATGGGGGACTGCCTGTCTCAAGTCAGGAGTGATTTTTTTTCTTCACATTGGTATTGGAAGATGAATGTTGGTGCTTTGGTAACTCTGGAATCTCTTTGCTGTCATTGTTTAATTAGGAATTTATGAATATTGGTCATGTTTTTTTGTGCTATTTGCTAAATACTTTACTGGCCATGTTGTGAGGTGGGCTGTGTTCTCTGACTCATAGTTATAATGGAGGTAGAGTGTGTTTATGATGTTCCGGATTCATTAACATCACAAAAACGATGTAGGCCTACAATCTGTTGCTGTAAACTCAGCTGACTGACAACCTGGGAGAATAAAAAGTGATAGGCCAACTAGGTATCTTTTTATTTTTGATAGAAGTAATAAAATTTGGGTTTTGAGTGGTTAAACGTGTACATTTCGGAATCACTATAATCTGTAGCTAATGAAGAATGTTTCAAAGGTTGAGAGGACCCGTTTAAAACCATCCGTTGCCTTTTATGGGTAACTGCTTGTCTCAAGTCAGGAGTGAATTTTTTTCTGCACGTTGGTATCGGAACATGAATGTTGATGCTTTAGTAACTCTGGAATAACTTTGCTGTCATTGTCGGATTTGGAATTTATGAATATGTGTACTGTTTTTCTGTACTATTGATTTGATAGTGTCAATAAAATATGACTGTCAGAAAGCTGGTTTGTGTTTTGGTTACATATTTGGTTATGCATGGCATCACAGCATGAACAGGTATCTTGCCTGGCAAGTCCCCCCCCCCCTCCCTCATGGATTATGAACAGGTATCTTGCCTGGCAAGTCCCCCCCCCCCCCCCCATGGATTTGTATGATTAGGTGACCTCTCTTATTTTTTGAAAGATTATGTGGTTCATTGGTTCATAGTTGTAGACAACCAATTATAATTGAGTGGTCAGAGGTCATGCATAATAATAAGAACAGTCACATAAATATTTTGCACTGCCACATGGCTGCTCTTTTCTCAAATGAGTCAACACAGAGTGGAGCTGTGTTGGGACAGCCCAGTGAGGGGCACAGGTTGAAATTGCAGTGTATTGCCAATGTGGGGTGTTCCAGGTCAGTAAATGAAAATTATGGTATTTGTGAAATGACAAAGTGGCATGGCATTTTATTTTGACCACATTGGAGACATTTTAGTGAGACATGGTTTCTCTTTTTGTAAACTTTCACAGGGGTGATAAAACATTGGCAACTGGTGTGGTCCAGGGAAGTGCCTTCACACATGCTAACAGGTGGACATGGTGTATGCCTTATACCAGCCCACACAACCTTATCATGTAGAGCATGACAGTGGACTTTGAAATTTGTTGAGTTTGTTCCAAACAATAAAGGGCAGGGGCCTAACACAGGAACAAAAGTGTTGCAGTTGTCCAGTGCCAGCAAGCCTCTAAAAAGTTCAACAAATACAGTAGACTGTGCAACCTTGCATTTCTGTGCCAGGACTGCTATCCAGGCAGTAACTTTGCATAAGACTGTGCACCAGTGCATTACAAACGGGCGTCGCCGTTGTCAAGCCAGGAACACAGACAGGACCTGTGGTGTTATTTAGGGTTGTGCACAACCATAGATATTCTGGGTACCTTAGTTAAGTCTTTTCCCACGGATTTTTTCTCTTGTGTTTACATGTTATAACCAATCTTTATTGTCATACACGTCTGGACTTGGCGTTTTCCTTTTTAGTTAAGGACCGTGTTTTACTTGGTGACAACCCTATCCCTTGAACAAAACGTGACAGACACATAGGAATGCAACCGGCAAATTTTAGCTTGATATTGGAAAACAATGTGTACTTTGAGCTAAAACGAATAAAATCAAGGTCACAGACTGGTTGCTATGGCACTTTACTAAAAAAACCCCCATCCATGCCCATCCTTTCTGGTGTTTATTATGCATCCCGTACAATAATACATAACCTTGATGTCAAAAGTCAAGGTCAAATCTTTGTGGAATATTTTGCTGACTCAGCAGTTTTCACATATTTGCTTATACCTTCTTAATGGTGCATCGTAGGCCCAGTGTTACCATCAATCATAAATACGAAAGTACATTTGGCCTTTCAATTTGTATGGTTCATTTTAAGCTTGAGTGACCTTGAAAGGCCATACATTCTTGTAGATTACTTTGTAATTCAACAGGGATTGCAATGCTAATTCACATTTTTAACTTCCAAACCAAATGGCCAGATTATTTTCAAACTTGGTGGGGATGTACATGGGGTAGATAAATGCGTGCAAATGGTCATGCATCAGTTATTGTTTGCTTTTTATTTTTATTCATTTGTTCTATTTTAGTTTTCTTTCGGGTAATTGTTTTGCATTCGTCTTGATTACCAAGTAAATCAGTGGGGTTTGCAATAGTAGTTAACATTTTCACCCTTCTTCAAAACCGTTACCAAGAATTACTTAAACTTTTCGTACAGATAGTAAATAGACTTAGGGATTTTTTTTTTTGGGGGGGGGGGGTCATTTTGATTGTAAATGGCCTCCAGGTCATAGGCCAAGATCACAATGCCTTGCAAAATAAAAAAGGTTTCCCTGCCACATCTTCAAATGTGTATGATTGAAGTCCACGAAACTTTTTTATTTACCCAGGGAAGACTTCTCTCAAATGTGTTAAGAGGTGACCTTGAAGTCAAAGGTCAAAGTCAAACTTTCTGCAGAAAAAGTGGTGGCTGTCTCAGAGGGATGTCCTCTGGTCAGAGGCACCTGCTCTGGGGATGCATAATGTTTTCCACACGAAAAACTCGCTTCTAGTCTGGTGTAAACAATTCTTACAGTTTGGTGTATACTACATATCTATGTTTGTAATCCACTGGAAGAATACAAGGTGGTATCTGTTTGTGTATGTTTTCATAGGTTGAATTACTGGCGTGAAGCCTTGACACTAACTTTGTCTATGCGCATGCGTCACCTCCACATGCCACTGGCCAAGGAAAATGGCAGCGGCGGAGATAGACATTCGTTTTTCTTGTCGATATCCGCAGCACGTCTATTGGTTGTTTATAGTAATCATTGTTAAAAAAATCATCACATTTTGATAGTAAATATGGAAGATCATGTTCTTATTATTTTACAAAATAATTATGGACTTTTCAGTGGATAGACATGCTATGGATACTGAGCGTAAAAACCAAATGACCTCAGCTTCGGCTCGGTCGACTTTGGTTTTCTGGTCGATATCACGGCATGTCTATCCACTGAAATATCAATAATTGTATAAATGCCAATGCGAACAAATTACGGTATGCCTTGGCTTAAAACAGCATGTTTTCGGTCCGTCTACTGTCTTCCATGACCACGTTTTCTCAAGCCGTTAATGTTGCACAACAGCACATATTAACATCAATGACATTTATCCCCGCTTGTTCACTGCTTTCTCCCATTTCCTGGGAAGTCGCACATTATTTAACTATTCTTCCAAATCTGCTGGTTTGTTTGCCTTATCACTTTTATTAGACTTAAATTCCTTCACTCTTGTCGCTGTATACAAGACCGACGTACATTAACATATTAATTACTATGACTGCACAAATATTTTCCTAAATTTGTGTCTGTTCTAACTTTGAACTTGGGATAAACAGAATCACCATCTTGCCACACATGACGTGTCCTCAACAGTCCTGCAACACATTTGATTTTGTCTGAATGTGAATACACTTTGTCACTGATGCTGGTGCATCAACATAACATTCAGTTGTGATAAATTTTAGGTCATTAGATTCACAGTGAGTTACTACTTCAAACATGGTATGATCATGGCATTTGGTATTGCAAAAACTACAAAACGAAAGAAGGAGAAGCAAACAAAGAAAAATGAACAAAGAGAGAGAGAGAGAGAGAGAGAGAGAGAGAGAGAGAGAGAGAGAGAGAGAGAGAGAGAGAGAGAGAGAAACAAACGAAAAGGCCATTAGTTTCGGAGTAGACCTGCTGGCAAAAGTTCTTCACTTATAAATTTATCTGGCTGTTGACACCTCGACGTTTTAATTTAACAATTATGAATTGAACAAGATAATATGTAAGTAGGCTAATTTATAAGGTTAGGTATAGATAATAAGTAGGTCGACTACAGAGCCTACATATATTGGATTGAGGCTTACCTTTGTAGAGAAGGACACGAACATGTGGCACTGTTGCTCCCGTCTCTATAACTGCAGTGGTTGAATGTGAATCACGAGGGAAACTCGTGCAAAGGCCAAGGTACTGAACCATTACACTGTGTCAAAAATGCTGAAAGTTGCAAATTTTTTCACTTTTTTTTTTTTTTTTTACCAGTTCACCAACGTGTAATTAGTCACTGAGTCGCTTACTTTTCCCTAGTTAAGCTTGAACTTAAAGAACATTCTTCATAATCCCTCATCTATACAAACGCATTTACTGATATTCTTTTAGTACCGTTATCTCTGTAGCATTTGGATAATGATAGAACACAATTCATTACATACATGAAACTTTATCGGACTTAATTGTGAATAAAAGATATAGTCGTATATCACAGAAAATTACATGTACACAGAACACATTAATATATGGTTGAGTTGAACATAAAAAGTGAACATTGCATAAGTGCAAACAGTTGACAGAAATAAAATATTATAAAGTAGATAAAAGTCAATGATATGGACGATGCCTTTAAAAGATCTAGCTCGTTCGGTTGGATGTCATACCCTGATACGCTTCAGTGATGCACACTCTGTGGTTTTTGAAAATCCCCAGGCGTCCGTTGGATGTCTGACGGGATTCTGCTTGTTGTACATTATACATATTGCTCATTCACATCTTTGTGAATTTTGCTTCTCAATGACGTTTCTATTTTGTACGCTTTTTATATCAATTGGAAGCCAAACATTAGACAAATGCTTTCCATGAATGTGTATGCCTGATATCATCACATTGTTTTCACATTTTGTACTGACACTTTGCTGTAAAAAAGATGAATATTAGGTCCCTGCCTGACTTATTAATATTACGTGTGTTTCAGTAACTAGTCTTACAATTTTAAGTCTCATATGTGCAAGAATGGTTCACACCTAGGCAACGTAATACTGTTTTTGTTTGAAAGTCTCCAAAGCAAGGACACAGTGATAAAGTATATTAATCTATGTCTAATAAACACCAGATGAGTCCCCAACTTGACGGAGCTAGCAAAAATAGTGATCGGAAATAGTGCATGACACGATCCTAAGTAGGCCCTACATGGATATTAGTGTAGAATGCTCCATATGTACTTTTGTTCTCGAACACTTTGAGCAGATGCTGATCAAACATAGTCCGAATTTTGATGTTTAAAGCAGTTTTCAAACTATATTTTAACCAATAAATAAGGGGCACCACGAAAATATGATATGAGGAATTTGCTATTTCTACACGCAACGGTGTCCATTCACGTTCCAACGAGCGTGAAATATGTGCCAAATGCTTACTTAAAGTAATACACTTTGAATCAAATGCAATGGACCGAAGTTGTTTTGAGACCTTTTACTCTTTACTTTTGTTGCAGTTGTCAGGTTTACAGCATGAGTTGAACCAGCAGGTTGGGTCTGACGAAACAGGTCAATGGTACAGTGCAATTGTCGTTTCCGTATGATTTCAGAGTTTGCTGAAACAAATCGACCAATTAGACAATGATAGGCTAACAAAAAGTAACAGGTCCTAACCCTCTGCAAAATTGACCTGAACAGGAGCGTCAATCTAATTGTAACGTCGTTTCTGATTGACCTGAAGAATATGATAGGCCTAATGCACTATTCCTCAGTGGCAAGCAACGCACGCACTCATGCCATGGGAGGAGGAGGGGGGGGGGAGGATAGCCTACGTACACACTTGAAGAATCAGTCAAGGGGGGGGGGGCAAGGGGGTCTTGATCACAGTTCACAGGAAAAAAATGTTTTCACAGTTCACAGGAAAAATTATTCAGCTTATATGCATATTCACGATTCAGGAGCAATGGTTTAATCACGAATCCCGAAAATTAATTTTATTGTTTCACAGTTCACGGAAAATAAAAAGATAGGATCACGACTCACGAAAATACCCTCCCCCCCCCTCATTCAAGGCATGGAAAAAGAACCCAGTGTAGAAATAAAGGAATAATGATGTTGGTTTCCATGGTTATTATATTTAGTGAGCATGCATATCTTTTGCAAACCCCACTTGCGAAAGTATGCCTATATCTCCGCAGACGACGCGGTTTAAACTTTAGGGCGACTATATATTGAGCTTTGCACATTTGTTTCGATACCCAACAAGTCCTGACACAGTATTTCTCCAGGTCGAGGGCTCGATCCTGAGTGAGAGAAAAATGGTAACTTACTCTCAAGCCATGTAAGATTTTGTTTATTCTATGTTTTATGGGGTATTCGTCGCCAAAAAATATGCCCTAGGCCTAGACCCGACTTCCTACATCGACCTGCTGACAAGTGTGTCGCTTTTACGTTCGGTGCGGATCCACGTCACGTGTGACGTATAGGCCTAATCAAAGACCGCTCGCACACATTTGATTTTGTCAAAATGCCAATGCATCAGGTCACTGATGCAGGCAAGTCACAATTTACTGGTAAGAATGTTTAGGTCATGTGATCTACAGTGAGTAATTACCTTTGAATTACACTCTAGAAAATGATAATTCACCCTCAAACATAGAATAGATATGGTGTACGCATGGTATTTGGCATTGCAAAACAAAAAGAATGAAAAACAACATAACACAAGTGATTTTTTTACAATAAACAAACGAATTTTTATTCTCGCACTCAATCCACTGGCGAAACCTACCCGTTTAAGATTTCATTTTCAGCTGTTGTAGCCTAACTAAAAAAAACATTTGGATTGCAATTAATGACATGTTAATAATTTGTAGGTTTAGACATAGGCAGTGAGTGGATCGGCTATGGAAAGTAGGCCAAGATGTGGTGGTTGTCTTCAAGTTTGATATGATCGCAGTGACACTTTGTGAATAACGAGGGAGAAAGTCGTTTATACCAGGGCCACCGCACTGGACCTTGACATTGTGTCAAAATGTTGGAAGTTGGTCAAGGATTGTGCACTTTTCTTATGTTTTATGAGCATTCATCTTTTTTTATCAGAGCAACTCACCTTCGTGTAAAACATGAATAATGGAGTCGCGTATTTTTGTCTAAGTGATGACAAAGTTGCACCTGTTTGTGCATTTTTTCTTTAAGGAACTTTAAATCCTAGAGCATTTACAGGTACCTTTTTTTCTCTGTATCCTTTTCATAATGTGCCAAAAATTTTCACATAGCACAGAGAATACATACATGTAGAACACATAAATATAGGCCTATGCATGGCTGAGTAGCTATAGGATAATAACATGGGAGATGTTTTTATAAAATCTAGCCTATTTTGACAAGTTGGATGTGAACTGTGGAGCGCACTGAGCGTTTTTTTATTTATATACCAGCCATCCGTTGGACGCCTTATAGGAATTCGCATTTTTGTACCATGATATACGTGGCACAATCACTTCCTTGTGCCTGGCGTCTGGGTAACCTTTCTCCTTTGTATGCATTTTTAGATCAACTGAGGGCCACAACCAATGCAAATGCATACACTGAAAAATTATAAAACCATTTTAGACATGAAGTTAGTGAAGCAATTTTGGTTTTTGAATATTCTGGAATATTCATTCTCATGTGTGTGATTTTATCCGTTGTCAAATCTGCTTTAAAGGGGATCACATCTGCCTATTGATGCTACTTTAACTACCCCCCCCCCCCTTCAAAAAAAAAGAGAGAGAGAGAGAGAGAGAGAGAGAGAGAGAGAGAGAGAGAGAGAGAGAGAGAGAGAGAGAGAGAAGAAAAAGCCTCGCTGAGTCCGGATGTATCGACACAGGAATAAGCGACTTTCATGGATTTTCTAGCATAATATTCAGGATATTTTTAATCCCTAGGTATGGCAAAAACTAAACGATAATTTTAATGGGATTTTTTGTTTGTTTGTTTGTCTGTTTGTTTGTTTGTTTGTTTTTTTGTTTTTTGTTTTTTTTTTTCATGCATTTTCAAACCCAGAAATCGATCGCTTGCTCTATGCCTTATGACGTCATGCTGCATTGCCATTGAGAGGTATGTGGTTGAACAGCGAGACTAGAGTCGTTAACTAAAATGCTCCAGGAGTACTTTGTGACTATCAAACTCCTAGATCTTTTCGACTTGGGCATAATTTATTTATCAAATAGGCCTATACAACACGTGCACAAAAAGCTAGTACAGCATTTATAAATAACTGAAAGAAGAAAACACGTTTGCATATTATTAAGATAGAATAATTGATGGCATGCTGACAACCTACAAAACATTTGTTCAATCCCCACATAGAACGCAAAAACTGTCTCTCTATTCTTGCTCTATGAATCCATTTACAATTACTTCGCTGTCCAAAGTATCCAAAAGTTATACAGTTATACCAATTTGTTCATAATAGTCGGCTCTCCTACGCTTATCCAAAATTAATTTTGCTTCATAATATAGGACACTTTCAGCCTGTAAATTGTCCTCACCTAATCCAGAATGGACTTGGATTAAAGTGTGCAACTATTTGTTAAATATGGCAGTAAATCTGTCTGAGTCATATAAGGAAGTTTACATAAATGTAAAACACTCTTATTCCATACTTTCAATATATCTTTACTCTGCAAATCACGAAAATGCTATGCTAGTGCCGCATAGAATGACTTACAATAAGATTGAACGCATTGTAATAGTTTAATACGCAACAATACAAAAGTTTGAATATAATTTGTTTTGAAGATATCTGGAGGTTGAAATGCAATTTGCATTCCACATGACACATCAAAACAAATTCATTAAAGATAAACACTATATATATATACATATATACAGATATAGATATACATCATGCATACATACATACATACATACATACATACATACATACATACATTCAAACATACATAACGACTCCATGTTCCAGCTAAACCCTGCATAATTTAGTTCAATTACCGTGAAATCAAAGAAAGGGATTGCTGTTTTTATACTTTACAGACTTAATGTCGTATGAAATATCAAAAGCATTATACAAACTGAAATGACCAAGCCGTTATAATTAGCACCATTTATTTATTATCTCCGTTCTTTCTAGTGGGCCTATTTCCGGATTTGGATCCCTGTCGATTTGTTTCCGTTTAGTACACTTCTTTTTCTTTTCTTTTGTTGAACTCGATAGCATATTGTCCATCTATATTTATTACAATTTTGCTTCGGTGCTTCAACCACTCTTTTGCGAAGATATTATAATAATGTTTTTATGCATGAATACAGTTAGCCAAACATAAAAAATAACTAATAACTGCATAGATGGAATAAAAACCGTTCTCAATGAAGACAAAATCGACGGGTGTAATAAATACTTTCTTACGATATTTTGTTTTATTCACTCATTAATAAATGGACGAGCAAACACACAGCAAAAGAGATAGGATGGGTATAGAGATGGACAGACAGACAGACGGACGGACAGACAGACAGACAGATAGATAGATAGATAGATAGATAGATAGATAGATAGATAGATAGATAGATAGATAGATGTCCCGCAGTCATGTCAACACTGTTTTATGTGAAATTTGTTCAATTCTTTTTTTTTTTGTCTGCCAAATATATTCATTTAAAACCCAGTCACCTGACCACATTCGTCAAGATTATAAAGAAAATCAGAGATGATATTTGAAAAAAGGCAATAAATGATACGTCAGGGGAAAGAAAAAAAGAGAAAGGAGGTCAAAGAAGATGGGGGGAGGAGGGGCGGGGGCAGAAAGGAGGGGAAAGAAAAGACAAGAAAAACTAGAAAAAAGATTTGCTTGTCAACAAATCAGTCTAAAAGTATAGACACATTTGTTTTACATGGATTGTGAAAGAAGTCAAGCATTGACTTATCGAGTCACTCTCCATGGCACAGATGTTGGCGCATACTTCCCACCTTGCCTAGTGGAGGAAACTGAAGAACTCGGAGAAAACCACCGTGCACGGTTAAAGTGGTAGGAACTTTTTCCACATGCTGCCCAGGACGAGAATTGAACCCGGGTCGCAGAGGTGAAAGGCGAGCGTCTTACCGCTCTGCCAACCGTGCACCCAGAAAACTTTAAATGATTGCTTATTCAGTATCTATTTTAACTACTGCAACAATAATTTATTTTTCATTTGGCTCTTTCGAAAAAACAATTGAAGTGGGGAATGCACCTCAATCAATTATAATTGCGCAGCTATTCAAGATTTATGCTTTTTGTATTAGCCTAATTTGCATAAATCAAAGTGCTGCAACTTTGATTCAGGTTCATTTTATGCAGCTATTCCGGAAATCTATTAATTGAAGTTTGAATGACATCCCAGTCTATAATAGTTTTGAAGTTATTTTATATATAAATTTTGTATATTCACCTGATATATAAATTTTGTATATTCACCTAAGTTACATAAATTAAAATGCTATAACTTGGGTTCATGTTTCTTTGGATGGGGCTATGTCACAAACCTATCAATTAAAGTTAGAATGGCACCTCTATCTGCAATAGTTTTGTAGTTATTTCACATATAAATTTTGTTTAATTCACCTTATTTGCATTAATTATAAAAAATTGCTACAGCTTTCGTGCTTCATTACATGCAGCTATGTAACAAACCTACTAATTGAAGTTGGAATCACACGTGTATCTATAGTAGTTTGAAAATAATTCAAGAAATCAATTTTGTGTAGGCTAGTTACCAAATTTGCGTAAGTCATAATGCTACAACTTTGTTGATGAATCATTGGATGCGGTTATATGAAAAACAATAATATTAAGTTGTATTGGCACCTCTATTTATAATAGCTTTGCAAATATTCAACTTTTAAATGATGCAAGTGCCCTTAATGAGCATAATTTAAAACGGTACAGCTTTTGTTCACTGTCCATCAGATTGGCATGTGTCATAAACCTGCATGCTCTACTTTAAATTTTGTGTTCATTTGTAATAGCTTGTAAGATATGGAACTTTTCAAAATTTCATTTGCCTCTAGCTTGCATATTTTTTACATCAAGACTTTTCCAAAGAATAGGCACAACTTGACTACTGTGGCAAGTTTGGTTCATTTCGGTACAATAATGTCCGAGAAAAAACTTACCATAAAATTCACAAGGGAATAAATAGATAAACAAACAAACAGATAAACACACACACACACACACACACACACACACACACACACACACACACACACACACACACATATGATGACTTTGCAATTGTTTGGTCTTCTTGTTATTATTTAAGTAATGTCGTCACGGCACTATTCATCTTATGTTCTCTTTTCTGTTCTCACCTTTATAAAACAACTTCTTAAGTATGTACCTCCCATTTGCAGAATGTTATCCTTATTGAGCCATATACATTACATGCGCTAAGCTCCAGATATTCGCATACGAAAGCGTGCTAGTATTCATCCCTAGAAACCGCAAGAACATACTCAAAATCGTAACAGCACACCTTACTGAAATTTCTCTGCAATCATTGTGGAATTTGGAAAGACCTTTCGCCTTTTCAACAAGAAAACCTACAGGTACAAAGATACAACATTTGGGACAACCAATCACCGTCGCCGGAATGTGGAGCAATTAATGACCATTCTGTATGACTGAGATGGAAACAAGCATTGATGTATTGAAGGTGAAGAATTTAGCGGCCACTTCCACGTGTGTCGCAAACATGTGATTATTTGCCTTTATTTCATTTGAAAATGGAATGAGATACTGCTGTCGATGAACTCTCCTGCGTGTGTCTGCTGGCGACTGTGCAACTGAGATGCCACACAAAGACTGACGTCAAACATGGATGTTTGTTTCGTACTTTAAATGTTTTGAATTTTTTCTTTAAGTTTCACAATTTCATACAAGTATTGTGCAAGTAATCTCAAATCATTGGCATAACTTGTGCATATCTACATCAGTCACAGAGCGCACGAAATGATTATCCTTTGTTCAAAAGTAACACCACAGGAGCTCGTAACGTTATGTAAGTCAAGATCCGTGCTAATATTCGCGAGGGGGGGGGGGGGGGCGGTAGAGAGGGTGAACCTGGAACGCCTATACGCGCAATGACCCACATAGCGTCTTATCCGCAATAACGTATTGTGTTTTCATCTGTGCAATCAATCATTCGTGCTAATAACAAAATGAGGGAGGGTGGACTTAAAATCACTACGTCGTCAGACGGAGCTCATACAGAGAACGGTTTGAATGAAGCTCCCATCTGGATCACTATCCTGATCATCACCAATGGAACATTTGCGACAATTACAGGCATGTTGCCATGGATATATGTGGATTTCAGTGGATTGTCAGTGTGATATACTTGTTAAAATAGTTCAGGAATAAATCGGAGAGTTGCAGTTTGTCCGTATGTTGGCGAAAATTGAAATTGGGCGGGAATTAGCACTTTTGGGTACAAAATTATTTTTCTTTGCAAACTGAATATATTTGGGTGGATGGAAATAGGAGTAGAAGTGAATTCTTTTATGACTGAAAATATACTTCTAATAAAAAAGGATTGTTGATCTCCAAGAGCAGTTTTAAAATGCTTAATCAATTCTTGCACATGTCCACTGTATGCGGAAAGCGAATCGAAGTAATTCAGCACATACAATGTGCTTCCAGGGATCCTTTTTAAAACCAGAGGACACAACTCCACAGTTTCTTCAGCACTACAGTCTTCAACATGATGGCTGCACAAATGATGTGAACAGAAGGAGTGGCCTATTATCATACATACATGAAGACTTTCACTTTGTCCAAACAAAACATGTACCCCAAGTCAACATTGAACACCAAATTGTGTTGATTAGTCCCAGGAAAGACCCAAATTTGTGTGTCTGCATTGTTTCAATATGCAGCAACCTCCGAATACCGTTCCAACAGTTTTTCCCGCAACTTGAGCTTATTCTACACATGATCTCTATGGGCGTGTCGCTTATAGTTACTGGTGATATCAATGTTGATTTCTTTAAACAACAAACTTCGTCTCCGCAACTTTTGCAACTCTCATAATACCATGGATTAATACATGTTCAGACACCCACTCACAGGAAAAGGGAGGCTTGTGGATCATATATCCATATGAACATTGTGCCAGATGCACTGGATGTTATTCCAGCCTACTACAGTGACCAATTACTTTTGTCATTGACGTTGCCTTTCAAAATTTTGAAATGGATTCAACACAAGTGACATTGAAAAAATAGTGAAAATGAGCATTAGAATTACATTGTAGGTTTTTATGGTGTGATTTTAGATTACATATTTAAATAAATTGTGAATCGTCATTGCAGTTTTGTACCAGCTAAAACGTATATAAGCAAAGCATGATGGCAACACGCCCCCACTTGCAGACTCCTATCAAATAAATTTATCTTTGACTTACATCTTCACCCAAAAGCATCTTATGAAACGATGCTAGGTCACTCAGTTGGCCACCATATGTAGACATGTATGAATTCGAAGGTAGAATTTTAATTTCCCTTTCATTTGATTTTTTTGTGATTTTTATTTGGTGCATCCAGTCTTGTCGGCAACGGCTGTTCCAGTCATCCAGTCATTCCCGTAGTTGACAACATTCAATTCTGCTTCACAAAGCATGTCGTAATACCCAATGTACCCATACCTTCACCCAGTGTCTTTATATTTGATAGACTTCAGCTATATTTTAAAGTTGTCCTGTTATGTTATCATTGCTGGGACTTGACTTGGCTATTGAACGTGTATATTTTACAGAATACAGGACAAAATATTTCTGAAGACTGATGCTTGTCTACAGACATTTCGTCTCGTTAAACGACAGAGTAGGTGGGAAATTTTAGACCAGGCCAAACAGATTAAATTTGCACTCAATGGTTGGGCACCTTTTAGCCAAATTAAAAATTATTCTGAGGAACAGTGAAAGATCGCTGACGATGATTACAACAATAAATTATGTGAAGATTTAAATGATTGGTCACACTAAAAAATCCTGGTGGCGTACTCTTATTTCTTAAGGGTCCGCCCCAGGTGGTCCGCCCCAGGTGGTCCGCCCCAGGTGGGGACCCTTTCTGTTTTCGGGTTGTCAGTCCGGATGTGCACATTCTCGTTACCACGATATCTGCAGACTGCCTCCATGTATTTTGCTTAAATTTGGCAATATACTCACCTTACCTCACAAGATGAACTGATTAGACATAGGTGTCTCCATGACCTAATTTGAGCAAATGGCAGCCTAATTACAGCTCGTAAGGGCTCGCTACCACAATATATCCAGAATGCTGCAATGTATTTTGCTCAAATTTGGCAGCGTGCTTGTCTAGCATGCCAAAAAGAACTGATTAGATTTTGGTGTCACTATGATTTAATTTGACTGAATGGCAATATTTTTTTTTTCTTTTTGGTTGGACCCTTTAGTCAATGCTTTGCGTTGCAGGAGTGTCTGGTAGGTTTTTGTTGTTGTTGTTGTTGTCGTCGTCGTCGTTGTTGTTGTTTTATTTTGTGTGTGTGTGTTTTGTTGTTTTTGGTGTGGTTTTTACCTCAGCTGACTTGTCATACAGCTGAGGGTTTAGGAGGGTAGGCCATCCGTCGTCTGTCGTCCGTCCGTCCACAATTCACATCTTCGACTTCTTCTCAAAAAACGTCTGCCAGATCCATTTCAAATTTAGTGGGAATGTGCCTTGGGTGGGTTTCTACCAAGTTTGTTCAAATGGTCACGGTCTAGTGATTTTTGGATTTTTTATGATTTTTTGGGTTCATTTTGGGGGCAAATCTTAAAAAAAATCTTTTTCTCCGAAACTGCTCACCCAATTGCTTCGATATCACATAGAAGCACTCCCTGCAACACCTAGTTTTTAAGTTGTTCACCCAGTGGCGCTGCAATTTTTTCCTAATTTTTTATGAATTTTTGTGTGTTATAGCTAAATTCGACTTCTTTACCAGAACTGTCACTCAAATTAAGCTGAAACATGGTAAATATGTTTCTTGTAGAAGGGTCAAACAAAGTTATTCACCATGTGGGAATGCTGCAGATTCCTGATTTTTAACGATTTTTTTCAATTCGGGTACTTATCGGTCAATGCAAATTTCCTCTTGATTACTATGGAAGTCAATGGTCATACTAATGCTAATTCACATTTTCGACTTCTTCTCCAAAACCGTCATCCACATTAACTTCAGAATTGGTGGCAATGTACATTGGGTGGGTTTCTACCAGTTTTGTTCAAATGTTCATGCTCCAGTGATTTTTGGATTTTTAATGATGATTTTTTTTGGGGGGGGTGGACAAATCTTAAAAATTATTCTCCTCCAAAAACGCTTACCCAATTGCTTTGTTATGACACAGGAAGACACCGAGGGACTCCTTGTTCATTTGTTCATCAGGTGGCGCTGCAGTTTTTTTCTATTTTTTTTTTTTTTAATGAATTTTTGTGTGTTATAGCTATTTTTTACTTCTTTTCCAGAACCGACACTCAGATTAAGCTGAAACATGGTGGATATGGTCCTTGTAGAATGGTCAAACAAAGTTGTTCACTATGTGGGAATGCTGCAGATTACTGATTTTTAACGACTTTTTCAATTCGGGTACTTATCGATCAAGGCAGCTTTCCTATTGATTACTATGGAAGTCTAATGCTAATTCACATTTTCGACTTCTTCTCCAAAACCGTCATCCACATTAACTTCAAACTTGGTGGCAATGTACCTTGGGTGGGTTTCTACCAGGTTTGTTCAAATGTTCATGCTCCACTGATTTTTTGGATTTTTAATAATTTTTTTTGTTCTTTTTGGGGGACAAATCCGAAAAATTATTCTTCTCCAATGCTAATGCTAATTTCAATTTCGACTTCTTCTCCAAAACTGTCGGCCAGATTTACTTCAAACTTGGTGCGGATGTACCTTGGGTGGGTGTCCACCAGGTTTGTTCCAATCGTCATGTTCCAATGAGTTTTGGATTTTTTTATGATTTTTTTTCAAAAATCTCTACAAAAGTTTTAATAGGAAACTTTAACTTGGGAATTTCTTGTAACGGTCATAACTTAAATGATATTAGCCAGATTTACTTCAAACTTGGTGGGGATGTGCTTTGCGTAAATCTCTACCAAGTTTGTTCAAATGTTTTTGCTCTATCGATTTTTGGATTTCTTATGAATTTTTTTGTTCTTTTGGGGGCAAACCTTAAAAACGCTTCTCCTCTGAAACCGCACACCCAATTGCTTTGATATCGTACATAGACACACCCGGCGACACCTAGTTCCCAATTTGTTCACCAGTTGGCGCTGCAATTTTTTTATGATTTTTTGGTATGGTTTTGCTATTTTTCCCTTGTTCTCAGAACCGTCCCTTAGATTAAACTGAAATGTGATGGATATGTTGTTGTGGAAGGGTCAAACAGTTGTTTACTAGGTGGCACTGCTTTGGATTCCTGATTTTTAACGATTTTCAATTCGGGTACTTTTCGTTCAATGTAGCTTTCCTATTGACTACTATGTAAGTCAATGGGCATTCTAATGCTAATTCACAGAAATTTACTGTTTTGTTGATAACTTGAGATCTGTTTTGAGTTAGCCGCCCATGTTAATTATTCTGTATGAAGGTCATGCTGAGACAGTACACGAATGACCTTGACCTCGTTTGTGGGGTGCACAGTGCAACATACATGAATTTTACTGTTCATTACAACTTTAGAACTACGTGAACTTTGATGTTGCACACGTAAGTATTCTTAAATAAAGGTCAGACTTACACAGAACATGGTGTGCTTGATCCTTTCCCAAGTTCAGAGAGCTGCATGTGTGACGAATGTCAAGATCAGCTGAGTCATGGGCTGTTCACACAGCCCTCTTGGTTTTTTTTTTTTTTTTTGTTTGTTTTTTTTTTTTTTTTTGTTTTTTGTTTTTTTTTTTTTTGTTTTTTGTTTTGTTTTTTTGTTTTTTTTGTTTTTTGTTCGTTTTTTGTGGAGCTCACTATTTGTACAATAATATTTTTACTTTTACACGAGAACAAACATGTTTCAACTAGTATAGGTGAAACTGTTTTTGTTTTTTTAATTTTTTCTTCCTTCAACAATGTACAGTCGATGCTGCTTCTGCCACTTTACTTGAACATACTGAACATGATGACCAGTCTAACAACATTCTTGTCTCTAGAATGGTTTCTGAATCGAAGGTTCTTGAAACACATTTATGTCTTGACATTTTCCAGGCCTCTGGTCCAGATGGAATAAGCAGAGAGCTCCTGAAGGAAGCGGCACCCGCGATTTCCTCTTCTTTAACTAAGTTATTCAATCTGTCCCAGTAAGCCAAGCAATTCCCTTCTGCTTGGAAAAAGGAAAATCTTTCTCCTCTTCAGAAGAAGGGAGCTCAAAATTTATGCAATAATTAGAGACCTATGTCAATCTTTAATTGCACAGAAAAAGTTTTAGAAAAAAAAACGTAGTATTTAAACATGTCAAATCTAATTATATCTTCTCATCGTTCTGATATCACTCCGGAAGAACCTACTATCAGCCAGTTAAAGCTTCAATACGACGAACTACGTTCAGCTATTGATCAATCAAAGGAGCTTCGAATCATTTTCCTTAACAGAAGTAAAGCTTGCGTTAAAGCTTGGCACCTTGGTCTAATTCATAAGCTAAAGAAAGCTCGAATTGCTGGTAGTCTTCTCAAATGGTTTTCTGACTATATAGATGATCGATTTCAGCTTTTTACCATCCAAGGTCATTCATCTAGTAGGGGCAAAGTCCAGGCAGGACTGTCACAAGGCTCAGTATTGGGCCGACTCATGTTTTCTTATTTACATTAATGATATGATCAACTTAGGTCGTTTAAACATAAAAATGTTTGCTGACGGTACTTCCTTATAACTCACTGTTGAAAAGCCAGTCACAGCAGCTGATAGGATAAATTCTGACCTTTTAGACATTCATCAGTGGTCTCGTCATTGGCGAGTGACCGCTAGCCCCTTGATGACTAAATATAGGATAATGTCTCAAAAAATCAATCAACCAGATCAGCCACTTATAAATTTTCAGGGCCATATCTTACACAAAATACCCCAATATAAACATCTTGGCATTCCCCTACGTTCTGACATACGCTGGTAAGATCAAAACACCGCCATTATGATTATATCATCTACACTGATAAATATTATGCAAGGTTTAAAATATACATGAGATTGACGTTCTTTGGAAACTATATATATTTCCTTTATCAGACCTATACTTAAATACGACAGTCCAGTGTGGAACAACTGTACAGCATCTGACGAGTTTAAGGTGTAAAATACAGTTTAGTGCAGCTCGCATTATCACGGGCGCTATGCCTGGGACAGGTAACGCCAAATTAGACGAAGAAATCGAGTGGCTGACTCTTGCCGGGCGTAGGAATATATCAAACCGTGCCTCAGTATACACATGGATGGACAAGCTTGTGCCAGAAACATTATGCCTTATGTTTACCGACTCTTTAGAAAATAATCCAACCCATAGTCATAATACTCAACAATAATTCGACATTTCTCATTTAAGATCTCGTACAAAACTTTGTGGCAAATAATTCTTTCCGTCAACTGTCCGTCTTTGGAACCATCTCCCTTTCGATATTCGAAACTCGTTCTCTATCCAGATCTTTAAATCAAAAGTAAGTGAAACGGGTCCCGTCCTATCAAATTTTCAGAATTATACAGCATAGGTAAAAAAATTATGCAGTTCAACATACACACTGCACTTGGATGCAGGTCGTTTAAACTTTCGTTTTTTAAATGGTGTTAAGGACACATCGATATGCTCATGTGGTTCTCCACATGACGACACCTGGCATTTCTTCTTCTCTCACGCTCCCAGTTGCACACAAAAATTGACCCTCTCGTTCCTTTTACTTTTCACACATTCTTTTATGGTTCCCCTTAGTGCTCTCTTAATAAAAATATAACAACTGTCCTGGCTGTTAATGAGTTTTATTTCTTTAACCGCTCGTTTCAACTCTGTAGGTGTTGGGTACAAATTTGTCTGCTTTCTGGCAAGAAAGAGGCAATGTTCTTGTTTATTCAGCGAACCTGTGGGTGCCCTTGGATCTTTTGTTTCATTATGGAAATCCTGTCTGAGGACCTGTTACAGTGGCCAATCATACAAATTCTTGTGCCAGAGGTAAATTTGTGGATCCATGTGGACTCCAATGGCGTTATTGACATCGTAGTTTGTCAATTAATTTATTACTAGCCCCTGTGTCTGTCTTATCACTGTTTTGTGTCGACACGAAATACACCAAAAACCTTTTGACATTCAGTTTTTAGAGTTTTGATGATTTTGACAGATGTACATTATATCTATCGGCTGACAAAATTTCAATTCGGAACGCAAAAAAATAAATGTAAGAAAATGACGAAAAAACATTCGAACATAAAATACCACATGAATCTTTCTGGTTCCGTATTCATACAAGAAGACAATAGTGCCCGTCAATCATACAAGCTGTGCAGCACGTGATATGTCAGTGAAAGGTCGCTGATGTCTCGAGCTTTGTCAGATCACTGATGCGGCCAGGTTGCTATGAATTAAGACTGGGCAGCGCGACGGCTCTAACCACTCCCGCTCCCCCCCCCCCCTTCCCTCTTGACATAAGAGGCGAAACCAGTGGTCCAAATGGTTTCTGGTGCCTCTTGAGACGATGATATCGCTACTTCATAGGCCTTAAAACTCATCTCAATCTGACTGAGTGATAAACTGTGAGAATGTTGAGACTCGTGTAATGCTTCAAGTACAACAAGACTTCACCAAATGCGGCCGAGCTATAAAGGGAGATATATTGGAGATATGAGCGACTAAAGTCGCAAATAGTTTAGGTGTATCTCATAAGGTTAAGAGATTCATGTGTTATCCTGTGCCGTGGTCTTTTCTCACCAAAGGGATTTGAATAGACTCCAACCCTCTTTCTAAATAGTTATATAGCTACTGTGTACAATGATTTGTAATTGCGGCCAATAAAAATATGCCTCAACCAAACCATCTGTTCAGATACCTCTGACGTTTTGTCTTGGCTTGGGCCTAATATGTAAAGTATAGGTCTGGACAAGTTTGTGTTTATAAGACCAATAGTGTTGCTGAACTCTAAACTTCCTGTTCCTAATTTTTGATAGGAAGTGGCACGCCATTTCGTGTAAATCTTTCTAATGGTATTTTTTCACAATGTGGAAGCTCCGACCCTGCGCAAAGTTTTTTGTATCTACAAGTAGTCGTGCTTTCAAAGATTTATGCAAAATAAATACATTGGCTTCAGATATGTTCCTATCTCTTCATGTTTTACGGTCGGTTTGATTTCAGTTTTTGTGCAGTTATGTCAATGGCTCCATACTTCAAATGAATGAAGTCTGCAATTTTAGCTTTAAATTTGGGGGGTCCAGATCCGTGTAAAAGATCACGTGAACATTAGCAGTCACCATCTCAATAGCAATGTCCAGAAACTGACACTCTTATTCGCTGAGTTCTGTCGAGTGAACGAAGACATACAGCAGGCTATGAAGTTCTACTTTGAGAACCTCTCACCACAATTGACAAATAATCAACTACGATCCCTCACAAATACAGTAAAAGCTCGTTATAACGACACTCATATATCCGACATATTCAATATAATGACACGAATTTTCATGGGAAAAAATTTTCTTTGTTATTTGATTCATTTCTCTGACATATTCAGCTATCTGACACATTTCTTAGGGAACAGATGGTGTCATTATAATGGGCTTTCATTGTATATCACACAAAACAACGTTGCTGGTGGGAATACTGGAACTCCTCAATATTGTACAAATCGAGTGTTTTCATATTAAGCAGCTTTTGGTGACAATCAAAAGTTGGGCTGGCCAGTAAAGAATTCTGATGTCATTTCCACGGAGACTAAAACAACTGTGCCTTAAAAACGCATGATTTATGTGTGCGAAGAAGTGGCTCCTTTTCCAAATCTAAATTAAACTCCATCGGCCCCTGTCATTTATAGTCGCATTTTAATCGAACATCCCTGTCCCACGGTATACTGCGTTTTTAACTTGAATTTGTTTTTGTCAGCCCTTTGGGAAACTTTACTCAATAGTTTTCGTATACCGTGCTTTACTCTGTCTCATCATCAACCTGGATACATTTTACCCTGTCAATGACATAAAGTGCACACGCGAACTTCATGGAATTAAGCCTGTTGTACATCCGGTCGCATTCCTGACTAGAAAAAAAAAAAAAAACGAAACCGACCCCCCCCCCCGAATATTGAACCGGTTTGAATATTTGCTAGAAGCATATAATTAATGACATGATGAAAAGTAACGTGCGGATGGACTTATAGGCTTCAAAGTTATCTGATCAAATACACGAGAATCCAACTTGGCAAAACCCATGTTCTATTCGGGCGTCATGTTTTTCAATGGGTTATGCTTTTTCGTCTATCATACAGTACATGTTTCTTGGCAAGACTCAAATGCCCTTGCCCTTGCCCTTGCCCTTGCATAATAATACCCAATTATGTGGTACAGCTGTTACAACATACAACAAATATAAAACGTACAATATTCTATGAGTATGATTTCAATACAAAAAAAAGAAGAAAGAATATTTGAGGGGAAAAGAAACACTCCTTACCATTCCTTGAGACTAGATGATCCACAAGATCGATATTCCCCGCCACATTATGTGTTGTAAACATACACCCACGGTACATCCCTAACAATTATGAAGTGAATCTGGCCGACGTTTTTGAAGAAATAAAAAACGTGAATTACCACAGCAATCCCCATTCACTTACAAAGTAATTCGGAATGTGTCCGTTGACCCATAAGTACCAAACTTGAAAAAAAAACCGTTAAAAGTCAGGGATCCACAGCAACGCCACGTGGTGAACAAATTTGCGTGACCCTTTTACAAAGAATATTTACAGAAAATTTCAGCATAATCCGAGTGACGGTTTTGGAGAATAAAGCAAAAATAGCGAAACCACACACAAAAAAAATGAAAAGAATTGCAGTTGCTGTTAAAAAATTCAGGTCCATGGGAACCCAGAAGTGTCCCCATGTAATTTCGAAGCAATTCGCCAAGTGGTTTCGGAGAAGAAGATTTTTTAAAATTTAGCCAAAAATTCAATAAAAAAGTCATCAAAAATAAAAAAATCACAGGACCGAAACATGGTAGAGACCTACCCGAAGTTCATCCCCACCAAGTTCGAAGTGAATCTGGCTGACGGTTTTGGAGAAGTCGAAAATGGGAAATACCACAGCTACCCCCGTTCACTTACATGGTAATCAATAGGCATGTATGCATGGGTGACCTTGAGGTCAAGATCATTTATAAACAATACCAGCCAAGGTTTGACCCAGGTGCATACTCTGACCACCTTTGAAGGCAAAAGGGGATTCTTGCCAGAGACTGCGTATGCGCTTTTTCTTGAGCGGCACTTTCGTTTGGTACAACTCTGAGTCGGTTTCTATACGGAATACATAGAGCACATTAAGAAAGAAAATGAGAACATATTGCACTTTTATTTTCTGACCGCATCTGACTAATATACAAAATAAATACATGCACATTCACATTACAATGCTTAAGCACAATACAGTAAGTAAGTTTGAAGGAGATTTTACATCTATATTTTCAAGGAAGGAGACCACACAATTTTACCTGCAAAAACGTTAGTCTAGGCATATGTGCATTTTGTGTACCCGCGGATAAAAAACACAAGCAATGGTATGGGCTAGTAACAATCTGAGAATGGTAAGAATAGACCTAAATCAATTTAATAAATTATAAAACAAGAGATTAGATTCATTCCATGTGCTTTTCTTTCATGTGACATTCAAACTGTGAACTCTTTTGTTGTTTATTCACAAGTGTATTTGTACCTGACAACTTGCCTTGATAATTGTACTCTTTTTACTGCTTGATATCACCAGGTGAAATTTACAGGCGTACTGGATTGACTTCAAGCACTGCCACAGCATCGTAAATCATGCAAAAGCGCCACGCGCTTAATTATGTTCTTATCTTTGTTGCTGTGTGTCTGTGCCACGCACAACCAATCTTGCTGATTTCTGATATATATGTATATATATATATATATATATATATATATATATATATATATATACATACATATATATATACATACATATATATATATATATATATATATATATATATATATATATATATATATATATATATATATATATATATATATATATATATATGCACAGCGGTACCCTTGCAAGTTCAACATGGATTTGGATTCTATACTTTAGGTATCATTGTGGTAAGGCTAAATGGTTCGTGTTTTGCATCTTGTGTAACCACCATGATGCAACTTTATGTATTAATTGGTTCGCGCTTATATTTCATGTGTAAACGACCAGAACTAGGTTCTAATAACTGTTTAAGCCTTGGCAATTTACCTATCCTGCATCTTCCTAAACCGCACACTGGTGCATTGTATTGGTATGGTCTTTACATGGTTTAATGAAACGGCTGTATTTACCCAAGGTCTATAAACTCCAACCGTCCAATGGTAAGTCTACATAAGTTTCCAGATTTATGTTAATTCATATCTTGTGTAACCCTATGTCTTGGGTTGCATCAGTACTGTGACTTGTTGGTGGTTACTGCAAGGTCTCCAAACACTGCTTCATTGATTCATGATTACATGTCTCAGGTCAATACCTATCGCCCGATGCTGGTTGAACACATTATAAGGAATCTTATTGACTCAGTCTTGTATTGACCAGGGATTGGTAAAATTTCTTCTAAATTTCAATATTTGTCTGTTTTTGATAGGCAGCAATTTACACGGAAAATGAGCGTATAGAGTCTTATCGAAGGATCTTTTTCCTAATGACGCCATGAATGTGTATATGCGTGCGGGGGGGGGGGATCATATGATTTTGAAAAACCTGACTGTCATATTGCAACTATATAAAGTATTCATATCGGTGTATCTTTTTAACATCTAAACCTATATCTATATTGTTACTTTTCATCAGCGAACATGAAATGTAAAAATAGATAAAGAGTAACATGGCTGTTGCACATTAAGTGGGAAATATGAGGTACACCATATTGAATAAATCATCGATAGATGGGCAAAATAAAATCCAGCTTTCTAATCGTGGTTATAGAATGTGTTCTGAAAATGGGAGGCAAGCCCTTTTAATTAGTGGTTGTTTAATTACTTTTTGTTTGCTGCAATGTATGATGGGGAAAGTTGATTTTGGTAAAAAGTTATACCATACCCCCCTTAAGTCCAGCTGTCGTGAAAGAGCCAAAAGCAAATGAAAATAAGCAGTTGTTTAACTGAAATAATTGAGGATTTAAACTACAATAGAACAATATTAACATGGTTTAATATGTCACATGCATAAACATCACTACGTGTGTGGAACATGGTAAATATTCACAATAGAATTGTTATGATGTTAATATATATTGAACTGTGATGAAACGTTTGAGGCCCATTGCATGTTGGCATGCAGCTGTTATTCATTCGTTATACAAATATTCGGATTTTATCAACAATGATCACACACACACACACACACACACACACACACACACACACACACACACACACACACACATTCCAATATGACTGGCTCAACAGAATAGCGTGCGGCGGCCTGCGGGACTGTCTCACTTAAATCATGATTAAAGGCATAAAAACAAATGGAAGTAACCTATCGGTGCATTGATGTCATCGAGTAGCCACTCCAAAAGTCAAGTTTATTCTCAATCTCTAAAAAAAAAAAAAAAGAAAAAAAAAAAAAAAAGAAAGAAAAGAAAACAAATGAATAATTCATACAAAATAATGAATGACTCTTAGCGCTCCCACATCAAAGACAGTTAACTTATTAAACTACTTGTTGTCTATGGTAGCGACAGTCTGACTGTGATTGTTCACAGCGTTATATCTTCTAATGTCCTGTTGTTTCTAGCTGTTCCTGTACTTTGACAGCCCTTCTTGATGACGCTGATAGTGCGATTGCGGAGTTTTCCTGGAGGGTACACGTGACCTCGTGATTTCTTGCTCTTTTGACAGCAATGTGATACCAAGAATAAATATGCATATCTGTATCAGCTGTTGTTTCAGACCGCTTCTTTTTTATCCTTCTGTAGTATTTCCAATACCAAAGAGATGTCTCTTGATTGAGTTCCACACACAAATAAAATTCCAAAAAAATGGCGATTTTGGAATGGGGTGGGGGGAGGGGGTCAATGACAATCCAAAGGTTTTTTTGAATTTTGGAAAGGTTTTTTTATTTTTTTACATGATCCGTTACCTTCATTCAATTCTCATACTATGACAGTTTTATATATACATATTTAAATTGAATCATTTAAGAGTTACATGTGGGAAACTAGGCGGGAAGTTCTAAATTTAATGAGTAAACGGTAAAATTCACTGACGTATAGCAAATATTCAAATTTGAGATCGTAATTGAACTGAACGTAAGTCATCATCATTGCACAGGGGGGCGGGGCGGGGGGGGGCGGGGGGTGGTGGTGTCCGTACTGGCGTACTGGGCATTTTTATATGCCGTATTTGCGTATTGGACGCCCTTTTAATTTCGGCACTTCGTACTAACCATAGTTTGTTCGTTTTCTTACTTTGTATTCCCTTCTACTAGGGCAAAATGTACCAGGGTACCAGGGACCCCCCCCCCCTCCCCCATGGGACTGGAGTCCCAAATATGCCTATCTCTAGCCATCGTTATATTAGCCAAGAAGTGCCTGGCGCTACTGTAATCACAAGCATCTTTTCCCGGTTAAAAGTGTCTAAAAGTGGTCTATTGTCTTCCGTGCTGGCGGGTTTCCTGGGTTCTCTCTAGGCGCACTGCGCGTATTGTGCACCGGAAAAAAAAAAACAAAAACTGTTGACAGTCGAAATGCTGAGATATGAAGGAGATGGATTCGCTACCAGGAAGCCTCGGTTCCAAGCTAAGCCTTAGGCTGTGACGTCACCAAGAGAGACAAAATTCAACATGGCGGCCATGTTATTAACTGGCATCACATACAAATAAGAAATTATATATCATCTTTTCACATTTATAAATCCACATTATGGTATTATTCAGATATAATAATATGGCCATGTTAATCCAATGTGTCCATTTCATTTCTGACCTGTCTGCCCTTGCTAACCCAAATATCCAGAAGTCATGTACGTATTTTTTATTGAATTTTAAACAAGCAATGTGACGACAAATTATTTTGCCATCTACTGCAAGAATACTTCATGCAAGCAGTAAGATGTACGTCGAAATTAGAAAGAAATAATGTTGTGACCCGATTTTGAATTTCAACCTCTAAAATCCGCCATCCTGTAAAATGAAAAGAAGAAAAAAAAATCTATGCTTTCTTTAAAGCTCCACTTTTTTAACATGGAGTCTATTCCCGGCGATTTGATCCTAGAATGCACTGCCAAAGCACACAAATCCTTAATTCAATGGGGATGGTGGGATAGTAACAACCCTGTGTCTACCGTCAAGCCAAAAACGAATTTTGATCAAAACTGTACTATTTGCCCTTGAATGCTTAAAATATTTTTTTTTCACAACTTAAATTATCAATTAATATGAACTTATCATAATTTATGTTATTACAAAAAAAGTTTTATTTTATCAATTGTCCTACCCCCCCCCCCCCCCATTACTTCTGATAAAATAGACTGTTCTGTTATTCAAATTGGACCACATGTATCTTGAAAATTTAAACCAACCCAGTCCAAATTTATACACTCTTGAAAGCATGGACATTTGTTGATCAAGTTGCAGCATGATTGGGTCATGGGTGTGTTTTAAAATAATTAAATTGACAGAGCAGCCTCTGGTGAGTGGGTGTTCCAAACAGACATCTCTTGCATCTTCAGTGGGGTGTTGGGTGACAAGAAGCTTGTAAAGTGACCATTAATCCGGACCCAATAAAGGCCACGACTGTTATATGTGGTAAATCATTTGTCACACTCCTTTCATGTGATACGAAGCTGAGAGGTGGATAAACACAGAGCTGGTCATTTTGCGTGGTGACATGGGCACAAGGGCTCTTGTAATTGGCTGTTCACTCAAGATGACTACCATTCCCATGGTGACAAAAAGCAAGCATTTACCTTTGCTGATTGCTGAGCCAATATTTTACTCAGTTTTGCAGCATTTTACACAGAATGATGAAACAGCATACAATACAATTTGGATTAATACAAAACTAACGAAATCAGGCTTGGGCAGGGTCATAGGAAAAATATTATGACCTATTTTATCATTGTTTATCTCTAATTTCAGTGGTAAGCACATCAGAAAATGTTATTCAATGTTGTAACAACAAAGAAATACCTAAACAGGTTGGGGTAAATGTACATGCATTTTGAGATGGTTACACCTCAACACTCCCAAATAACAGAGACTTCTGTGTACCCATGCTTCTTTGTTTACATAAGCACTGACCAGCATACAACTGACAACGAGGCTGCTGATTTGATCCCTAATCTTGCATCTCATTAAACCCAGGTCAGCGTCTCGACTGTGAGTCAGACTCCTTTGGGTAAAGTTATGTGATCATAAGATCATTACTTCTACTTTGTCCTGTTTAACGTGTAGGCCTGCTCCCGTGCTAAAACATCTAAAGATTTCCGTATCATATAATGCTTCTTTCATGTTGATTTTGTTATATTTGAAGAATATATTCCAATTTCACAGAGAGTACCTGATCCTGTACAAATGCAGCACTCTCTGTGTCATAAAGGATTCCGAAGCAGATATTGTTTGCCTCAAAATGCTCCATCAAAAATTATGGTACCAGGGGCGGGGTCAAAAAGATAGTTGAAAGGCACATTGTACCTGAACAGGTACATCATGATCACTTTCCTTCACATGTACGTCTTGTCTGGGAGAAGAACTTTGTGTTTTGTCTTATGTTAGTTCAGGTAATGCATGTACTGTAAAAATTTACTTTCTAACGCCAATGATTAGAATTAAATGACAGTGTCTGTTCGAGGGACATTCACAATTTCAAGTTAGTTGGCAAATAGGTAACGGTATTCTATTGTAGTGGCTAACATAACACTATCGGAGGCCTTCTCATAAAACTTCAGCTCACATGACCCTGATGACAACGCAATTGATAGTTTGCCCCTAATAAGGCCAGAAATCATTCGGATAACTTCTAATCACGTACCATAGTAAAGAACAGTAGCAAACAAAAACCCGTCAAAGAAACACAGATGGGATATTTTTGCCTTAATAGAAGTGTCTGGAGTTTTTTTTTCTTTTTTTTTTTGATCATGTCTGTGTGCCAACACAGACATATTTTTTTTGTGGGAATTTTTTTTCTTTCTTTCTTTCTTTCTTTCTTTCTTTCTTTCTTTCTTTCTTTCTTTCTTTCTTTCTTTCTTTCTTTCTTTCTTTCTTTCTTTCTTTCTTTCTTTCTTTCTTTATTTATTTATTTCTTTATTTATTTCTTAATGGACAAATTTGTCCGACATTTCATTTGAAAAGTATCGCACGTAGAAACTCCAAACTTGGCACAATTATACTTCTATAAATGAAGTCTCGCCTTTTTATAATGAGAGGTCATGCTTTCCAAAATTATGCAAATGAGGGCTAATTAAAGTTTTAAATCTTCAATATCTTATGTACCATAGTAGATGTAGTTCCGATTGTATAGGAGTTTGATCATAGCAAGGGAAAGGTCATCTCAAATTTCAAGATCATGTCAAGGTCAAAGGTCAATTTTAGGCCAAAATGTCATTTTTGAGGTCAAGGTTCACTTCAGGTAGAGGTCATGTCAAGGTTTGGTTTAAACGTATTTCATTCCATGACAAATTAATTACACAGAGCCAAGTGGTTTTCAAGGCAGTCTGTCATGGAAGGCAATTGGGGAGGAGGGCTTAGCCCGATATTAATCCCTCTTGCTGGGTATAGACAAAGAGACAGGACAGACAAGACACCACACAGCCCAGGGCTTTCCTCCACGACGTAATCCAGTCTTGATTGCAGCGGAGTATTGCACCGAACCAACAAGTTTAAGTACGTTACTACAGTTCGACAAGACAGACAGAAGGGCTGGCTGTATAAAAATAAACCGTTGATCATCCACATCGTGGGACTCCGCCCACACAACGATGGACGGTGGCAATGGTTGTAACTAAAAATCATAAAAAATATAATATAGTCGCTGTGGTACTTTCCCTGTGTACACAATTCATGTTATGGCATCTCGCTGGAAACGTTTAGTTTTCACGATATATTCTTGAACTGCGAGAAAAATAATTTTGTTGTCCTCAAAGGGACAATATGGTGATCTCAATAAAATTGTTTCTAGAGTAAATGGAGCCAAGTCTGAAATAGATGTATGTAAGCTGCCTCTTTGGATGTCAAGGTCAAAGGTCATTTCAAGGTCAAAGGCCACTTTCGATGGTTGCTTTTTTCTTGCTATAACTCGGTCAATTTTTATCCAATTTTGATCATGTTGAGCTCAAATTGTAGCTATGGTAACACTACACATTTTTGTAATTTACATGTGACCTCTAAAGTTCAAAGGTCAAGGTCATTTGACCTTTGAAAGGTTCGTCCAGCCATAGCTCGGCCAAATTCCATCCAATTCTAATTATGTTGGACTCAAATTGTAGGTATTGCTACACTGTACATTATAAGAACATATAACCTCAAAACGGCAAAGGTCAAGGTCATTTGGCCCTTTGAAAGTGTCATCGTAAAATAACTTGTTCAATTTTCATCCGATTTGGTTCATGTTGGGCTTAAATTGTGGATATTGTAACACTGTGCAATTTACATGTGACCTGTAAAGGTCAAAGGTCAAAGGTCAAGGTCATTTGGACTTTGAAAATTGGCATCTAGCCATTAGCTTAATGGAATGTGAAGTACCAAAGACAAAAGTTGTAGCATTTAATATTTACAACTTTTGAAGGAACACAGACAGATTTGCTTTGAAGCAAATCTTCTTTTGTAGTTTGTTTCATGAATTTCTTGTCTTTGATTTATTGCGCCACCTTAATCTTTCACAAGGAATTAAAAGACTGTTCTACTCACGGCATCTGACAGTATTATTTATATTTCGAAAAAAAAAAAAGAAAACACGAGTACTAATCCCATGTTTTATGCAAATGTGCCAAGCGGCCCAGCTTAAAACTTGTCTTGAAGAGCGACAGGTCACAATAGAGAGAAATGTTTGTGCTCGCGGGACCGGTGAAAATATGGAAGTTATTTTTCGCCATCTCTCCATGAAATGTTTCCCCATATAAGGATATAAACTTGATTCAGATAAGAGCTGCACAGCATGTGCCATTCCTGAGTGTAAAAATACCTAAATTTTATATTATAACGTTTAAAAAACCGAATGTTGTAAATAATTAAATGGATCATTACTTACGTACAGACAAACGTTTGACATGTAATTTGGTAGCGACTAACGTCTAATGACATAATAGTAAAAACACTGATTGATTATGTAGATATTTCTGACGTTGTTCGTACATTACTTAAAAATTAATAAACCAAGTGATTTCTTTCAAATATATTGGATGTTATTTCATCGATTCTCAGAAATAAGAAAAGAAGGTTTGCTCTCTGAATTGAAGGAGACACACACAGATCTCTCTCTCTCTCTCTCTCTCTCTCTCTCTCTCTCTCTCTCTCTCTCTCTCTCTCTCTCTACCTACCTACCTACCTACCTCCCTACCTACCTACCTACCTACCTACCTACCTACCTATCTAACTATCTATCTATCTATCTATCTATCTATCTATCTATCTATCTATCTATCTATCTATCTATCTATCTATCTATCTATCCATCCATCAATCCATCCATCTTTCTATCTATCTATCTATCTATCTATCTATCTATCTATCTATCTATCTATCTATCTATCTATCTATCTATCTATCTGTCTGTCTATCTATCTATCTATCTGTCTGTCTGCCTACCTGTCTGTCTGTCTGTCTGTCTGTTTGTTTATCCATCTGCCTGTCTGTCTGTCTTGCTACCGAGGAGTCGAATTTCGTATTTTTGTTGACATGCTTTATACTAGACGTTGTAACGTCCCGTGCCGTATAAGTTCCTGTCCATGAATCTGATCACTGTAACATTCTAAGATTTTACGTGTAAAATTTATCTTGCCTGCTATGTATATTTTGATTTTATTTTGTACTATACTTTGGCAAGGATACATCACGGATCTAGTCCGGTTAGCGGTGTTGGTGGATCGTGTAAAGGGACTAAGTTTACAATGTAATAATTATTATTATTAACGAAAGCCTACGAGACCAGCAGAATTCTTTCAAAACCAGACAACACTATAAACGTCGTTATTACGGGAAAATATTGTAATTAGAGAGAACAGTTGAAAATCCTAGGGTCAAAATCCTGGTGATCTCATCAGACTTTCGTAATATATAAACGACGCATGAGCTAAATACTGCTGCCTACATACTCCTGGTTTTGTCAACAATACAAGTTGACCGGCGCTTCCCGAGAAATGAAACAAGTAAAACGACAGCGCCGCTAAAAGAACGAAAATTGTTATTGCTGAATAAGAAGGCAGCTTTTCCCAGTCCCAGACGTGTAGTGTGGCTTGTGGTTTTTAGTTATACACTCATTGATACAAGGTGATGTACTGGTCACAGTTATGAATGTGAAATTGCTTTAAGTTGATAAGTTTTTATTGCCTGGATGAAGACGTTCAATGGATTCGTCAAGATTTTATGCATTTAGAATGAAAATTTGGGACCCCAGCTCTATAGAGACATTTCTCATGACTACAGTGTAAATACATTGAACAGAAGTTGTTCATAAGCATCGTCTTTGACCCAAAGCCACGAATATTTTTTGCGAGAATCAAATATTAACTGGCTTAAAAGTAAAACAATGGCTGAAGCTAGTCGAACTTGCATCTCATCCTGGGGATTTCCCTCAATTGCTTAAGCACACACACTAATCACGAGGTCACCTGTATTCTTCCACTCCTTTCTGCAGCATGTGCTTAGCTCAATGAAATTCCCGCTGCTTAATTTGCATTTTAAATGACCCATGCTCTCTGTGTCTGCCCACACAGTACGAATTCTCAACTGAAACTATACAAAAGGAATCAATATCTTTCAGAAGTGTAATTTTAAAGAAAGAAAAAGAGAAAGATGAGGAAAAATGATGTCCCCTATAGTTAATTCATTTAGACCTTTCTGTCTGTCTGTCCGTCTGCCTGGCTCCCTATAGAAGCCAAAGTATAAGAGAAAACTAATGTTGCAGTGAAAAATTAAATGAATTGAAACTAGAAACGTGTCCAAACGACACGGTGCGCCAACCTGCCGTTGCCCTCATCAGCACTGGAAAGAGTAGCATGTTATTGGTGTAAGACTTCAAACATTATTTGTGAAACCTACACATAGATAATAATTATACACTCAAAAACTTTTCATATATTGATCGAAATACCTGACAAGTTTCATGACACTACTTGAAATACTTTTTTTAGCTACACATGCACAAGTTTGACAAGAACCAATACTCATTTTCCTAGAATAATTCCGTTATTTTCTATCAAATGTAAAGTCCACATTTAGTAACTCTTTTTCTTGAGAGACTTTCATTATAGGACTGATCACATGATGCAGTCCTTGTATGACAACCCTGAGTTAGAATTTGTAAGCCCCGCGTGATGCGCATTAAATATTAATGTACCACGTGGATTCACAATTTCGGCCAATGTGTCAAATAGACCGCACGCAATTTCTCCCTTTTTTGGAGATCTCAAAATTGGTTAAAAAGGAAAGCATTTTGGAGACACTTGGCAATTATTTTTGTTTTCAAGTTCTTTTTATAGAAGTCTACTAGTCACAGAGCTTTGTGATTGACGCCAAGGGTGGAGCCCTCGCCCACCAAAAATTTGATCATTTTTGCTGTCATGTTTATATGTGGAGATACTGCATGTCATGCGCGTCTGCACATGTAGGATGCGGTAGAATTCCTGATCAAGATCGCTGTTACTGGAAATTGCTTTATTTTCGCGTGTATAAATTTTCACGGTTTTTGTATTTTTGACATTTCACTGTAGTTTTAATTTCACTAGTTTGGACATAATTCCCATTCAAACAATCTTAAAATACTATTTCAATGTGTTTTTATTTTCACGGTTTTGTGCCATCAGCGAAATAAGCGAAAATAAGAATACAGCGAAATTACAGCAATTTACAATAAGTTACTTAGGCTACAGCAAGGTGCCTTTTGCCTTTAACTGCACAACACCAACTGCATACTTTATTTTAAAAAGTGACGCAACAAAAGTTATACGCCTTTATGCTAATATGAGAATATACAGTAAATATAATGGTGGTTTCATCCCGTCAATGAAAGTAACAAATTTAAAACTAAATTTTGATCGTAATATTTTGTGTACAAAGCCATGATTTATTCACCAACAGGTTGTACCAATTGTTTCTCCTCTCAAATTCCAAGCAGATGTACGTATTAAGATAGAAGGATGGTTTTTACAACCCACCCACCCCCCCTCCCCCGCTCCCATTTTCGCCCAAGTGCATTATCCGACTGTGGAAAACGAAGCAGATGTTGGTTGTTCGAGACGTCGAAATCGCACATATCCACCAAAAGTTTTTCACCAGAAGTCAAATGTTTCAAAGTGCCTAATATAAAATTGGGGCAACAAATGTTTCAAAGACTATTCACTATCCAAGGTAGACAAAGGACATGTACATTTCAACAGAGAGACTCATAAGCGCGAAGATGTGTATGACAGTAGCCTGATGCAGTGACGAGTCTGAATGAGGTGCCACGAGCGTGGGCCTCGAGCCTGTGACCTTGCCGAGGCCCACAACCGAAAGCAAGGCGTGGCAGCAGCGAAAGTCCACCACCTGAGACCCTGGGGAGGCGCACGCGTGGACATGTAGCAAGTCTTTACGGGGGTACTGTACATGTAATTTTTTTTGGCCACACCTGCACCCTACTCTTGAAAGATGGAGCTACATATATTGTGATGATACAAATTTCGAAGGTCCCTCTTTTGGCCGTTTGGTTCCTCTTAGTTGGTTTGTTTCTAGTTTTTCCTGATAAAATTGGTCAATAGGGGAATTTATATTTTGTGTATATGTTTCGTTTGGCAAGGACATTTATTATCAAGTCTATAGTTTTGTTGTCCGTGTTGGTGGTAAGCTATGCGTCTGTAAGACATTCTGCGCATACGCTAAAGAAAGAACACTTTGCTGAATATGATAAAATCTAGGGGGAAAACAACCGAAAAAGACCAGACAATAGACATGAGGCAGATGTATACACACGCCCAAGTTAGAAAAACTGTTCTTGCATGACATGCCATCCAGCTTTTAGCAGTAGCAACAAGGTAACATGGATAATGCTTTTTCGCCAGGTTACTGTACCCAGCATGCTATCTCAAAAATAACACCGCTGCACCGTGAGGGTTTGTGATCCCTCGTGCAAAATAGTTTCAGGATGCACAGTGCCAGGCCAGTATAGTGGCAAAACAGGAGAAAAACAGGACATATTCAAGATCATTCCAGACAGATATGAAGATGGCAGATGTGCAGGCCTTGATGGATAAAAACAATTATCAACTCAATAAAATTCAGTAACTGAAACAAAGGGTACGGGAATTGGAAGCAGTTCTTAACTCCACAGATGAAAAGGCAGAAGATGAGGAGGAAGAGGGCGACGACAGTGTAGAGGATTCATTTTACGAGGAAACAGATCCTGACTGGCAATCGTGCATGGAGGAAATTGACAGTGATTCTGAAGATGAAGATTTCCACTTCCTATGTGAAAAGTAAGTAAATATATGTAGTTACAAGCTGGGGCTAAAAGTGTAGTTAAGCCACGAAACAATAAGTATATGCAAAACACCAAGCAACAAGGTACTACTCAACAATCAAATAATGTAAACACCAATAGACGTAATAACGTCTATAACAACAAGAGTGGTAACAATAAAAGTCGCGAAAATACTCGCAGCCCAAAAACAGGAAACTCTAACAGCCCACCAGTGTATGGTAGCACACGTAAAGGTATGCACTCCCATCAGTATCAACATAACGGTTCTAGGTACCGTTCGTTGGAGGAAAAACAAAGCCCTACTTGTTTCTTCTGTGGGGTACCCAGCCATACCAAATCTGTATGCAGATTTGGTACCAAGGTTACTTGCAGAGGATGCGGACGCAAAGGCCATAAGATTAAATACTGCAGGTCCACTTAGAGGACAGGCAAAGATGTAATTGCCAGAAAAGTCAGCTGCCATGCCAAAACAAAACGTCGCCACCATAGGGGTAGTAAAAAATGTACATCTGGTGTTAATAGTTTTTCGATTGCATATTGCAATGTACAGAACCTTGGGGCCGCTAAACGTAGCGAGCTCAGTCATCTTTTACATAAAGAAAAGTTCTCTATTTTTTGCATGTTTGTTCATCAAGATGATGGTATATTCCATAACTTGCACACTGACTACGTGTGGATTGGCAAAGCTAGACATGATGACAATAAAAAGTCAGGTGGAGGTCTAAGGTTTCTATTGAACACTGATATAACGATATGTGATGACAATATGTTAAACAGTCGTATGGATGCCTTTGAACGTCTGTGGATTTCCGTAAAATTAAATAACAACACAAAAGGCACGGCCATTGGTCTTGTTTATTTTCCTAACGATGGTGTAGATCCAAAGGCGAGTGAAATTTTAGCCAATGAACTTACTGAAAATATCAGTACTTTGAAAGCCCAGGGCTTTGAATGTATATTAATGGGAGATTTTAATGGTTCTCTGCCAGCTTTTAGACCTACTAAGAAACGTAGTCCAAACGGAGATTTACTCGTTAACTTAGTTGAAACTTCAGGTATGACAGTTTTAAATGGATGCCAGAAATGCACAGGTACATACACTTGGCAACGAGGGCCACTTAAATCTGTTATTGATTACGCGCTGATTACTGATGGCATTGTTCATGATATAGCATATGTTACTATAGACGAAATTGGATTGTATGATATAGGCAGTGACCATAACACCCTTTGTATTCATGGTAAAATCAATGGAAACAAAAACGCTAGTAGGGAGACGCCCCCAGTTCCACAATATACGAAATGGGACATAGGAAAGAAAGTTAACTGGAGTGTTTTCGAAAGGGCGTTAAGTACACGCCTGCAAACATGGGACTGTTTTTCTTTTGATTCTGTTAATGACGCATGGTCCTCTTTAAGAAATACGTTGATTGAAGTTGGCGAGTTTGTGATTGGCAAAAAAACTGTCAAAAGTCAACATAATCAGCTGCAAGATAAGGAAATAGGAAAGCTCATAAAAAGTCGGCAGGTGGCTAACAGGTTTTCTAGAATTTGGTCTAAAAGAGATAATAGTCAAAATTTGGATTTATTGCAGGACTTTTGGGAAGAATATCTAAAACGTAAACATGAAATTCAAGAGAAAATAAGAATCAAAAGAGTTAATAATAAAATCAAAGTGATTGTAGCCAATTCTTCTAAAGGTGCTAAAAATTCAAGAGCATACTGGCGAATGCTTAAGCGCCTGAACGGTAACAACAAATTTCCCATCAGAATCACTGATCCTAAAGACAGTTCTCGTGCCATTGAAGATCCAAAAGCAATATGTAAAGTTTTAGGTGAATACTGGTCAAGCATTGGTACAAGTACAAATACAAGTATTACGAGTAATACGAAACAGTTTCATATGAATAATGACAGTTCTGCGGTTGATAAACTATTAAATTATTGTGGGGAAACGAAAGGTCTAACTGATATTGTTATAGATCATGACAAGGTGAACTTTGCTATTAGAAAACTAAAGAATGGGAAAGCTTGTGGCATCGACAACATACCCAATGAGTTCTTGAAAAATGGAGGGCGTACATTTGTCACAGCCTTAGTGGATTTGTTTAATCTGTGTAAATTATTGGAAAGTTACCCTGATGAATGGTTTCGGGGATACGTGAAGCCCATTCATAAAGGTGGTAGTAAAGAATCACTTTGCAATTATCGTGGTATTACCATTACTTCTAATGTATACAAGGTCTTTACATCAGTAATTGAGAAACAGTTCATGTCTTTTCTTGAGGAACACGGAATTCTGGGAGAGCTACACGGAGCATATAGAAAAGACAGAAGATTAAAAGATCATTTTTTCATACTGAAGGGACTCTGTAGTCTTAGAAAGCAAAGTAAATTAAAGACCTGGTTGGCATTTCTAGATATATCCAAAGCATTTGATACTGTTAATAGAGATTAATTGTTTTTGAAATTATGGGAAAAAGGGATCCAAGGGAAAGCTTGGCGTCTGATTCAAAATCTTTACGGTAAAGTTGAAAATAAAGTGATTTTTGGACCTTTCGAAAGTTCTTGGTTTGACGTAATCAACGGAGTGAAACAAGGATGTATCCTCTCCCCTTCCCTGTTCTCTTTGGTTATGACTGATTTGGTAGACATGCTTATGAATAAGAACCTGGGTATATGTTATAAACACTTACGTATTCCGTCCCTACTTTATGCTGACGACATTGCTCTCCTTGCAGAGGACGAAAAACAACTAGAAAGCATGTTAAATGTTGCTGCTAATTTTGTGCAAAAATGGAAGATGTCTTTTAACCAGGATAAATCTAAAGTTATGAGTATAGGCAAACGCACTAATTCTACCAGAAAATGGATGATTGGTAATTTACCTATTGAAGAATGTAATATGTTTAAATATCTTGGAATTATGTTCTCAAAATCACTATCAGATGGTCCACATGTTAATACTTGTCTTACCACTAAAGCTTCTCGTTTGAGAGGGTATTTGTGTAGTATTTTGTCTGCCCATGACAATGTCAATAGAGTAAATTTCGGTGACAGCATCTGGAAAAGTGTTATCCTGCCGTCTATTACGCATGGTTGTGCTGTGTGGCTAAACAATACAAAGAAAGCGACTGACGCACTTAAGTTAATTCAATACACAATGGCTAAAGCTATTTTACAGTTACGCTCGTCCCCGGCAGCGGTCGCCACGTTGGGAGAGTTAGGTTGGCTACCACTTCAATTGACTTTAGATAAAGCAAGAATTAAGTATTTTCATCGTATGAAATTTGATTTACCCGAAACAAGACTATGTAAGTTGATTTTTAATGACATGTGTGAAGAATATAGAAATACAGGAGTATGTACTATTTGGCCCTATGCTACTGAAATCAGACAAATCTTTAATAACGCCGGAATTGACCGTGCATTTTCATCCCACAGTGATGGGTGGCTTGATAGTTTTAATAAACGGGCAATAGAAAGTTACACGGTAGAATTTTTTCAGGAAATAGACGATAAGAGATCTCTTTACTGGTATAGGGCCCTGAAAAGATCTACATGGCGTGGCGATTATCTGTTCACGACAGACAACTTTAATGGCGCCCGCCTAAAATTCATGGCACGTACAGGGTGTTTGGGCTTGGGAGAGGATAGAGAAAGGTGGGGCATGTCAGATACAGCATGTAATACCTGTGAATGTAACGATGATGATCTTTTTCACTTCATGTTTTTATGTCCTGGTTTAAACTCTTTTAGATTGAAGTCGTTCAAGCAATTGGAACAGTCACTGAATGATATTGATTTTAGTTATGTGTGGCAAAGTTTTATGGCGTCATCCCTGTACAGAAAGTTGAACTTCCTTCTTGGAGACGAAGGTTTTAGTTTTGGCGACGAAGTTGGGTTTTTATTTGATTGTATATGTAAAAGATTTTTAGTGGAGGCATGGCGCTTTAGGAGGGAATCCTCCAATTCCTGACTGTTCTGTATATGTATACAAGATTTAAATTCTTCTTGCACACTATGTATATATGTATATATGGAAGCACCCTGGGTTTGCCCCGGACCACTGGTGCCCCCGATGTAAAGGGATAGTTTTTCCGCAATAAATTATTATTATTATTATTATTATTATTATTATTATTAGTGCCAGATATCAGAAATGCCACTTTTCAGGATTTCATCTGAATTCAGGTACTTTGTCATTTCTTGCACCTAGAAAAATCTCCGCAATTTTGTAAGAACAGCTCAAATTTGATGAACAGAGGGGGGGGGGGTGGTATATAGGTTTCAGATAATGCTGATCACATTTCAGGTAAAGTCTGTGCTAGTGAGTGGCATCTCTGATATATGAAAGCTGGAGAATATACATGTACAATATAATGGCTGTAAAACCAGTTTCAGTATCATTGTTTTAATTTTTACTTGCCTGTAATGGAACTCAACTCTTATTTTATTGCTGTTGAAAAAAAAAGTCAATATACATAAGTATTATAATGATGCAGGGCACAAAACAAGACACCTTTCCTCCACAAATGTTTCCATTTATGCATCCTACTGTTAAGTCTCAACACTAATTTTACCTGAAATATGAATGAAATTACATGAAACATATGTACCCCCTCTTTTTCATCAATTTTGAGCAGTTTGGCAAAATTGATTAAATTTGTCCCAAACGAAAAGGTAAAATAATTGAATTCAGGTAAAATCCTGAAAAGTGGGATCGCTGATGTTGGGGCACAAATCAGACCACAATGGACAATTATCTGATCAATGTGCATAAAATGAGAATGTATGTGAAAAAAAATCTTCCATTGATAAAAAGAATATTAACTTGCATTGGCTTTCTTTTTCAGAGCACAGGAATTTGGAGCTTGGGGACGTAAATTTATTGTGTATGAAAGCTGCCTAAAGAACTTGATGGGCACTTGTGGTAAGTGCCATCAATCGTGCAGTGTGGATCTGGTACGAAAGGTAGGCACTGGGATCACTCTGCAGCAACGATGTGATTGTGGCAACAGATGGCAGTGAGACAGCCAACCAGCGGCACCTGGACAACATAGTTGGATGCCACATGGGAATCTTTCCATGGCCTGTGGGATATTCGTCTCTGGTGCCAGCCCAGCAAAGGCAATCAATCCGTTGAGGCATTCTGGGATTGAGTGCATATCACTCAGTACATTTTTCAGAATGCAGAAGTATTATCTGATTCCAGCAGTATTTGCAATGTGGAGAACAAGCCAAGAAGAAATGTATCAGGAACTTTAGATGACGGGTGCGATAGAAAGCCAATGCAAGTTGATATTCTTTTAATACTTTCAGCAAAATGGAAATCTTTGGGTCTGTCAAACTCCACATGTATAAAATGTCAGGTTTTTGGTGGTTAAAGGTGAAATTGCCAAGCTTTAGGTCCATTAGGCTGTAGCTCCCATATTTAGCAGTGTGCCCTGGCGAGCAGCACCTGGTGTCACCCAAAGATTTCCATTTTGCTGAAAGTATATTTTTTTTATTTATTTTTGGGCAAACACTTTATATATGTATATATATATATATATATATATATATATATATATATATATATATATATATATATATATATGTCTCATATTTAGTCAAGTAAAATTATTGCCGAACGACAGTATAGTACCTAAGTACAAAAACAAACAAACAAACAAACAAGCAAACAAACAAACAAACAAACAAACAAACAAGAAAACAAACAAACAAACTATACACTAGCAGAAGGTTATACAACTGGTACATTATTTTATCTCGAAAGAATATATGACTAGACAGAGAGATAATAATTTTTAGATGTGAATACTGATGTTTTATGGAAAAACTGAAATGTGTTGTAGTTGTTTGCCCAAATTAGCATGCTATTATCAAATAACAGTCGTATAACAGGCTACATTTCATCCCTTGTAGAATTGCATTGAGCGTATTCCATCTTTATAATCTGTAGAAGTAAACAGTATCACCACGGCTCACTCCCGATTTATATCAATGTAAGGCCAAATAAAAAAATAACTTGTTTCTCACTTACCTCTGGGGACAGAAGTGACGAGGGAGGCTTTTTTATTTTATTTTATTTTTTTTTGGGGGGGGGGTACCAAATACCATTTTAAACAGGTGTAATACCATTAAGAGGCTTGATCCAGATGATGAATATATACACATGCATATTTCTTTATATTTTAGAACAGGGCTCACCAATGTATATGTCCTATTGTCAAGGAGAAGAAGCAACTGATGGGGAAAAAGTAAAATTTTGTGAAAAATAACATCTTTAAAGATGGCGCACTTGTCCCAAGAGAAGCAGATCTTGCCCTGTTGACTAAAAAAACTACCTACTAAGAAATGGTATGTTGAATGTGATACATGTGTATATAATATACCAGGAAGAATCCTTGTAATGATTAAAAGGATAACAATAAAAATACATTTATCAAAATATAACAAACTTTAATTCTTTCAAGAACACATTCACATGAGCAGTCTGCAGTCTGAGGAAAAATGTTTTCCTCAGACTGCAGACTGCTCATGTGAAGAGCATCCAAGCCCCGGGACTTGGGGCATGATGACTAGAGCAGACTCTGCAGCCTTTACACATACATAATAAATGTTTTTTACCAATGAAAGCACCAACCCTGGGTAAGCAGACAATACATTTGACTAGTAGAGATCACATATTTGACTAGACCAAGTCCCAGGACCTGGGTGCATGATGCAAGAGCATTCAAGCCCCAGGGCTTGGGGCATGATAACTAGAGCAGACTCTGCAGCCTTTACATTTGTATTACATAATAAATGTTTTTACCAAATAAAGTACCAGTCCTATGTATTAAAGCAGACCATACATCTGACAACACCAAGTTCCAGGACCTGGGTGCATGATTCAAGAGCACCCAAGCCCCCGAGGACTTCATGCAAGATGACTAGAGTAAAGTCTGCAGTCTGATGTATTATAAATGTTTTTTTTTCCAATTATTTAAAAGTACCACAAAATATCAGTCAGTGTGAACAATATATTGAAGAAAATAAAAAAATAAAAATGGGCATTTGCTCTCCCAACCAGGCTGTGACCAGAATCATTTGATTGTTACCCTCCCTTACCCTATTGTTGTTTTGTCCATGGTGGTAAATGGAAAAAGGATAATCCTTAAGTGGCTTTAAAACAATCAAGTTGACATCTATCTTCCCTCCCCCTTGTCAATGGACCATACATTTGGCATATCAAAGTCACAAGGTGGTCAAACCACAGAAGCCAGCTGATCATCCCAAGTATGCTGAAATGATCAAATGGCCCTTATCAGAAAGTGAAAGACCATTGCCATTTCAGCAAAATAACACCCATTTAGAGATTTAAAAAAAAAAAAAAAAGTGATGTGGCGGAAAAATCTCATGCGCGCGGAAATGAGAAACAAGTTATTTTTTTTATTTGGCCTTATCTTAACCACACATCTAAAGCACACTTTATCATTAAATAGGACAAGCACACAGGAATTTTCTCCACTCATACTTCCGTGCTGGTGACCCATATGGGCACCAGACCATGATGAACGTGTGGTGTCTGTCTCCCCTTTATCGTATTTTCTAATGTTTATCCTATGTACCCTGTGTGCTTTTGTGACTGATGAAATGAAAGAAGCCAAAAGGCACATCAATATGCCAGTAAAATGTAAGTGAAGTGGGTGAAACTCCCAGATTGAGCTGACTGTACTGTGAACGCGCTGTAAGTAGGCTAACTGGCAGAAATGGTGATGCGACAATATCAGGAGCGGATGTTCTGTCAACAGCAATTATCATTTTTGATGCCTTCTGGTCGGTGGCGCCACATGGAGAATGGACCTGGTACCATTATTAAAATTCTCATAATTTATTACCATCACTGGTATGACTGGTTTAATGTTTACATTGATATAGGGGTAATGCAAAGTTTGTATCTTATCCAAGTGTCTATGAATATAGATTCTTTTAGGTATCGTCAGTCAGGTATATTTTAGACCCAAATGTATGCTTTTCATCAGAATTTTAGTTTAATGTATATATAACTATCTAGTCGATAGAGGAGCTGCTCAGAGCTGATGTTCATTATTTGTCAAATAACAGACTTAATGTAAAGCTCACTTGCACTCGCACTCTTTGTCTTCTAGGTGGCGCCAGCTGTACCGGACGAAATCAAATGGTCAGGCGGGAGTTATCCAGACCGAAATTATTTAGTGCTTTTCAAAGCATATTTAGGAGTGGTTATTTTTTACTCTTCAGAAAGGCAAATTACGCCATTTTTACACGTATCTCAGTGAATTGATAAAACAATAAATTCCATTTTGGGGCAAACAATCTCAAACGATTTACAAAAGAACCGACATAAAAACCGGATATGAAGAAGCATCCAAGCATTCAAGGGTTATTTTGTGTGTTTGGACGGATTCGACGGCGGACATTAACATCTGACCTGCACTCAAAGGCTTTTGTGTGCAGTAATGTCCACTGAAGGTTTATTGCCAATGTCGAACCTCAAAGTTTTTAAAGAGAAAGTCTGTCTGACATGTTTGATGTTTTTGATTTCCAATATATATATATATATATACATATATATATATATATATATATATATATATATATATATATATATATATATATATATATATATATATATATAGAGAGAGAGAGAGAGAGAGAGAGAGAGAGAGAGAGAGAGAGAGAGAGAGAGAGAGAGATAAAACCATGCATTGTCAGGTGTATCGTTCTCTTTAATTTCTGTACTTATGACACTTAGGCCATATTCAGTTTACTTGAAACTGGATGTCGTTTGGCAAAAGTGGATTCAACAGCGTGACTTGGGTATGTGGATGAGCAGGTTCATTTGGTTTTGGTTGAAACCATAATATAGTTGCCTAAAGTTTCTACTACAGAATGAATAGTTTTCTCAAAAGCAAAAGTGGTTTCACCAGTCATATCACTTTTGACCTCTATACCGCACCATTTTGAGTTTTCCGCATAATTTGACCCAATTAAGAGTTAAATTTTGCTCTGCTGGTGCCGATATTACCAGTGACACGATCTTCTCAGCAGGTGTCAATTCCACGAAACCAGTTTCAGTTATATGACAAAAGAATATGCACTTTCTGGAAACTGGTTCCGGTTTCCTAATAGGTTTGCTGGATTGAGGAAAGTCGAAGTAGTTCCCACTATTGCACAACGTCAGAGGTAGCTTTGCAGTCTGCCCTCATTTTAAAAACAACATTGCGCTTCTGTGCAAGGGGTCAATAATATCCGACTGTTGCTGTATAAATATAATCACTGTCAGATTATGATACAATGTAAACATTACGATATCTCTCCCGTATCTTGGATTACCATACTACGAATAACAGGTTGAACTCTTGCTTATCAATGTTTTCAAAAAATTTATTTTGACACTTCAGTAGGCCCGATCATGCATAAAAAAGCAAAGTCGTGCGAATTCAACATGTACTGTTTTTATGTAAGCAGTGCAGGTTGTATGTTTAGGTGCAAAAACTATATATACGTGAAAAAATACTAAGCTTAGAAGCAGAAACTCGATATACGTGAAAAAACCGTGTCGTAATCTTCGGGGAGACCAGTCATTGGTTCGCCGCCAGTTGTATAAGGTAAAGTTAACATTAACACCAGAACCGCCGCTCTCTGTACAGATGTATCCATATATTGCAGCATCCCTATTCAGCTGTGCGAACCAGTGGGTGAAAATAATGTGGCAGGCTCCCGTAAAACGACAGTGGCGTAGACCCAAGACAATGCCTGGCGGTGTGAGGAAGATCCCAGCATACTACCATGGCTATTGAGCCCCTGACTATACCTTGTCCAAGCTATCTGGTGGACAAACTTTTAAAAGGGCCTTAAATGATGTTGTACTTTCTCCATGCGAATGATTGATTTCTTTTTGGGTGAGTGTAGGTGAGACAATTCAGCAAAATTGACAATAAATTATATTCCCTGCCAAACAGAGCAAAAATAGGCTTATATATAAACACTTCAGCAAAATATGCAAGAACTAAAAACAAGAATATTCTGTTCATCAGAAAATAAAATTAATATTAACAAGATCAGCAAGTAGCCTATTTAAAGTTAAAATCAGCAGGTAGTTTATTGACAGTTGACGCACCGAAAAAATAATGGGGGGGCCTGGCAAACCTGTCCCCAGATGACATATGTGCCGAAGTATAGCCATATTGAAACAGGTGTCCCTTAACTAGCAGCTGGTTATGTTAAACTAATTAATTATACACAAAAAGGACTACCTTTGTCCTGTGCTCAGCAGAATCAGCAATCACAGACAACAATTGCCCCCTAACTCCGCGTAATAAGGCAAAGCCATCTGATTGTAATATGTGAAACATGGACAATTCAACAAACTAGGTATCAATTAGCCATATACGGTACACCTCTGTATACATATATATATATATATATATATATATATATATATATGGACATGCAAATGTACCCAGTATATTTCTTATCATGTGATATTGGCCTTTAAGCAATAAAATGCATTAGCTAGTCAAGAAATTACAGCAGCGCCATCTAGTAACAAATCAGGTACACCCCTATCAAGTTTGATGAGAATCCAGAGAGCAGCTTTGTGTAGCAGCAATAACACACACACACACCAATTAAAATACATGAATTGAAAAAAACGCAGTGCCGTCTGTCGTACATATGAAGGCTGAAGTACCACTCAAGTTACATATTAAGGCTCAGGTACCACTCAAGTTGCATCATCAAGTTCGAAGCGCCACCAGTCAGCACGTTTTGAGACAAAGTGAATCCGTGAATTGTTGATGCACAGCGACATCAAACAGTGGACCACAAAATCATGTAGTTCAGCTGACTGATAAACCAGCTGAATAAAAATATACTCGCGTATACTATTTATATACAAATATATACAAAATTATGTCAAAGTGAAATAACTGACAGTTTTGGCCTCTGGTACCTTCCTTGGCACCTCCTTAAACTGATGCACATTGTTTGACTGTTCATTCAAAGAATGCAAACAGCAACAACAGGCATGTGCACTGTTTTGTATTATGAATTGGTTTCCAATAATACATTGTATTACTGCATTGTATATAAAACTGGGATGTCAAATTCAGATCTTATTTAATTTTACCTGCACTTATACTGTAGTATTTCACCTATTTTGCTTCGATTGTGATTAAACTAAAACTTCAGACAATTATTTATATATGTTTCAGGTTGTCATAAAGTCTGACACCACAAGTGATCAAATATTAATTAAAAGACATATTATGTACTGAGATATATGGTCCTGAAACCATGCTACTTGTTGAGCACCGTTGTACATTTATGTGAGCAGTTCAAGTTTGCAACATTTTGTGTCTGAAGGCCATCAGGCGTCAACAAAGACACCGTCATTATCTTGACAAAACTACGAGTTGCAAGATTAAATGCTCAGTGCACTCAGCCCAGACACAACAGTAATTCCTCTAGGGATAGAGACAATGACGTCTTGCTAATATGAAGTGCCGTGATAACTCATATTTCTCAAAATCAAAGTACAGATCTTTTGTTACAGCACCAGTATTCCCTTATTTCCATACAAGAATAGTCACATTCAAATGCTTTTCTCATGCGCGGAGAAAAGCTGTTAACTCAGTCTATCACTTAGCACTGGAAGGGTTATTATAGACATATAGAGCCAGCTGCTTTGACTACAACTCGAGAGGGTTGTATGACAGTGCATGTCATGTCAGGAGACTGTCAGGGACGAGCAAATCACCGTCATTACTTATCCTGACCTCAAAAATGATGTACCACTTCCCAACTCTCAACTATATAAGCATCTTCTATGCACCAAATTCTTCCCAATGAGCGTCCATGCTTTAATAAGCGTCCCCTGTCAAATCGGGAACGCGAGAAAGCTATAAAGTTAGGCTAAATATTGTAAATGTGCATTCAACCATCTTTTTTTATGGTAAACCCGTATATCATATAATATATTTATATATATACGGATTTAGATGTAACTTAACTAATGTGAAGATTAAAAGTTAAAGCTAAAACCATTATTCCCACAGAGTGGCACACCATATTTGTGACATGCACCAGGATGGGTGGCAGATCGAGTGTCGTCAGTCTGGTGTCTGTGAGCTGTGATGAATGATGACCTCCAATAAACCGAAGTGTGCTTTGTCTTTTGAGATGAGTAACATGATGTCGTGATGATGTAAGGAGGAAGGGTGGATCGTTGTCTCTTGTGATAAGCAACAACACACTGTCACGATAGTGTAGAACAAAGGGTTCACTCTCTTCAGATAGCAAGTAACATTATGACGAAAGACAAAGGGCTTTCCACTGTGTTTTGACAAAACCGGTCAATTGATGTCCTGATGATGTTGGACAAACGGTAGACCACCATTGAGATAACAAGTGACATGATGTCATGACGAACTCAGACACAGACTTGTAATTTGTCTGTTGAGAAAAGGTGTAACATGATGTCATGATAGTGGAATAAAAGGGAAAGTTTACCATCTGTTGAGATAACTAGTAACCTGATGACGTAATGATGTTAGAGGAAGGATTAATATAAAGGAAAGCTGTAAGATGACGTCATGATGATGAAAAAATAAACTGTGGACCATTGTTAAGATAGTTGGAACACTATGCCATGATGACACAAGACAAAGGGTGTAGGCCAATGTACATTAAGATAACAAGTAACATAATATCATGATAATGTCAGACAAAGGCTTGTCTTTTAAAATAACAAGTAGCATGACGTCATGATGATTTAAGAGACAGGTTAGACCACAGAACACTATTCATTGAGATAGGCAGTACCATGTCATGATGTAAGACAAATGGTAGATCACAGACCACTGTCTGTTGAGATAAATAGTACCATGATATCATGATGCAGTGAGACAAATGGCACCCCACTGGTAAGATTACCAGTAACATCATGTCATGGTGATACAAGACAAAGGTTTGTCACCTCTATATATGGGCATAAGTCACATGATGTCACAATGACATAAGATTATTGATGTAACCAATGTCAGTTGAGATAACCAGTTACATGATGTCATGATAACATAACACAACGGGTAGACCACTGTCTGTTGAAAAGTTATGATAACATTAGAGATGGTTAACAACTGTCGAAATATTGAGTAATGTGATTCCATGATGATGTAAGAAAACTGTAGGCCACTTTTAAGATTTCAGAAGATGATGTCATGATGTAGTAACACAAAGGCTGTAGTCCACTGTCTGTTAAGATAACCATTAACATCATGATGTAAAACAAAGGGATCTTTACTCCCTGCCAACATAACCACTAACATGATGCCATGATGATATAGGACACAGTATAGATGTGAGCACACTGTCTGTGAAGATAACCAGTAACATCATGTCATGATGATGCAAGACACAGGGTTGTCCACTGCCTGTGGATATAACCAGTTATATGATGTCATGATGATGCAAGCAAAAAGATGTAGTCCACTGTCTGTTGAGATAACCAGTAAAATGATGCCATGATGACATAACACAAAGTTAAGACCACTATATCTTGTGATAGCCAGTAATACGATGTCATGATGATGTCAGACATAGTCCACCAGGCTACCATGTATAATAGTGCAGGATATCATACACAGTACCAGGAAGGTGGGTTGAGCAGGCAACCATACATCACACCGGAATATATGAAACATTATACAGAAGGGCAGGTCTTGCAGACAATTATGTGTCACTCTTGAGGAAATTATGATACACTGCCCCAGGAGTAGGTCATGCAGGCAACGATGCGTTAAGTGAGGATATGAGACATACATGTACACCAGAAAGACAAGTCATGCAGGCAAACTTGTATCACACTGAAAATATGACACAACATGTGGAAAGGCAGATCATACAGACAATTGCATATACACTGGAAGATATGATATATTGTTAAAGCAAGGTTGGTTGTGCAGGCAACTATGTATCACAGTGGTTGTATGATATATATTACCTGCATACTGGGTCGATGATGATGATGATGATGATGATGATGATGATGATGATGATGATGATGATGATGATGATGATGATGATGATGATGATGATGATGATGATGATGATGATGATGATGATGATCCACATGTAGTCAGTCAATCATCAAAATTTAATGTTATCATTACACACAGTCATTAGTTATAAGAATGTCCAGGATATGAGTCAGGTAACACTCCTCCCTATGATAGGCCTTGTTAATGGACACTCCCTGATGACAAGAATATTAAAGAAGAATGGTCCCATGCAGTGGTCAGTGATGGCAATATTCATTATGTCCACCTGTATTATCTTATCACCCATATGCAAATGAGCAATGTATTGTTAAGGTCATGTAAGGTCAAATGAACTTATTTTATAAGAATATTATCTGAAGGTGTCCTGCATAAACAAGAGCATGGACATCACTCAGCCTGTAGTTGGATGTTCTCTTTCTGTAAGAATGCCTGGTAACCTGTTGTACATTGTCCCTAAATGTTTTGTGCTTGTGTGAGCAGCCACATATGCTTTGGTGATATTGCCAATAGGACTATCACAGTTCTCTTAGGACGTAGACTTTCGTATTTGTTTGTCAACATGAACAACATAGAATAATGAAGTCACATAATTATGTGTTTAATACAGGTACATGGGTAAAACGCTAACTGTATCTTATCTGGTTACCTGTGTCAACATAACAGACTTGTGTGTTGTGTGTTTCTCAGTTGATTACTAATTACTCATAGACAGGTCACCAGCTGTTCTCTGTTCACTGAGTGCTCCAGGCAGGATTCAAAGTGACCAGACAAACTGGACAAAAGCTGTTGACCCAAACTCTGTAGGACTTGAGCATGGAAGGCCTAGCAGCCTCAATCTGAGATCAACTGGTTAAGAATGCATGGTATGATGGACAGTCTGCCTGATGTATATGTATTCTTGTATGTTAAACAACAAAAAGTATTAAAATATTGAGAAGTTATAATAGATGACACTCAAAATACATTTTGTGTCAGATTTCATATCTTAAATGAGAAATATTTCATTGCAATGTGTAGGCAACTGCTGGATTTTGTGTGTGTTGATTCATATGTCCCTATGAGGTAGTCATGTGATCATAGTACTGTGACACCTGCCTTGAAAGCCCACTTTTTAGGAAGAATAAATTGTGGTCACTCAAGACAAGTGGACCTTCATAAGAGGTATAAACTGGAGACAGTACCATCACTGTTGTTACTGAGCCCATGCACTATGTACACAGTCTCCATACAATACACCTCCAGAGGCACCCTACCCTGTGTCATCGGGTTGGGGGGGGGGGGGCAGGGAAGAGGGTCACCATTGACCACTGGCTGTTGTATACATATTGTTGCATTTGAAACAATATTGAAATATTGGGAATATAAAATCAAAAGACACTCAAAGGACATTTTTTGTTATGAAATAGTCATGTGATCATGACAGTTGTGTGTGGGTGAGACTGTCCAGTGGTACAACACAGGCTGTGAGGCTAGACACAGGTTTGGATAGTGTAACAGGGAGGATGGTCCATGGGGCCTTAGTGTCACACAGGTACAAGACAGTGTTGTGTCTGGAGCGAGTACCAACACTGTTGTGACTGTACCCACCCACTATGTACACCCTGTCTCCATACACTACACTCCCAGACCTCACTCTGCCCTGTGTCATTGGGGGGGTCACTATTGACCACTGTTGGGTGAACATATCAAACACCTCTGTGGTCAATATGTTCATCCAGTGTACACCAGTCTTTGCTGTCCCACCTGCCACCAGCAGTTTGTCCTGCCAGCTCACCATGACATGAACACACCGTGCCTGTAATAATGGTGGCCTGTCCTGCCACTCTCTAACCCTAGGGTCATAGAACAACACACGGGATGAGATACCTGTAGGGTACACACCTCCTGATATGTAAATATTGCCATCACTGACCACACAACCACAGTGTTCACACACTGCAGCAGGGAGAGAGGTCACCTCAGTCCACTGATCTGTCTCCATGTTGTATCTCTCACATGAAGACAATGGGGTTACCTCTCCCTTATGTGTATCTATCCATTTAGTGATACCCCCCACAGCCACCACACAGTCACTCAGGCCCAGAAGTGAGAAGTCTGCCCGTGGTGCTGACATTGCTGTCAGTGGTGTCCAGGTGTCAGTTGCTGGGGTGTACCTCCACAATGTGCTGTGTACCTGATAGCCAGCAGTCAGACCCCCAGCAACATACACCAAGCCACTGACCACTGCCACACCTGCACGAAACCTCAATTCTGACATGGGAGTGACTGGCGTGAACTGTGTCAACTGACCAGCCCCATCTATCCTGGACATTGTCACCTCACTGGTCACTTGTCTTTTGTCTGTGAATCCACCCATCACATACAACCCTCCCTCTACTTGTACAGGGACACCTGGTTTGCCCACTTCCAGGGTAGTTATGCTGGGATCCACCTGTTTCACTGGAGTTTCCTTTCTGGCATCTGAAAAACACAGTAAACAACAATTATCAGAACACATAAATAAATACCTTGTAACAGTGACAAAACCCTACATTGTCAACAACTTACTGTTTTGATTGCAAGGTTTCAGTTACTCCATGGTGTGGCCTGTCAACCACTTTCTTCACTTCCTTGTTTTGGTTGTGTGAGGGACCTTCTTAATTAACACATAGGCCTACAGCTGTAATGAATCAGTGAAGACCAGCTGGTACACTGAAGCCTTTTCTCGTGGAGTATGACTGAGTCAACAGTACCTGCTGTGATTTCACACCAAAGTAAGCTGTTAACCTGGAGTAGGCAGTCATAGGAAGTGTCTTAATACAGTTAGGCCTACTGTAGTACCTGCTATTTAATACCACCCCTTCTGCCAGCCAAAAGTAGTCACATATTGTAGGTGGTCTTCAATTGCAGGTAAAGTTAAAAAGAATATAGAGTACTTTGCCCTCAGAAATATGGTCACAGATGCCAGGTGGTCTCTCATGGCAGGGGTCACAATTTGCAGGAACTACTGTATTTTCATTTCAAATGTTATCCTGAAATGAAAAGCTTCAGTAGAACTGACCAGCTGTTCCGTATCTTTACAGGCTATAATTTCTTTGTTTGTTTATTCATTTAAATGTTTCATTTACCTGTTTACAATCTACCTACATCTTTATAGAATATTATGTAAGACTGGAAGGACCTTGAATTCTGTGTTTGTTTGCTAATTTATTTATTTATTTCTTGATTGCTTTATTGATTGATTATTTATTTATCCATTAATTAATTTATTTATTTATTTATCTGTCTGTCTGTCTGTCTGTCTGTCTATGTATCTGTTTTCACTTTGTTCTTGTAAACTTGAAAAACTCTACTCAAACAGTCTTTTGTTTTTTTATACTGTTTACAAGGCTGGAAGAAATTTGGATTATTTGTTTGTGTGTTTGTTAATTTTGTTTATTTATTTGCAACCTACCTACATGACAAATCAAGCATCATATTTGAAACTTGATTTTTTTGTTTATTGAAAAAAAAAAAAGAAAAAAAAAACTTGCTCAACAAAATAATTTCTTTAAAACATTACAAAAGGCAGGAACAAACTTGAATTATGTTCAGTATGAATGTGAATGAATGCTTACCATGTAGGTCAGACAGACAAAGTAGGACTACAGGATTTATTATCATTATTATCATTATTATTATCATTTTTATTATTATTTTTATTATTATTATTATTATTATTATTATTATTATTATTATTATTATGACCAGAACACATATATAAATATCTTGTAAATTTGACAAAACTGTACATTATGAACAATTTACTATCTTGATTGCAAGGTTTCACTCACTCCATGGTGTGGCCTGTCAACAACTTTCTTTGTTTCCTTGTTTTGGTTGTGTCAGGGACCTTGGTACTGTAGTCCCTGTCTTGACACACCACCCCAATTACTGACCTCCTGCCTTGAAAGACTACAAAAGTGGGACTACGTGATTTATTAATATTTATCTTTATTATTATTATTATTATTATTATGACCAGAACACATATGTAAATATTCTGTAAATTACAAAGTGCTGAGATGAGTGTGGAGTTTATTGTACTTAATTGATTTTGTGATTCAATTTTGGTAGGCCTAATCATGAATATGAGGTGTTGACTTAAGTAGTTTCATTATATTTATGTGATGTGGGCTACATTTTTAAGTAGGCCTATTAACAAAGGAGCACCATATTAGCTTTATTCCATAATACATCAGCTCGGGATGTTTGTATTGGAAAAGCAAACATGGTGCCGCCAGTTAGTAGAATGACTTGTCTGGGGATTAATGGCACGGAAACAAGTCTTGTGCTGGTTTCCTGCTGATGACCTGGTTTTATAAAGGCTATTAAAGCCTAAAACTTTCTCCATAATTTCAAATTTTATGAATGCAATTTGTTCCTTTCAAAAATTAATTTGCTAAAATGGTTTAGAACTATGCAGTTTTTCAGTGAACGGTATGGAATTGGACTTTATTCTCAGAATATCAGACCTGATGGTGTTCAAATGGTACATGGGCTTATATATTTAGGTTTGTTAAGTTTCTCTTTCCTTTAAATAATGACGTGGGTGATGAAGCTGGCATTGGGCGAGACACATGTTTAATTAACACATAGGCCTATGGCTGTGATAAATCAGTGAAGACCGGCCAGTACACTGAACCCTTTTGCCCTGAAGTATGACTGAGTCAACATTACTTGCTGTGGTTTCTCACCAAAGAAAGCTACTAACCTGGGGGTAGGCAGTCATAAAGTGTCTTAATATTTTCATTCAATATGACAAAAAAAGCTTCAGTAGAACTGACCTGCTGTTATGTAGCTTGCTTTCTTTCTTTCTTTCTTTCTTTCTTTCTTTCTTTCTTTCTTTCTTTCTTTCTTTCTTTCTTTCTTTCTTTCTTTCTTTCTTTCTTTCTTTCTTTCTTCCATCCATCCATCCATCCATCCATCCATTCATTCATTCATTCATTCATTCATTCTACTCTCTATTCCTCTTTGTCCTGTAGCTCCAGTGGGGCCTGATGGACCAGTTGATCCAGTACCACCTGTTGGACCTTTTCTTTTTTTCTTTTCTTTTTTTTTTCTTTCCGTCTTTTTTCTTTAATTTATTTTGTTTTCTATCTATCTATCTGTCTATCTGTCTATCTGTCTGTCTGTCTGTCTGTCTATCCATCCTTCTGTCTGTCTGTCTATCTATCTATGTATCTATCTTTGGCCATTATTCTTTAGCATAAGTGAAGCATCATATTTTCAGCATTGTGTTTCTTTGAAAAAAGAAACAAAGTACAAACTATAACCATCTTTTTCCAAACACTGTAGATGGCTGGAGGAAATTTGAATTACAGTCAGTTTGAATGTGAACGCTTACTTTATCAGTCAGATACACGAAGTAGACGTACATGATTTTAATACTGGTACAAATTATTATTAAGTATCTTAAATTTTATTATTATTATTATTATTATTATTATTATTATTATTATTATTATTATCATTATTATTATTATCATTATCATTATTATTATTATGACCTGTAAGTTATCACGTTGTAATAATAAGAAACTCTACCTGATCAACGACTCACTGTTTTGATTACAATGTGTTGGTTACTCAGTGATGTGGTCTGTAAATAACAGCGTTTTTTCTTTTGGTTGCCTGAGGGCCCTGACACTGTGATCCCTGTTTTGAGAGACTAATCCACTGAGAGACCACCTGCCTTGAAAAACCACCTATTGAATATATATGCATTGTGTTTGTGTATTTTATTTTTATTCAAATGTATATATCCTACAAGATACAGCCTGTCTTGAGAGACCCCTATTTGGTGATATAGGGTGGTCTTTGAATGCAGGTTTCACTGTACATATACATTCTTATGTCACTTAACACGTTTCTCTCCATAACTTTTCCTTTTACCTCCAAAGCAGGCAAATGTCTGTATTTTCCTAACTCTCCACCTATATGTAGGTGTGAGTTTGGAATAGAAACACACACAACTTCATCTGTTTAGGATGCAGATGAAGTTGCAATTTTCCTGATTCTGTGTTCAGCTACACAAGGGCTCCACATACACTGTACAGTCTCTAATATTGTAGATTGCTTTTCTGTTTAAACACTAGTACAAGTGATAAACATGATTTTCTATGTCATGTGGGTTTTGTGAGGGACCCAAAAGTCAAAAATGGTGAGAACACGTGATAATTCATAAACAAGAGGACTGTGACAGCCAGTGCTCAGCTGACCTTGCAATTGGATGTACAGGCTGAAGTCGCCCAGTAACCTCCAGCCTTAGATCCAGATCACCTTCAGTGATAGTTTTGGAGATGTAAGAATACCAAAAACACAAAATTCATTAAAATAAAATAAAAATGTTACTATGAAATTTCAGCACCACATGTTACACAACTAATGTCTACTGGCTTGCAGATATATAACAGCTGTTATGTAGTTTAGAAACAACTGAAGAAGGTTTGCAGGTTCAGGCAAAAGCTGGAGAAAAATTCACATTAGCGTGACCATTTGAACATATGCAATCGATAATTATCAATCACCACACTGTCATCTAGACTGATGGATGCATGGATGATGGATGCAGACCAATTCTGTAAGCTCAGTTGTCTGGCATGTCAGCTCAGCTTATACAATTATATCGTTTCCCCATAATCAATTTGAGTGGGAATAACATAACACTTGTGGGAATGAAATAACATTTGTGGGAAGGATACAATATATTTTTGTGAATGATATAAGATTTATTTCCAATTATCTGATCAGAAAGATAAATTGGGATCCCCTGAAAGGTATGATGCAGAAACATTAAATTACATCATTCCTATGGTACGATATTGCACAGCCAGGAAACAAACTAACTATAATGATTTTTTTTTTTTTACTTTTACATTACTTTGCCCTGTCATGCAATGTTATTTAACCCCCACACGCAATACATTGGGTTGTCATGTATTACTATTCTGTCCCTTTTCTCTTTACATCCCTTGTAGGGCCTCTGTTTTTTTATTTACCTTGTCAGATCAGGCAAGTGCATATCAAGGCTGTTAATTGGGAGAAAGATAACATGACTCAGTACTTCAAACTTGTTGCAAATATTAAAGTGATTCAGGAGCTTGTAAACTATTGGATCCTGTGTCAATAGCTTTCAAGAAATTCTGAGCTGACCAACAATTACTTTTTCAGGGAATTTTTATAATCACATTCCTACTGTAAAATTTCCCAGCTTATAACACACAGACCAGAGCAGCTTGTAAATGTTTCATGTTGTTTTTTTTGTTTTGTTTTTCTTCATTAGTATATTGGCCTACAGCTGTAATTAACCAGTGAAGACCAGCTGTTCATACTTTTTACTTTGATTTTTTAATTTAAAAAAGTGAAAAAAAAAAATATCGCTGCTCAACACAATCATCCTTTTAAAACATTGTGTCAGGTTGACACAAACTTTCATTTTGAGTTGTTGGTTATTTATTTATTTATTAATTTATTTATTTGTTTGTTTGTTTGTTTATTTATTTATTTATTTATTTATTTATTTATTTATTTATTTATGTATTTAATTTTATTCATTATTTATGTATTTATTTATTTATTCATTTATTTTTTTTAAATAAGTTCATTTGTTTATTTATTTGTTTGTTTGTTTATTTATTTATTTATCTATTTATTTATTTATTTATTTATCTATCTATCTATCTATCTATCTATCTATCTATCTATCTATCTATCTATCTATCTATCTATCTATCTATCTATTTATTTATTTAATTTATTTACTTGCATTCTACCTCTGAGACCAGTCAAGCATCATATATTCATCCAGATTTTTTAAACACAACTATCCTCTTAAAATACTATAGAAAGCTTGAAAAGCTTGCATTATTTGTTAATTTATCTATTTGCTTGCTTGTTTCTTTGTTTGTTTGATTGTTTAAGCAAATAACAAGAAGGTATTTGAGTTATTTTCAGCTCTTCACTCTCCATAAACTAACCTGTCACAGTCTAATCTGTATACATATGGATGTACTTTTGTCTATATTGCACACGTTTGTCTGTAGAATTTTGACATAGGCTGTAATAGCCCAAATACATTAAAGGTGCTTCAGGGGGTAACTTCTCAGAATTTGTTTCAGAGCCTATACCCGTACGTCTCTCTGAGTAGCTTCTCCTTGTCTAAGCTAAATACTCGGCCAAAACAACCCACATAATAATGAATAAATATGAACGTGGCAAATGATGACATAGCTAAATACATGAAGTTTTGCTTATAAATGCAGAGCTGAATCATGACAGGAAAAAAGATGTCAAACAAAACATAATTACTAAATTTGTGTAGATCAGATAAGAACAATCTGACTTTACCCTGGACCAGTATGTACCCTTTCTAGCTGGGCAACTTATCCTAGTTATACCACCTGCCAGTGTAGAAATGAAGTAGAATCAAACTGGGGCCTTATATTCAGTTCCACTGATTGTAAAATAAACAGTTGCAGCTGAACCACTTGTACAATCCAAGGGAAATCCTAACAAGTACTGCAAAAATGGACATCCTGCCCCAGAAATGTAAAACAAACCCCATGATGGGGCTTTCCTGACCACTGTTATTTTATATGTATATAATCATACATTGTATATTTTCGGTCAAATAAAGGAGTCTTGAGTCTGAGTCTGAGTCTTTGAAATCAGGTTTTACTCTACATGTACATTCCTAACTCCAATATAAAACACGTTTCATGCCACAGTTTTTCCTGATACCTCCAAAGCTGAAAGAACTTTTTTATTTTTACACTCCACCTAAATGTAGGTGTAAGTGTGGAATAGAAAAGGAATGGAACTTCATCATTTCAGGGGTATATTTTTCTTTTTTCCTGCTCAGCTATATCGGGGCCCCCCACACCGTCTCAAGTACATTAAATCACGTTTTTGTTTAAATACTGCAAATGATAAATAGGTTTTCCTGTGTGTTGTGGGTTTTTGATGTTAATGGCATCTAATATTTTGGAAGTGTCATATTGTATCATCATTTTCTCCTGTCAAAAAGGGTAGTTGGATTGTAGACAAGAGTTCATAAACCATAGAATCCTGCGTCAACAGCTTATACAAAAGCAGCTTCGGGTAACATTTTCTATTTCAGTATTATTTTGACATTTTCTGACCATTTTACTACCACTGCATTTCCAAATTTATGACATGCAGACTTCATGGACTTGTTAATGTTTAACAGTTTATTTCTATTTGTTGTCGTTGCTGTTCTTGTTTTTGATTGTTGTTTTTATTTTTTTTACTTTCTTTAACTCCCTTATGTTGTACGTTACATTCAAATTGTCCGACATACCCACCAAATATTTTCTATATAAAGATAATTTTGATTCTGCTTACATGGGTTAAAGGATACCAGTAAAAATATCTCATTTAAACTGTACTAGTGGAAAGGATCAATGTCTGGTCATTATTACCTGTGATATTTATGTCCTGAATCCTGGCGGCTAAAGACACTTGCGATAAGACATCACCTGCATCACTTTCCGATGCAGCATCTTCCATGTTATCTTGGTTCTCTGTTCGCTGGAGTCCAGTTGCCTCACCCTTGTAACTCTCCTCCTGCTTTCAAAAAAACATAGAAATAAAACATATATATATACATATATATATATATATACATATATATATATATATATATATATATATATATATATATATATATGTATATATACATACATATATATATATATATATATACATACATATATATGTATATATATGTACATATACAGTACAATTTCCCCTACCTATTAAGACCACCTAAGGGACAGAGAAAATGTGGTCTTTATAGGGGTGGTCTGAATAGGAGTATAATTTCACTAAGGATAGAAAAACGGGTCTGTAAATTGGTGGCCAGAATATACAAATGGTCTCTTTATGGAGGAGGTCCATACTGGAGATTCCATGCATGTATATTTAATACCATTCATATTGAATGGAAGTCTTTTCCTCCTTCTGGAATCAAACCTTAAGAGAATCAAAGATAAACACCACCACCACCACCCCAAAAAAATAACAAAAAAACAAAAAACAAAAAAAAACCCAAACAAAAACAAAAACAAAAAACTCAAACAAACAAACAAAACAACAAATAAAATGCAAATAAAACTAAAATAAGAAATCAAACAAATGGGGGGGGGGATGCAGTGGTCCCAGAGGCAAATATTACACATCCTTAAATCCGAGCTGGCCAATCTGTGTCATTTTTTATGGAAGACCCGCACAACAAGATGGATTAGGTGGACATTTTTCTCTTCCTAAATTTTCATAAGATAATAATCAAGACTGCCGTAAAATTAAGTGGTAATATTGGGCTTTCTTGAGGAGATTAGAGTGCTTTCATTGACTGAGCTGGAAACACAGAGCTCTCAGTGATAAAAAGAGTAAAATTAAGAATTCTTTGAGAATAATAAAACATCAATGATAATTGTTTATGTCAAATGACTAATTGAAATCCATCACTTGTTGGTCTGTTATGACACCTTAACATTTTTATGGCAAAAGGTGCATGTAACTTTAATGTTGTGAAAGCAAGTAATGAAGACTGTTTACTGCATCAGTGTTTGGCATAATGGGCACATTGCAACTAAAATTTACAAATACTACCTTTATATTTCAAAAATATGATAGAGCTAGCCTGCAGTTATAAGAACACAGAGTAAATCAGGTAAAACCAACTGCAGTGTGTGCATGAGCCATCTAAAACGCCTATCATGATTCACTTATTTGATATGTTTCGTGCTTCATTGGTAAAACAAAGCATCTGAATATATTGTTTCAAAGACATTTTTCTCACATGTTGATTAGTAAATCATAAATCGAAGTTTATATTGGACTTTTAATCCATGTGGTAATATTTCTGATATCCAGATATTTCGCCGGTGATGTCCCCAGCTTTCTCAATGGAAGTAAAGGTGTTATTTGAACGTTAGACTGGTCAGTTAGGCCTTGCACGTAATTATATGTAATTTTTGACGTCATTTACGTAGATACGAAAGTAAACAACACATTTGTACTTATAATAACAAAATGACTTAGAACTTTTCATAACTGCGCGCTAAAAATACAGCCTAGGCCTACTAAGGAATTATTCAATTATTTTGCTTCACAATAGTGTCCCAGACGAATCCTATCTCCAATCCATTATCCCGATTCATACCAGTTTCAGGACCTGTCTTGTACGTTTTAATTTTTATAGATTCACGTAACAGCCGCCCAACCCCCGCCTGCCAATACAAAAATCAGGCCTTGTGCCAGGTCAATGAAACTCTGAAAGCATGCATCTCAGGAAAATGACCCCCCTCCCGAAAAAAACGACAAAACCATAAAAAAACAACTCTGAAAGCATGCATCCTAGAAAAAAAACCACGTACGCATTGTATATTTTGATTCTCAGGAGACAAATTTAAGTATTTGCAGCTACTGAAAATGGAATTTTTGTTTTGCAAGTTTTCATTGCAGAAACTCACGGAGTCCATTGGGTTTGTGTTCTACGTGGTGTACGAGGTATTCATATTGTATCTATATCCGACGTCGTCCATCACATAAAACCTTTTCCAGCTGACAGAATAAACAAGAGGACCGTGACAGTCCTTTAAACTTCAGAATGATATCATGGTCACCTTCGTTTAAGACCATCAACTCTATTGCTGACATGAACATATACCCATAGCGATTTTTTTCTGAATTTTAATAATTTGTGTAAAATTAGAAAATAACAGCAGCACTATGTAATGAACAAATTTGGTAGATTTTAAGTCCACGTCATTCCCAATAAGTAGGAAGAGGGTCCACATTTCTGTTTGGGCTAAAAAGTTAACAAAAGGAAAAAAATCATGAAATATCTTGGAAAAGCGAAGATACAGTGCCACCTGGTGAACAAATTAAGGTCTAGATATTTCCAGAAGTGTTCCTATGTAATTCGAAAGATATTTGCACAGTGCTTTCAGAGAACAGTATTTTTAAGCTTTCGCCATAAAATGCACAATAAATTGGCACAAATTCCAGCAGTCACTGGAAGTGATAATTTTGAATCAAATTAGCAAAGACCTTCCCAAGGCACACCTCCAGCAAGTGTGAGGTGAATCAAGGTTTTTGCAGAAAAAGTCAAAATGTGACTTATTATTACAATCCCCTTCAACTTGTATCATTGGGAATATATGCGTTAACCGATAAATACCCAAATTGAAAAACAAAAATTTTTGTTAAAAATGCAGAATACCTTCACCTTGTGAACAACTTTGGTTACATTTTCATAGTTTTAGAAGAATTTTAGTAACTATTTTGAAGAAGGCGAAAATAGTAAAAGCACACCAATAGTTTTGAAAGAAAAAAAAAAAAAAGAAAAAAAAAAATAAAACATGCAGCCACGTGGTAAATAAAGTAAGGCCTTCGGTTTATGCAAAGTGTATCTATGCAATTTCAAAGCAATTGGTCCGGTATTTTCGGAGAAAAGTTCTTTTTAAAAAGATTTTGCCAAAAAAAGGGAACAAAACGAAAAGTAAAATCTTGAAAATTTCAAAAATCATCTGAGAGTAAAGACCCACCAAGTTTGAAGTGAATGTGGTCGAGGGTTTTGGGGAAGTCGAAAATGTGAACCAGTTTTGCAATTCCCATCTCAAATTGAAATCAATTGGAATGTGAAAAAAAGCAATCCGCAGAAATATCCGTCTGCAATTAAGAGCAAATGGCCCAATATTTCGGAGAAACTATTTTCATGATTTTGCCCAAAAATGAACAAAACAGAACTCTTATCAAATCCAAACAATGAATGGAGCATGACCACACAAGAGGGCTGTGTGAACAGGCCATGCTCAGCTGACCTAGACATTCATCACATTTGCAGCTCTGTGAGCTTGGGATAGGATCAAGGTCACCCATGTACTCAGTAAGTCTGACCATTTTAGGACACTAACATGTGAAACATCAATGTTCCAGTTCAAGTAGTTCTCAAGTCACAGTTAGGAGAAAAACTCATGTATGTTGGGTTGTGACCCTAGAAACGAGGTCAAGGTCACTCATGTACTGTCTAAGCATGGCCTTCATAGAGACACATTTACTTGTGCAACATCAAGGTACTAACTCAAAACAGATCTCAAGTAATCAAATGAACAGTAAATATGTGTAAGTTGCTTTGCGACCTTGGGAATGAGGCCAAGGTCCAAACATCCCTGGAGCATGACCATTTGCACAAAATAGGTAGACACTTTTAGTTATAAAAGGTACATTCCTACCAAGTTTGGCACAAATCTGGCCGAACTTATTTAAGTTATAACCATTACAAGAAATTCTCATGTTAAACTTTCCTAATCATTTTTTTAAACATTTCCGAAGAAAATTATAAAATACCCCCCCCCCAAAAAAAACCACTGGAGCGTAACCATTTGAACAAACTTGGTAGAGACCCCCCCCCCCCCAGGTATATTGCCACCAAGTTTGAATTTCATCTTACAGACAGTTTCTTCAAAGAAGTCCAAAATGTGAAATACCATTTGAATGCCAATTGACTTGCATAGTAAGCAATGGAAAAGGTGCATTTATCGATAAGTACCCAAATTGAAAAAAATCGTTAAAAATCAGAATACACAGCAGTGCTACCTAGTGAACATTTTGCTTGACCAGTTTATCAGGAACATATCCAAAATGTTTCAACTTGATCTGAGAGACGGTTCTGGAGAAGTGACAAGTGACAAGCACACACAAAAATTCACAAAAAAATGAAAATATTGTAGCACCATCTGGTGAACAAATTAAGAACAAGGAGCACCTAGGAGTGTTCCCATGTAATATCAAAGCAATTGGATGAGCGGTTGTGGAGAAGAAGATTTTGTAAGATTTCCCACCCCCCTCAAAAAATAAAAAAGAATCATTGGAGCGTGACCATTTGAACAAACCTGGTAGAAACCTACCCAACGTACATTGCCACCAAGTTTGAAGTCAATCTGGATTACGGTTTTAAAGAAGTCGAAAATGTGAATTAGTATGAAAATGCCCACTGATTTACATAGTAATCTATAGGAAAGCTGGATTGACCCATTAAGTGTCCGAATTGAAATAAAATGTGAAAAATTAGGAATCCACAGCAGTGCCAGCTGGTGAAAAAACTTTGACCTTTCCACAAGCACCATATCCAAGACGTTTCAGCTTAATCAAAGTGACGCTTCTGGAGAAGAAGTGAAGAATAGCAAAACACACAAAGAATCATAAAAAATAGAAACAAATAGCAGCGCCACCTGGCAAACAAACTCAGCACTACGAGTCCCTGGCAGTGTCCCTGTACGATACAAAAGCAATTGGGTGATATGTTTCGACGAAGAAGATTTTTAAAGATTTGCCCCCAAAAGTACAAAAAAAAACCCCTCAAAAAGTGAAAAAAAAATTATGGAGCGTGACTATTTGAACAAACTTGGTACCCAAGGCACATCATCACCATTTTTTAAGTCAATTTGGCTGACGGTTTTGTGGAAGAAATCGAAAATGTGAACTGTGGACGACGGACGGACGGACGGACGACGGATGGCTAGTCATAACATAACCTCAGCTGACTGACAAGTCAGCTGAGCTAAAAAAAAAGGTCTTTAGTCAAACAGCTTTTTGCATTAAAACACATATTTTCGCAAAAATGTTCGAGTTAATCATGAATGATGTACATTATTGTGCCCTAACTGCACACTTTAATACACTATTTTGAAATAAGTAAACGTGATTAGATCACTGTTACTGAAATTTGATTCATTTAGATCGTGGCTCATTGAAATGATTTTTTTCTGTTCACAAATTAATGTGATATGTTGAGGTTGTTTACTTCTAACGTCGTCATAGTAAGTCTACAATAAGATTGTACCGAATACTGCTTTCCAGCAGCATGAGGAACAATAGTTACTGTGACAATATACCACGAACACAAGATTGAAATGGAAATGATTGTTAAGGTTGATGAGCCCATGTGCTGCTAATTGATAAATTTATATTTTGTTTAAGCACGGCATCAGTATTTTGCAGGGCACAGTGTACCATGCGTCGATTGTACATTTTGCGTTTCTCATTCACGCGCTTGCACCAATGTTACTAACGGACCACTTGCGCGCACGCCATTTTACTGCAGATACACTGGTGCTTTCCAGCATATATTTTTACTTTACGATAAAAATGAATACTGTCATTCTTCGAACATAACTGTGTGTTGCGAACTCAAGTACAAAACAATTCTTGTGCCCTTTAAGCAAGCCTGGTTCTGTAGTAGTTTTAAGAACTATATACACATTCCCAATCTATTTTATACATCTATACCCAATTTGACTAAAGTAAACGATATATATCGATTTCACAACATCCTTTTCTTTCTACGTGAAATCATATAAAGAGCTTTAAACGTTTACATCATGAACCAGGTTTTTGCTAATGAAGTTCTATCACAAGTTAAACCACACCCACATGAGTTGCCACTTGGGTTCGAAATGAACTTGTCATGTTTGGAATATTGAACGGCCGGGTTTTACGTCAGCAGCCCCCTGCACCTATCACGTGGCCAAAATTGGCAAATGCACTTCTCTTGGCCACGTGCGCATCCTCAAAGCATAGTTCAGTGGGATATATATATATATATATGAATGCCATGATTAACACGGTTTACTAATAATGGGCGCCTAATTCAGGACTTTCCCGCACAAGTGGAGCCACTGTGCACAACTGCTTTCTTGCTTCTATTCACAAGAGAATCCCCTTTGGGGGGCAAGCCTGCTTGATTGTATATTGGTAACATGGGCACCTATCCAGGAACAAACCTCGCGTTATGGGAAAATATGAATACATGTTCAGATAGCTGTGCATATGAAAAGAGTGTGACAACTCAGCTGCAACAATGTTTACACAACAATGAGAAAAGGGAAACTTATTACAGTATATGAGGGCAATTTTGGGAAAACAAACTGCATTTCCTCAGTGAAATGCTAGCAAGTACCTTGTTCTGAGTTTATCTTTTCAGAGTGTGCACATACATAAATGACTGGTGAGTAGCCACTGTTGACTATGCTGCTGCACGGTAGTGAGCAGACATTCCTCAATGTCAAAATGTACTCAGTGCATAGGTGTCAAAAACTATGCAGGTAATTGACTCATTGTGCCCAGTGATTTTCTCACCTCCAATGCCTGCAGAAAGCCCCTTTGCTGGGGTAAGACTACTTGCTTGGATAGTTTTAACACAGGCACTTTCCACAGAGCAAGGTTAACATGGTAAAATAACTTGAATATCTCGGCTGCACAAGTTTAATTATGGCAAGAAAATGGCCTCTAAACTATTCATGAAACCTTTCATAAAATGTTGAACTTATAATAATAGGTTGACTACTTTAGGGCAGTAAAGCTTGCCTAATCAGTGACGTGTCGGCCATAACTGAAACAATGGTGTTTTGCCCTTTAAACACCACACTTGTATGAATGGTAATATCCCACAGAGCCATATGCTGTGGAATCATGAGCACAGACTGCTAAAATGTATTCAGTTTAATGGTTTCACAAACTACTCTGGTGATTAGCCCCACAGGTGTCAGAAACCAACTGACACCTATGCAAGTGTGGGTGGTCAGTACACAGATACGGACTACCGTCTCAATAATTTTGCTGTAAAAAGTTTTTAACATCTTCAAATTAAAAATTCCTGGTACATTACTGATGTTGACAGGTAAATTAATCAAAAAGTTTTACAATTCATGTTAATGTTTCTATAATTGATCTCAAATTTACTTTAAAGATTGGTACTTTTAACATGCGTTACCCTATGGCCACAAGTGTTCACCCCCGCAATGCCCTCTCCAGTCTGCTGGAGGTGAGAAAAGTCTATACTTTGCTGGTTATGTGAAAGGAGTCAATTCCGGTATTCGTTTCTTTTTTCATTCGTCGACTCCTTGGCTCTCGGTTACTATTAAAGTTTGAGATTGCCGCTATGTAAATGTCTTTACAGCTGTCGTGAACGCCTGTTTTTGACGATATTGTGTGCTAATATTACAATTAAACACATTATACATGTATGTCATGTGATGTTACAGAACGACGCCCTGCATTTTTAATATATGCATTTGGCATTCGCCATAGTATTTATTGCAAAGCTGGCCACATATGGGAATTTGCAATGAAAAATCGCATTGGGAGGACGGTAACTAAAGCACTGGAAGTCTTTGTACTGGTCCCAATGATGTAGAATTGGAACACAAATTATCTTCTTCGTCTGCTGTAAGAGTCTATCGTACTTATTGTTCCTTCTGGCATTCTATGTCTTTCTGATATATCGCCTTTTCTTGCTGCACAAGTAAATATAGTAGACAAACAGGCGAAGGTGTGATGATTAAAATAATTGAAGCTTTACAGCATTATGTACAAACAAACTGTGGACCAAGATTCTATTGTAATTGTGAAAGCATAACGTACCGTTTTAATTTCCATTCATTGTGTATATTTACAACTACAAGGGCTTTTAGCATTGGAAGAAAATATACTAATAGTGCCAGTGACTCGAATTGCGCACGCACGCCTGCCGGACCACGATTCTCCATAATCACCAGGAACTCGCATTCAGGAGGCTGTAGTGTCAATTATTGGACTGAAACTTACAACAAGACATATGATTACTCTGGATATGATTACTACCGGAGAAGATTAAAGCTACTTATTTATTTCGTGCCTTGCTCGTAAATGACTGTCAACAAGTTTTTGATAATAATAATAATAATAATAATAATAATAATAATAATAATAATAATAATAATAATAATAATAATAATAATAATAATAATAATAGTGAAGTTCTGAAGAGAAGGGTGACAAAAAAGGACGATCGGAATTTCCGGAGAAAAAAAATGAAAACAAAAATGCAGAGCCATTGATGAAGGCGGCGATGGTCATAAAAATAGTTAAAGACTTTGCCAATTAATTAAGAGATATTGATATTATCTAAACGATTCTGCCTTTGAAATATATGATCCTGTATTTAGATGACATATGCGATTATTACATGGAAGTGCGCAAAATGATTAGGACATAGCTGTCAGCCCTTGGAGAAATCTCACCTTGAGGATTGACAGGCGAAGGGTGCAGGAAGGGATTTCCCCCTGCCCCAGGGGGGTTCTGGTGGGCCTCCCCCAGAAAATTTCCTTTTTTTTAGCTTCAAAATGGTGCAATCTGGAAGCATTTGGGATCTTCTATAACAGTTATTTTGTGATTTTCTAATCGGGAAAGTCATCGGAAGTCAAGATTTTTTTGAACATCTTTTCATTTGCTTGATTTTTACTACTTTCTTTTTTTTGTTTACATCGATATCGTCTGTTGAACGGGAGACGAACGTGAGATTTGAAGGGGCCGTAAGGCAATCCTCAAACCGTGAGACTCACGGTCAAAACGTGAGAGTTGACACCTATGTTAGGAGTGAGAACGAAATAAGACGGTGAATTAAAAAAAAAGTATGGACACATGGATTGTGAAAGAAGTCAAGCATTGACTTATCGAGTCACTCTCCATGGCACAGGTGTTGGCGTATACTTCCCACCTTGCCTAGTGGAGGAAACCGAAGAACTCAGAGAAAACCACCGTGCACGGTTAAAGTGGCAGGAACTTTTTCCACATGCTGCACAGGACGAGAATCGAACCCGGGTCGCAGAGGTGAAAGGCGAGCGTCTTACCGCTCAGCCAACCGTGCACCCATAACCAACCGTGCACCCATTTAATTGGACTAATGTGCAAAATGTTTAAAATATACACAGATTTTATGATAAAAAAAGACAACAGACCCTGGAACAACGTTGGCATTAGATGATCGAGTGATTGTAATACCGGATAAATACAACGTTGGGTGAGTACGCCACTTCTCTTTGGTATAGAAAACTAGAACACGGAGGGTAGGTAGACATTATTTTGTGCATTTTGGCCTTTTGATATTTGGAAATTTAAAAACTACCAGACCCGTTTCTGAATATCTGAGAATAATGTGAAACTTTTCTTGACATTACTACTTAGATTGTGCCGCTGAAAATTTCATACTTTTATTTACTTCAAAAAACATTACAGGACTGGTTCGTTTGGTCAATCACTCTTTTTTTTATTATGTTTTTGAGGGCTTCATTCTATTGTATTATTCTGACACATAATATAATCGTAGCGTACCATTAGGTCATGCAGGCAACTATGTATCATTGTGGTTGTATGATATACATTACCAGCATACTGAGTCGATGATGATGATGATGATGATGATGATGTCGACGACGACGACGACGACGACGATGATGATGATGATGATGATGATGATGATGATGATGATGATGATGATGATGATTCACATGTAGTCAGTCAATCATCAAAGGTGAATGTAATCATCATACACAGTCATTAGTGATAACAATGTCCAGGATATGAGTTAGGTAACACCCCTCCCTACGATACACCTTGACACTCCCTGATGACAAGAATATGACAGAGGAATGGTTCCTTGTGGAGGTCACTGATGGCAATATTCATTATGTCCAACTGTATTATCTTATCACGCATATGCAAATGAGCAACGTGCTGTTAAGGTCATGTAAGATCAAATAAATTTATTTTATAAGAATATTATATGCAGGTGTCCTGTATAAGCAAGAGCCCAGACATCACTCAGCCTGTAGTTGGATGTTCTCTTTCCATAGGAATGCCTGGTAACCTGTTGAACATTGTCCCTAAATGTTTTGTGTTCGTGTGAGCAGCCACATATGTTTTGGTGATGTTGGCAATAAGACTATCACAGTTGTCTCAGGATGTAGACTTTCTTATTTGTTTGTCAACATAAACAACATAGAATCATGAAGTCAAATAATTATGTGTTTAATACAGGTACATGGGTAAAACGCTAACTGTATCTTATCTGGTTTCCTGTGTCAATGTAACAGACTTGTGTGTTGTGTGTTTCTCAGTTGATTATTAATTACTCATAGACAGCACCCAAACTCTGTGGGACTTCAGCATGGAAGGCCTAGCAGCCTCAATCTGAGAGCAACTGGTTAAGAATGCATGGTATGATGGACAACAGTCTGCCTGGTGTATATGTATTCTTGTATGTTAATCTCATACACTATTAAAATATTGAGGAGTGATAATTAAATTACACTCAAAATATATTTTGTGTCAGAGCTCATATCTTAAATGATAAATATTTCTCTGCAATGTTAAGGTAACTGCTGGATTTTGTGTGTTGTTTTGTTTATATGTCCATATGAAGTAGTCATATGATCACAGTACAGTGAAACCTGTCTTGAAAGACCACCAATAAAGAAGAATGAATTTTGGTCACTCAAGACAGGTGGGCTTACATAAAAGGTATAAGCTGGAGACAGTAGCATCACTGTTGTGACTGAACCCAACCCACTATGTACACCCTGTCTCACTACACCTCCGCAGGCAACCTACCATGTGTCATGGGGGGGGGGGAGAGTGTCAGCATTGCCCACTGGCCGTTGCATATGTATTGTTGCATTTGAAACAGTATTGAGATATTGGGAATATAAAATCAAAAGACACTCAAATTACATTTTTTGTTATGAAGTTGTCATGTGTGATCATGACAGTTGTGTTTGGGTGAGACTGTCTAGTGGTACAACACAGGCTGTGAGGTCAGACACAGTTTTGGATAGTGTGACAGGGAGGACGGTCCATGGGGTCTTAGGGTCACACAGGTACAAGACAGTGTTGTGTGTGGAGACAGTACCATCACTGTTGTGACTGTACCCACCCACTATGTACACCCTGTCGCCATATACTGCACTCCCAGACCTCACCCTGCCCTGTGTCATTGGGCGGGTCATTTCTGACCACTGCTCGGTGGACATATCAAACACCATGACATGATCACACTGTGCCTGTAATAATGGTGGCCTGTCCTGCCACTCTCTAACCCTAGGGTCATAGAACAACACACGGGATGAGGTACCTGTAGAGTACTGACCTCCTGATATGTAAATATTGCCATCACTGACCACACAACCACAGTGGCCATTCACTGCAGCAGGGAGAGAGGACACCTCAGTCCATTGATCTTTCTCTATGTTGTATCTCTTACATGAAGACAATAAGATTACAGCTCCGTCATCTCTGTCTGTCCATTCAGTGTCACCCCCCAAAAAACCCCCTTCTGGCATGGGAGTGACTGGAGTGGACTCTGTCAACTAACCAGCCCCATCTATCCTGGGCATTGTCACCTCACTGGTCATTTGTCTTTTGTCTGTGAGTCCACCTATCACATACAACCCTCCCTCTACTTGTACAGGAACACCTGGTTTGCTTACTTCTGTGGTAGTTATGCTGGGATCCACCTGTTTCACTGGAGTCTCCTTTCTGGCACCTGAAAACACAGTATATAACAATTATCAGAACACAAAAATACATATCTTGTAACAGTGACAAAACTCTATATTGTCTCAAGATTTCGCAGATCTTGACCCATGAAAAACACCCCTAATTTCCGATTTCGTGGACCGCGTCGAGGCTAAAAAAATATACCCCTTTTTCCGCGAAATTTGGAACGATCAAGCGTACATGTTTGGTCCTAAGTGCAGGGGCTGGGGACGAAGAGCTTCTCATGGAACAGTCCAATGACAACTATGTTGATGCTTTTTAAAGCAGCACCAATTGAACTGAATCCACATGCCACAGTGAATTGCACCAATAAACAAGGGTATCACTGATATTTCCTTTTATAAAGTTATACACTTCTCCAAGCTAGCCCCATACTACTATACGCTACATACGATGTAAATGTGACATTTTTTTGTACTGGGAAGAAACTGTGCAAAGCTTCATTGAAAAAGTGTATCAATGCCCACACTAAAAACATATTATGCTACTCTTAGCCTATGGATGAGCCAGAGTGTCTGCAAGGTGCTGACGATTCATGAAAGTAATATAACTTACTGAAGTGACAATTCTAATGAGCTTCAATGCATACGTGCCTAATATAGACACTACATAGCAATGTCAACGAACAGTGACTGCCTATTCAGTGGCATTGTGCCCATGGACAACAACGGTGCAGTCACTACAGCTCGATGTGTCTCTCTGGCTGCAATCAGAGACAGTCAGCTGTGGGGGAAGGACCTAACTTTTTAACAGAATTCGTGTGTTTTGTCTGAAAATATTTTCAGAGAAGAAGAGCTCTTAGCAATATTCAAAGTACAGAGTGCAATTTAATATTTGTCACAAAGCCATTTCAGAGAGTTTTTGGGCTGGTGCGGTCCTACAATTACTGAAAAGGGATACACTTGTGTTGACTTTGCATGTATTTAAAGTACTTACTGATGTAGAAGTGATAGGGTATGTGAACACTTTCTTACACAGCAGAAACCTAACCATGGAATGACTACATATGTATGAATTAAGAAAACACAAACACTTTAAGGAAGAAATGAAAAAAAGTACAGAAGCTAGCCAGATTAAACTAGCTAAGAAACTAATACAGTCAAATTCACAGATGGACATGTAACGTCTAGCACTTCATGCTAGACCACTTGTCTTGGGACTCGCCCTTCCCAACTTGACAGCCAAGAGGACATGACATTACCAAATTGATCATAGGTGAATGCCATGAACAAAATAATCATGAGAATGGAACTTCTTAAAAGTAACTGGCGGAAAACATGGATTCAGGGTACTGCATGTCAGAGGTGGAATCAAGAGTACAAGGAATGAATCCCAGAGTGTAGGATAGAAAAGACAAAGAACGGCACTTTGCCTGATGGCAGCATGGCCTATACATCAATTGGCTACATATTATTAAGGGAATTATGATAACCAGGTTCAAAAAATGGAGGCGACGAGTTTTTTTTTTTTTTATATATTGAACACATATTTTCTGAAATACTTTACATCATGATTGGTATGATATGTTTTCGTGTATTTTGTGAATTTAAAAGAACGTAGGCTTTTTTGAATATTCTAAGGTAAAGATCAGAGTTTCTTTTGTTGTGATTTTATATATCAAAACATTAACAGCTTTTATAAAACCTTTCCCTTGAATATTATAATTATTTGCTGCATGTAGTGTACAGATTTTATTTTCTGCTGGATGCAAAGAGGCAAAAAACTGTTTGCGTAAATAAAATCAATAAATACTGTGGTATGGGACCCCTTGATATTTAAAGTTTGCACATAAATAAAGGAAACACCACTTCATGATCCTTCGATTTTCGTTTAATATCATAGAAGGATACAGTCTGAATTAGAGATAAAATATAGTCTAGCCATTAGAAATGAATAGTCTGAGTACAATAGACGACTATAGTTTAGTCATTCAAAATCTAGTTTGACCAATAAAGACGTAATTAAGCCTAGCCACCAGCGCGGGTTATAGTCTGGCCTTTAGGTAGGAGCACAGTCTGGGAAGCAGAGAGGGCTGTAGTTCGGCTATAATAGAATGACAAAGTGGGACTAAAAGAAAGATAATAAAGTTTGGCTATTACAGAAGGCTACGGTTTGTATGTTAAAGTGTTAGCTCTGAGAAAGTCTAACCATTCGAGGTTAATATAACACGACCATTATAGAAGACTATGTACTGACTATTAGAGAGATGTACCGTCCAACAATTGGAAAGGTATTAGAACCTGACCATTAGAGCAGAACAGCTTTTGAGAGGTGATCTCTGGTCTATTCATTATGAAAAAACTATAGAAGTGTGACCGTTAGAGAGGGCTGCAGTCCAATGCTAAAAATGTGAATGACACTGGATTGAAAATATTTCATGTCCTTCTGTTCTATTCTTTTTTAAGATAGTTGGGAAAAATAAGCGAATGTTAAGTTAACTACAAGACTTTTGGTCCATCTAGCAGCAGAAATATTACATTCTTATTTTCTATTGGCCTTATGCTTTATTGGTTCTGCATTTATTACTTTACTGCTGACGATTCCAAATGTAAACCTTTATAATGATTTTCATCATTACAGTGCCATAGCCAGTAAAGTTATAAGCCAGCCACCAGCATTCATAATGGTGTCAACAGACAACCCTCAATCTGGTTAACTCAGCTGCGTAAGTATTATTGTATTTGTACAGCTTATAACAATAGACTAAAATTCAAAGTCATTTACCTGATTGAACGAATGCAATATATGCCTCCTTCCTTCTTTCAAATAGATGCATGAGTTGAGATGAAGAAACCTGTTTTTGGAGTTCTGTCCAATGTAAGCGTACTCTGGCTCTTGAAGCTATTGCCACTTTCTGGCTCCAGTGTGCATTACAGCCCAAAATAGCAATTATAAATGGCTTCTCTATGCCTACATAATCATTCAATATGCCCCATTCCGGCACTGGTTGAGCATCAACATGCCCAGATGCCATGGCATTTGAATCAACAATACTTTTGTCAACTATAATTCCCACGTCATCTTCTTTTATTTCATGTTTCTTCACCCAATCATGTTGGAGTCCATTAACAATGTTTTGCAGCTCATCAAAGTTATCTGAAAATTTTATATTTTGGGAGGACTCTTGTGGCTTTTCTCCTTCATATTCGTGTGCCACTATTTCTTTGATGTCTTTGAAATCATACTCATTATCTTTCAGCACATCGGGAGGTATCAGAGTCATTATGAATTTTGCAATCTCAATGGAATTTCGACTAATTTGTTTCAGCTTTAAGTGAGTGTCAAATTTCACAATATTCTGCATCGATTCCAGTTCCTCTTGGCCATGCCCTCCAAGAGCCTGGGTTGGGTCACAAAGCATTAATATTTTGCTAGTGTGTGCTTCAGAGGTGAGATACTCTAACTGTTTTAGCCAATGGTCTTGTGGTACAGATTTTTGGAAAATTTGAAGCTTTGGGTTTTTCTTTGTTTCGACAGGATTAGTGCTGATTTGATTCTCCTCAGTGGCTTGCGCTCCATGTGGCAATAAAGCTGCAAAGCCACTAGGGTCCAAGGCACTAGGGTTTGAAAATGTGGAACTATAAGCCATCTCGGCAGGAATTGTTTCTTCACAAGCTTTTGGTATGGGTTTGTTAATATCTTTGGGTCTGCCTTGCTTTTGGCTTGTCAAAGATTCAACTTGTTTTTCTACATAGGAATAGTTTTGAACATCGTCCAGTATCCACCATTTGATCTGTGTGAGTGCTGCAGGCAGCCTTTGCCACATCAGCATATCACGTATGGTGACAGCTTGACACAACGGCTCCCCTGCTTTTGCGTGATTCCATGGCAGTTTTATATTCCTGTAAATGTAAGAGGATGTTACACGCCACTATATATATATCAGAAAAACACTACCCATATTTTAAATACAGCAAAATACAGAAATTCAAGAATAAGGAGAACACCAACAGTCATCTACAAATACCAATGTGAAGATTTATATTTTATTCAGGACTTCAGACAGGCTGTCGTCCACAAAAGATAACTGGTGTTTTTTCAAACTATCCTCTCAACCTGTGAAATGTTTTACCTTAATTACGTTATGATAATACGCACACACGCATCGGGCGGGGCCTACTCAACTTCAGGGTGGGTGTGTGCCTCAGACATTATCATACAATATCCTATCATAATCCTACCCCAGACGTAAACTTTTTTAGCCCTGTAATGTGTTGAAAGAAGTGCTGCATTGGTGCATCCCAGAAAAATTCCGCCCAAAGAACTTACTAATTATATCCTAAATCTCCAGCCTGCATCCAAGATCTATACACTTGTCTGAAAAATGAATAAGACATTCAGATCACTCAAATAATTGTTACGCCTATCCTAATCCACCATTGTACATTTTTTTTTCGGTGGTGGTGGTGGTGGTGGGGGGTGGGTGGGTGGGGGTGGTGGTAGTGGGTATTCTTATCCTTGAAATAATAAAAACATGACATTTCCCGCAGCACATACCCAGTATAATCCTACAGGGTGTACCCCCCTCTCCACACACACACACACACACACACACCCACACACACATATATGTATATATATATATATATATCTTTAAAATTGTTTTCCTAGTTAACACCTTCTCCAAATACAGACCACATGTTATGGTCCATTAGCGCCTTGATATGTGTGTGCCACTATTCCTGGCTGATGTTGTCTTGTAAAGGATGTAAGTGGCCCATCAACTAAAAAAGTGCATCATGTTGCAAGCAATCACTGAGATGTGTTCTGCTCACTTATCGTATAAATATATTGTTCATAATTTCCACCAAATGTAGTAAATTCATCTCTTCTGCAAAGTGACTTGTGAATATTTTGCACTGGAGTAAAAAAATGCAATGATGCCATCTTCCTGCAGTGCCACTGATAAATAAAATTAAAAAATCCTTCCTGACACTATAAATAAATTCAATAAAAAAGTGAACTTATCAGAAGTCAGAGAAGCCAACGCCCAGATCACGATCACCAAAAGATCAAATCAGCTATTTTTCTATATAATGTATCTGTGTACCAGATTTGAAAAGAATCAATCCAGTCACTTTGAAGTACACATGACTTCCACGATGTTCAACCTTATCTGTCTCCTTGAAATGATACTTCCCTCCTGTTTTCATGTCCAAAATCCATTCAGTCTATTCCCTTAATGCTTTCACATAAACGTTTAGATGCCATTTGTCCGCACTTAGCCTATCTCCTAGAAATAGCCCCAGTAATTCAAAATATTTTTTTTCTGTCGAAAACATATAGGCACAACCACGTAAAACCAATAAAATGTACCATTTGCATCAATGATGGAAAGAGGCAGGGTAGGTCTGCCATTTGGTTCTCTTGATTGCTCAGGCAGCTAAGCTGTCAGCAGAGGAAGGAAGTGGGCCTACACCATATCCGTGGTATTTGTGAGTTTGGAATATTAAACAACTATGCCTCACCTCCGTTACAACTGCGAGTGGGAGAACAATGCCCACAACACGATGTGGCCGGTGAACTAAATATCAAACAGTTCAGACAAACATAATCAATATTTATATATTTATTCACTCAAACCCGACAATGAAAAACCAGTCTGTCCACTCAATCTTACAATCTTAGAAATATTCTTCTTTAACTACAGAACTTAGCCTTCATTATCTATATATATATATATATATATATATATATATATATATATATATATATATATATATATATATATATATATATATATATATATATATATATACATATATATATATATATATATATATATATATATATATATATATATATATATATATATATATATATATATATATATATACATGCGCCTAACCACTTAGAACCCAAAATTATCACTCGCGTCAAAGAAAGAAAGAGGCTTGGTCAGCCTGTCACTTTTTGGTTCTCACTATATTTCAGTCAGTCGAGTTGACAGCAAAAAAAGAAAATGAGTCTACATAGTTTTGTGAAAATTATGATTCTGTTTCATTTTAAAACCAATGCATTGCCTTTATTATAACTATGAGTTGCATAAGACAACTCATTACACAACGTAGCTTATGAAGTATTTATCAAGTAGCTCGGAAAAAAATTAACCAATAACAATATATCCGAACCTAATAATGAGAAACCGGTCGTCTCAACCTTTGACATTTTCTTTATTAACTACAAACATTTTCCCCCACCCACCCACCCACCCCAAAATGTAGGCTTAACATCTTAAAGGAAGCACCGAGAAGTGTCCCTGACACTAAGTTATGTTAAGAGAAAATAGTTGCCTAGCTCATCAATGAAGTCGTAAGTGCTGATACGGATAGAAATTGATTACCAACGTTGAGCAGCTCAGAAACTTTTAAATTTAGAGAAACCGGTTCATATAACACATACTGTAGAGTCTAAATGATTCTTATTGAAGAAAAGCATCAGGTAATTTGTTCCATAGTCGAGTTGCGGCAGGCGAAAATGATTTTGCAAAAAGGTTAGTTAGAGCTATCAAATATAGCAGGTCAAAACTTTGGCGTATAGTTTAAGTGGATACGTTTGGAACCACAGGAATGACAGAGCATTAAGTGTCAGGAGCGAGTGTGTGCCCTGGCTCATGCCCTTAATTTCGTTTGAAAAAGTGCCTTGATTTTACTAGGGCATGCATTCCACATTCTTCATGCAATTTTGCATTACATATGTCATACATTGTCTCAGTGACATCTTTAGCAGCTTTTTATTGAACATGTCCTTAGTTTTTGTCATATGCAGTTTATCCACCTTTACAGGGCTACCATATTCACGAATTAGCCCAGTAAAAGATACACAAGCTATTGGCGCAATTAGTCTATGAAGAGAAAAATTTCCAAACTTCATGATATTGATCAATTTACAGAATTACGCTAAGTCAACCCCAAATTAGAAATTTAATGTGACACTGAGGTGTTTACCTTGGTGAACATTTCAAAGAACATGAAAGATAACGGGCTGTGATTTGTTTGTTAAGTTTTCCAAGACATGAGTATTGAATGTACTTTAGCACACAAATAACTGGCCAATCATCAGCCTCTTGAATGATGACAGAGATATCAGAATTCATGGGAACTGGCCCTGTTTGAAACTTGTCAATATCTGGGTTGAAATTGGTCTCATTTGCAAGTAATTTTAGCTCCGAACGCACAAAACCAACGATATCATTATTGTTATATGGTTTGAAAGGACCAAGAATCTAACCTGGAGGCACATCTGCGCTTACCGCATATATATGTATGTATGTATAAGAGCATAATTTATTCTTGAATTACGTTTTATTGCAAAAGCTGTATTCCATACCAAGATGTGCCCCAAACAAAGACCACATTTTGTGGTACCTTAGCGGCCTTTAATATGTTTTTGCCACTGTGCCTGACTGATGCAGTTCTGTAAAAGATATAAGTGACCAATCAATTTTATAAAAGTGCGTCATTTTGCAAGCAATAGGTGCGATGTCCCTGCTGCTCTCTTTACCTATACATTAATTGCTTATAAATAATTCCCGCCAAATATGATAAACTCATCTTTGCTGCAAATTGACTTGTCAATATATGGCAGTGAAGTAAAATTTCAGTGATGCCATCTTTTTTTTTTACACCACTGATGGGTAAAACAAATCGTTCAAGACTCTTTAAAGACATTGAGTAAACTCTACTTTGCTACAAAAAAGTGAGAGAAACCAAAGCCTAGATCGTGATCACATGGAGATCTAATCAGCTTTTTGACCACGTCATGCATCTCGCTACAAAAAATGACAAATGCTCCCTCCAGTCACTTTGCAATACTGATTGTCAATACGTTACAGTGATAACACAATGGGTCACCAAATTGAATCAGGAATCTTTTTCTTATAATTTTTGTCTCTACCACAGTTGAGAAAAACCACCTAAGCACTTTAACGACAAGGTGGTTGGAAAGTCAAACTGATAGTAAATAACTGAATAGATCACAATGACGTGAGAATCACATGAACTTAGTTTTCTCCCATGTACAGATGCTTAATTTGGAAGTAATGCACTTCGGTGCTTTGAAATTATTGCAGCAACAAAGCCAAATTGACGGTAAATAGATCAGAATAAGCGACATTAGATCATTATGGCCTAAAAATTCATCAATGCATTCTTGTGATAAATGTAAGTAGAGTCCAAGCACTTTAAACAACATGTGAACAAAATAAAATGAACAGCATCAAGTTCGCAGTAAAGGCATAACAGGTGGCTGCAAATCAACTTATGCAATCTTTGACATTTTATGTAACTATGTGAAAGTTGTAGACAAAAATGATTGATGCCAGAAATATCATAGTTCATAGCTACAACCCCTACTTCAAAATAAAAGTAACAATCAGGTCTCATTGGCAAACATTTTGATATTCAAATGTACAAGATCAACAATATCACTAGTAAAAGCTAGGATGAAAGGAACAAGAACCGTTCCTGGAGGCACACCTACGTAACCGTGCCCCGACATTCCTGACTATGAGGTAAATCTGAAACCACTCCATCATCACACAAAATACTATTTGTCCTCAATTGGTACAGGTCCGCAGGCCGAACTCTACCGAACACCTCAATTATGTCTAAGAATATAACACACTTCTTCGTGAAGGCTAACAGCCACATGCAATCCATGATAAAGAGGCAGTAGTTATTTATAGGCAGTGCAGAAGCACCCTGTTCAAAACCACATTGGTGAGTACAGATAAGAAGGTTTCCTGAAAGTATATTGAGAACATTAAACCTACAGTTTTCAAAACGCTTTCCAACACAGCAAAGCAGAATCACTGGCCTATAATTATTCTACATTTGCAGGTTACCCTTTTATCAAGAGGAGAAATGTTGGAATTGTTTCCACGCTGAACTTAAATTACTTTTTTCGTATGGGAGGGGAAACAGTTTTTGTAGTGAGGAAAATGTAGCCAGTGCATCATTATCAAAATTTTTTATTCATATTTTATCAGGGCCAGAACCATTTTAGCGTCACACAGTTCATAAAGCATTACCCGCATTTTTTAAATTTCATCTGCCACTACCGATGTAATGAGACAAATTTCTCTCCTCACTTGAGACAGGCAGTCAATCTCTGAAGCCCACTGGTCGTTTTAGACCAGTCCTCTGAAGCTTTGAAAGATTCTTGACTAACCGTAGTTTTTGCAAAACATATGGGCCTACCCACCTGCAATCCAATTTTGTTCACTTGTGCCAAAAATAAAGAGACACGATAGCTTGTCACTTTTTGGTTCTCCTGACTTGTCAGTCAGAGCTGCCAATAATTTCTCTTTCAACTTTCGCGATAAAGTCGACGCCAAGGGGTGAAAGGTTAACAATTCGAGTAAAATATATCATGTAGATAAAGAGGTATCAGTATATTACATTGCTGACCAAATGCTTAATTCAACTGTTCAGCTTTAGTATGGTTATCCATTAGGTGCTTTTTGTCTTGTAAAGGAGATTCAGTGGTGAAGTGGTGGTGGCCATTAAGAACATATTCAAGAGTATACCACCAGAGTTTGAATGTCAGAGTTTGTTATTTTATTCCTGCTCTGCAAGTTTCCATCGCTCTTCATAAAAGGTTCAAAATGGACAGAAAGGGCCCCGAGCCCCAGTTTAGAATTAGAAATTTAAGATTTTAAGCCTCATGTTTGCCATTTCTAAGTGGTGGATTATAGCAAGGTTGGATGTTTGGAGGGCAGGAACTGTTTTTAGATAATCTTTCATTTGTTACTTTAAGAAAATAATTGGGTGAGAAATGTACAGTATGATTTAATATTATCTGATGTCAAACACAAGCTCTAGTTGTCAATATTGAGATTACTTCTACCGTATAAAGGTCAGATCTGTCATATCTCAAATTTATCGCTCATAAACCCGAAAGAGTGAATTTGCACCTATGACGCAGGGATCGCAGCTGCAAATTGGGGGGAAAACGGGTATCACTAAAAATGTTTCGCTATTTGAAATAATTAGGACCCAACAAGTTTTAGAAGGATCAGTTATAAAGGTAGGCTAGTTAGAATTTAGGTTAAGAGGTTGGTATTAGCCAAATGTTGAAGCTTCTTATCTGACTGCATGTGAAAATCAGAATCAAGATTCCCTGTTAAAATAAAGTATCAAATCTCCGTACTTTTTGCTTTACTGAGACTATTTTAAGGTTTATTGCAGAAAGAAACTAGTGAATGGGGGGGGGGGGGGCATATATAATATAAAAAATAACTTTTAACTGTCCAGTTCACTCCATAACAGCGCAATATCAGGAATTTCCAAATCACCATGACTCGTGACGTGCAAGTCTTTTGATGCAAACAGAGCTACGTCCACGCTGATGACATCGTTTGATTACAACTGTTAATAATTCCATTACCACAGATACAAAGAGCATCATTTGGCAAATTTAGAAAAATAAAGTTTTCACATTTTGTAACAGTGTAAAATTCAGATAAGAGTTCCCAAATTAATGATTGCATTTTATCTTGATAACGGCTACGAGCGTTCCAATTTGAGAACAAAAAATTGCATTGTTTTTTTCTTTTTGCTTGGGACTACATTCACTTGGAAGTCATCCATTATTAGTGACGATCACAGGCGCTCGTAAAGTTCGTGAAACTCCATGTAGCCACTGATGGAGCAGCTGGAATACCAGTCTTTGCCTGGTCAAAAGTATGGCCTCACAAAACCTTGATGGATACGAGAACCACTAGTAGCACCACTTTTGGTCAGGTTTCAAGATTAATGAAAATGAACACAAGAAAAAAAAAGGACTGTATCTAAGAAAATGGCCTGATTGCATTTGAGAACAATGGTCATATGGCTAATGCTATGGAACGAAATTGATTCAGGATGAGCTACTCGTTTGTATTTGGCACTTAAATTCAGACAATTTGTCTGAAATGGTTTTTGTGAGATCTTTGGGGTAATTGTAACAGGTGTGTTGCTTTGAATAAATGTGCATATTAATGGATTATCGGTGTGATATTCATATAAAATAAGTTAGGAATAAACCTGGGAGTAGCAACTTGTTGGTATGCTCAGAAACAGACAAATCATGTCAAATGTCAAGTGGGATGGTGGTCCAGATATAAGCTTCGTTTCAAACCTTTCTGCTTGGGAGCTCCGTCTGATAAAGTAGCAGCTGTAGGCCCACCCACTGGATCTTATTAGCACAAATGATTGATTGCACAGATGAACAAACAATACTTTATGACACATAAGGCCCCATTTGGGTATTTCTCGAATAGATGTGCCAGGTTCACCCTCTCAACACGCCCCCCCCCGGTATATGTATAGGCCTGACTAACTGAACATTACAAGTACCTCTGGTAACGATTTGGGGGGGGGGGGGGGGCGCAAGATGAATTTTACCTCTTGGTGCTTTCTGTGTAAAATTGTAGAAAATCAATAATAATAATTCAAACCTATCTTTTTTGTCCAATACAAGCAAAGTTCAACAAAACCTAACTGAATAAGCAGTAATATAAGTAGACTCTTGAAAATAGTCTGATAGTGTATATCAATACAAGGTAGGCACACAGTTTCCAGTCACAACTCCATACTTGGTTATTATACCTAACACTGTCTCGCCTGGAGAGATACGGGCAGCAGCCGTTTCGGTAATATTACTAACAATTTGGAAATAAAGAATGCTTAGTACAGACAAGTGAAAATTTATTCCTATGTGCAATTCAGCAGCACTAATTGAATAATGAGCTTGGCTTTGTTAAACTTTATGCTGTAAAAGAGAAAGGGGTATCAATCCCTGTCTGTGAAAGTGATTTGTCCAAGTGTCCTCTGTGTTTGCCAGGCGTGAACCCTGTGCTTTGTGGTGGGAAATAAATATGCATGTCTCGTAATCTGCAATGTTGTACCTATTCATAAGTAACATAACTTAGGCCGATGATTAATATACATACTGCAGTAGAAGCTTCTGTGCACTGCTTTATAACACAATAAGTTGTATTCAATAGAATTATAAATTTGTAGAACCACATTTCAATGAATTATATAAAGTAAAATACTGCCACATCCTAATGATACATACATGCCAATCACACATGACTCCCAAATCAGGTGGCAAGTGCCTCACTATAGTCCCCTTTGCACCATTAAAGATTCTCTAAAAGTCTGATATGCATCATAAATTAACCAAGTCTCTCTCAATCCGTTTCTTATACACTGACCCAAGTTGTCTGACAGCCTCCCCTTATATAAGCCCCAGTCAGTATCTGTGCTTATGCTGCATGACAATTGTGTTTCCATTCCTTTCTTGACTTTTTTCCTACATCTCAACCGATGAACAACCGTTTGTGATCATTGCAAACATTTATTCACTCATCATCAGTGCAGACACTGCCTTGTTCTCTTGAACAGCTAGTCATCCATCAACACTAATTCAATTATTGATATTCTGTCCTCGACACTCCATGCCCACAATTCTTTGCAATTTGTAACTCTGTTCAAAATAGACACGTGAAACTCTACAGAAATTCTGAGCAATCTCTTCCATTCCTATTGAAATCCGTATTGCCAACACGAATTGCACTCAGGCCATCCCCAATATGCCTAATGAAGTCAACTACAAGCATCACCTTATACCCCTGTTTCTGTATCGCACTAATTGACACCTTCGGTAACTTAAAAATCTGATAATTCTTGTATGCTTCCCTACCAATAAAAGCAATACCAATAACAATTTTATTCCTTATTTACTCCAAACTGATTCATCGCATTGCATTTCCTACCTTCAGTGTGATAATGCTCCTCTGGTGTGCTTCTCCGCGCTTTGTAGAAGCAGCTCTAAGTTTTCCATTTTCTATGAAATTTATTTTTATACCAGTTCTCTTTCTTTTGAGGAACTACTAGCTTGGCCAAATGCGTTGATAGCGCCTGCAGGATACCTTTGGGTCAAACATCTCACATTTTAACCTCCCCCAAGGCTTTTAAGGAACCAGTCACACTTGAAAAAGGGGAATAGCGTGAAGCTTTGGATTTGCACTGACACGGGTGACAAAGTACAGGAATTTATAAATATTCTACCTGTGTATGTGCGTGAAGGGCATGAGTATTGCCATTTTACAGTGGGACAGGAATAGGAAAACTTACTGTTGTGTGTCGAAATGGAAGCATTATCGTTGGATTGACTGAGGTGACTCAGGTCAATAATTCCATAATATTTACCAGCAAATATATTGGAGCATCTTGTCAGAAAATGACAAACGAAAGTTGGTTGGTACATGTATGGTATTCTTATTATCATAGAGAGCATGTTTTTCTCTCTTTTTGAGAACATGACAGGAACTTACCTGATTTGTTTTGCCAGGACTTCGCTGTATGCCACATAAAGAATGTCACCCATAGGAACACCGAAACTGCGAATCCATTTGATATATTCTACTGCAATTACAGTTTTGCCAGAGCCTGCAAATGCTTTTAATAGAATTACTTTTGCTGCGTCAGCTTGACATTCTAGTAAGGTATTGAGCTGCTCTACTGTCAGAAGATTCATTGTATTAACATAATTCCTATACTGATCGTTCGAGACAAAGGTGCTGGCAACGAATGATGCAAGGTTTGTGTAGAGGGACAATACGATGCCCTTACACTTCTCTTCCTCAATTTGTAAGTAGGATTCAGGATACTTCTTGTCCTGTTGGAATTTAAGTATTTGTTGGAACCAATTTCCATCCTTATCGGGTATGGATGTAATAATGTGGTGGATCACATAAAAGCCATAAACAGTATCACCCACTTGTGTGCAGCTCAGGATCTGGTCCAAATAAGGCAATATGGCATTCGAATACTTTTTGCAATCGCATGTCGGATAACCAATGGTAAGTAATAAAGGCATGTGTGCTGAAGTGATAACTAAGATATCACAGATGATACCTTCAGGTATTTCCAGTTTGTTCTTGCTGATGTCATTCTTTATGCATGCTGAAATATAAAGAAGTCCAATGCTATCCTTATATTGTTGTTTTAATGTTGCAATCACCTGTTGCACTCGTTGTTTGCCGTCCTGTGTGGTTTGGAGGAATTCTTCATATTTCTCTGGCCAAATTTCCAATCCCAGTTTGACTGCAATAATATTGACGTCAAGTATAGTACATGTATTGAAATATACATATGCAAAGCTTCAAAAAAAGCCCATGAAGAAAGCACCCTGCACTCTACATTTACATTCCAAGCAATTTTGTAATGGATTGCAAGTTACAAGCCAGTCAAACAATTGCATGTCTCATCACGTTACTTGGGAAAAAATCTATTAAGTTAACCTGTCCAGGGAGGCGGCCACTCTTCCCTCAATTTCGTAAAAAATATTGTGGAAAATAGCATGACAACACTTTCCCAACTGGAATGCATTATGAAACAACGCTCACTGGGATCCATCTTTGTCAACTCAGCAAGGTTTCTAGCTGTTGGCGAAACCTAACAGATCTGAGAGATATGCTGTCACCCAGTATTGCATAGAGACTTGTCCATCCTCAGCTGAGACCACCATAGATTTAACCCTTCAGGACAAATGGGTCCTACTATGGCTGCTCCCAGATGCATAATCTTTCTGGATATTTCCTTCACTTTGATGGCCTCTCTGATCCATAAAAGAGCAGATGGAATATGCTGGTGTTGAAGGGTTTCCATCCTCCATACAATTGACGGTCTTTTCTGCTGAAATACAACTTATTTTACGTAGAACACACAACACGAAACTTGTAAAGTACGCATTTTGTTTCAGCTGTTTGCTATGAAGCATACAGTGTTGCTTATCTCCTTTGATACAAAGTTATGTACAATTTAAAAAGGTGAAATGTGACAAAAGCGTTGTCTTCTTATGATATAGTAAAAGCTTTTCAACTTGGGCTTTCCCTTACAATCCTATTCTGAGCAAAGCGTTCCACATGGAAGTGCCTGAACTAGCAAATTTAATGTTTGGAGTGAGTGTTGTGCCTACATGTGCATGCAAAGCAAACATTTGCTGCTGACTTTCTGGAAGGGCTGGATTCATAGACTATGGTTTTAATCTGTACATTTGATTAGCACAGATTTCTTAAGCAAATACCACCATGTCTGTATAATGTTTGTCCATTCATATTTGGACATATCAAGATAACCCACATTTCAAAAACTTTGAGAATTGACTTAAAGTGTAAATTTTGTGTTACCTTGCTAATTTATCATTACAGTAATTGATAATGAGTTTTGACACCTATGATGTTGGTTCTAATTAATACCACCTATGTTGCAACCAGGACTCTATACGTCATAGTGTTGTGTCGGTATAATGTCCCTGTAATTGTATAATGATATCTATATATATATATATATATATATATATATATATATATATATATATATATATATATATATATATATATATATATATATATATGTGTGTGTGTGTGTGTGTATAGATGTAACCACCATGGCAACTGTATTTCCTGAAATGTATCTCTTCAGTGAACCTGCGTAAGTAGAACGAGATCGTTTGTATAATGTAATTTTAAACCCTTTCACATGATACACATTTCTAGCACCTTTGATATCATCAGCCTTACTTTTTTCCCCAAACAATGAATTAAATGTGTATTCACACTTGATGGTCTCCAATAGTGTTGGTTTTTGCACCAAATTTTCACGTATTTTGTTCTTGCACCTTATTCAAATTCTTATGACAGTTGAAGTTGAGTCATGGGTGTTTTTTTTTTAAACAGCATTTTCAGAGTTTTTTATTTATTTATTTTTTTTTTGCCGTTGGGGCAAGTTTTTCATAATACTACAGGCGTCACCACCAATATCAACCTGAGCCCACCAAATATTTCTCCCTTGGTCACTGCTCTCGCACATTGTTGTCTGTCATTTCCATCCAGCCTTGGAAGAAGATAATGTACAAAACAGAAGTAAACAAGAACTTGCATTTGGAAAATCCCTGGTAAAATACACAGCGACACTGGGTGAAGCAACCTCACAAAACAATTTCTGCATTTGACTTGGTAACAAAAAAAAAGAAAAGAAAAGAGTAACGGTACCTTTGAACATATCATCAGGTCCACGTAGGGTAAAAAGTGTATAATTGGTATTTGGCATGTATACTCGTTTGTACTTCACCATTTCAGCAGCAGGAAAACCTGGTATTTTCTCCTCTGTAAAAAAAAGGCAAGTCCTTTGTCTAATAACTGACAATAAATTGCATAACAGGACAGGATCTTGAATAAGCTGGTTTGATTTTCGGCATATTTGCAGAGGAAGGCAAATTGGCAGTTTTGGGGATGGTTCTATCCACCGGCAACACACATATATATATGTGTGTGTGTATATATATATATATATATATATATATATATATATATATATATATATATATATATATATATATATATATATATATATATATATATATATATATATATATATGTACATATATAAGGCATGGAATAGCAGAATACGCTCATGACCAAAAAAAAAAGGTTAAAGAGGTCGTAATTGCATACACCATCTCCAAACAAACAGAAAAGATTGTCAACCATCAAGAAATAAATAGATATACGGCAAGTTGTGGTACCGTTCTTGTAAAAGATGCTAGTACAAAGCAGTAAGTCCATTTTTTTTCTTCTTTTTCACTCCATTCTAAGAAGACAGATCATATAATTTCATATTCAAATAGTACATATATTATCATAAATATTTGGGAATTTATGTGGCAGCACAATCTGTCACGAGTTTTACCAGCTGCAGTGAAAAATCCACAAATGTCCTTTGCAGTTCAATAGTCATCAGGATATTTATATGTGCAACACCTGAATTCTAGCTCTTCTTACCTACTACCAGCAGTGATGTCATTATTACAATACATTATGACAGTCTCTCTCTCTCCCTAACCAGCTACTGTAGAATCAATACAGTATCTCAATTCTAGCTCAGTCGAACTTCTTCTATCTGTGGTGTTTACACCTCAATACCATCTTCCTGCATCGGATCTTTCCGCTTGCATCCGACTGGTATCATAAATACAATACCTGATTACAAGATCTTTCTACCTTCAATCAGACATGTATTATAGAAGAAACGAATTGGTAGAAATCCGACTTACAAAAATCTGAGGTACTGAAACATAATACCGCATCAATATAGTTCCCTAGTTGTTATTTACTGTGGTATTAGCAATTCAATACATCATTACCAGATCTCTCCAACTTTTGTCAGTTGTGATATTACTACCAAAATAAAAGAATTCCGATTCCTGCATCTTTATCCATAAGTGTTACTAAATGTGATATATATATATATATATATATATATATATATATATATATATAAATATAAATAATATATATATATTTATATATATATATATATAATACTACTTACGACCAGTTCATACTTGCCAGCTGCAGTATCGTTAATACAATACCTCATTACTAGATGTCAAGAGGTGGCGCCAGCTGTTGTCTGAACACCACAGTAATATAATACTAGGTCTCTCTACCTGCTAGCACTTGTGGCATTATCCATGCAATAATACATTGTAAATTATATCTGGCTGCCACCTGCTTTGGTATCATCGATGCCACATCTCATGGCTATACCTACCACTTTGTTCCCAGACATTGTATCATCAATAGAATATCTCACTACCAGACACTTTAGTGCCTTGCCAGTTAGTATCACTAGGTCGTTACCAGATCTATCGATCTACCAGTCACAGTACAAGCACCATAATTCGTCATTAAGGAATTCTGGCAGCTTCAAATTGTGGCATCAAAATGACATATCCTCTAACCAAATCCGTCATGTTCCACTCTGCTATGGTATGGACAGCATAATACCTTATGCTAGTCAAAATATCTTTTGAAAATAATTGGTATTTTGAACTTCATATATTTCAACATTTGTCGATATTTACAAGTATGAAATGCTTGTGCATCATTAGAATAATTTATTTCATTTTTTTGCTATCATCACAAATAACACTAATACTAGTAGTAGTAGTTGTAGTAGTAGTAGTAGTAGTAGTAGTAGTAGTAGTTGTAGTAGTAGTAGTAGTAGTAGTAGTAGTAGTAGTAGTAGTAGTAGTAGTAGTAGTAGTAAGTGTTGTAGTAGTACTGCTACTACTACAACCATTGCAGTTTGTGTTTGTGTCATATATCCTATCCCAATTTATTTTACTATTATTCTTTGTGTCATTTCTGAGTGTCCCAAAAGTTTGTGAGGAATCTTTTTTTGTACCAAAAAGAAGTGTAGTTGTCCTTCCTCGTGGCACAAAACACAGTTTCGCTATTCTTTTTGGAAAGATTATAAACATAAATCTACCTTTCATTAATTTTAGAAACTCTTCCATTCTTTCGTTGAATCGCTTATGATGTAATTGTACTGGACGGCCTTTCTTATTCAACACAAAACACTTGTAGTGCTGAGATAATTCCATCATTTCATTAATCAGTTCTTCTTTATCTTTAGGCATGGCCTCTGGCACTTGCAACAGTTTGCTGAAACAAGGAGGAACCAGTAATGGAGTGCTTCCAGGTAATACATGCAGATAGAAAGTCTCTTCATTTGCAGTGTTTCTACTAAATTGAAAAAGTGTCTTACAATTTTCACCAATCAGCTTCCCCAACATGGAGAGTACTTTACTTTTCCATTTGTCATATATCCAAGCATTGCTATTTTTACACTGCTTATTTACTAGTGTGATATATCCTTTGACCCTTGAGCTGGCCATAGCACTTGCCAGCTTCACCACCTCTTCCAATTCCCCTTGTATTGACTGCCCATTGATGTCATTAGTGGGTGAACTGAGCACGGTAATTGGTCCCATATCATATGCTGCCTTAGAAGGTGGCCATGGCTCAAACTGCGCTGAAAGTAGACATTTGTTAAAAGCATAAATCATCACTTCTTCACGAAGAGCAAACATATTCTTATCGATGTGTCTCCTACCGTTTCATATATCGTGTCCAGTCATTGATGATGATCATAATTGAAACTACTCTGGAAGCAAAGCTTGGTTTTTGTGTATATTTCTGACGTTTTCTCATATTGATATTTCATCAAAAATATAGGCCCTGGTACAAAAAGTACATAAATATCAAAATAGCGTAATATAAATATAAATCTTTTATGTGAAAAAATGGAAATTTCTAAAACAATATATGCGCACCGTTATGCTGTTTATATCGTTTAAAACTGTCCAGCCAGTTTTGGGGAAAAGAGGTAAAACATTCACTTGACTGAGGCGCACACACACACAAACACAAAGAGTTTTCATTGGATAATCAATTTCAACGAGTCAGATATGTTATGTGGAATATTAAAGGGAGCAACCGAAAGAAGACATTTTTTTTTCTGAATAAAACGTAGTAATGTATAATTCATTTCCAGAATATTACAATTGCCCTGCATCCTGTTGAAATTGGAAAAATAACCAATGCTTGACTCTTAATAAATCTGTGTATATAAATCTGGTGTGAACTGCAACAAGAACTTCTCTATGTATGATGTGATTAATCATGGCACTTCCCCATGAGACTGTTGTATCTTGTTATTAGTAATACAAACTCTATTAAGAGTGTCAACTCATTTATATCTATATGAACAAGTAGCTTAAATTGGTTCATAAAATACGTGTACTGCATGTATAACTTATATTTAAAATTACCTGGCTGCTGAACATTTGGTCTCACACAGCACATTTGCTTCAACTGAAACTTCACAATACTGGACATTAAATTGTGTGGTCCCTCATTATCTACATCGCAACCTCATTGGCATACCAATGCAGCAAAAGACGAGTTTGGTGTAATAATTTTCACTAAAACTGCATTAATATCTGTGAGGTGTGTGCTGCTTGCACTCGTTTGATTTTCCTTGCACTCCTGTAGGTATTTTTCAGGCTCAGCTCTGGTGTTCCTATGAATGCCAGGTTACATAGCAGAGGCACGCACCAAAAATATTTCTTCAACACAAATTTCTATCACAATCAGAGCTGCACAGTGATCCATAACAGAGGTTAACAATGGTTCAAACTACGTTTGAATCCTACTTTATGCTTAAATACCCAATGAGCTCAAGACGTACATCACCAGCCAGGTTGTAGTGTATGTGGCTGATGATATGGACAAGACGTCGGAAATGTGATTTGTGGATGAAAAGACATAAAATGGTGTATAATTGACATTGGATCAGCAAGTCATCTGAGCATTAAATGTGGATACAATAGAAATTCTCGCCAACCCAGCTTCCTACATTATACTACATTGCAGTCAATATTTCAATATATTATTTCCCCTGCCATTTATTGTAGAGTATATATGAATGTGCAGGTACATGTACATGAGATTGATTGTAGTCCACATTACTTCCAAGCTGTTTTTTCATGTTTAGCAGTTTCCTTCTATTCAAAGCAATAAAATATTGGATAAATTTGATTTCTTGACCAACGCCGTACAACCTGTAGCATAGGTATACTGTTCATGCCTTTATATACATATATAAACTTTTAGCAAGGAAAAAACACAAGCCGACATTTTTTTTATAGACATCGCACTCAAGAAAGCCAGCTGAATTATAAATTTATGAATTCTTATACCACTTACTATAAATACACATTCAAACCTGCGTTTAAAACAGCAAAGCAAGTTCACATTTCCAGAATAGTTTCTATTTTCTGTCTCAATGTTGTCGAAGCTTCACGAGTTTTTTTCGAAAATTTTCCAATCAAATAAATTGTCATTGTAATTTACATTCTAGATTGACGATTGTGGCCCATTAGCTGAATATCTTTTGGATTTTGCTCAGTTTATGAGAGTAATTGGAGCTTTCTAACCTGTCTCTCCCAGATTGTAGTACCGGAAAATAAATCAGATTTGTCTGTTCATATAAAATGTAAATTTTCAGCAAAGGTGTTATTTTAGTTTGTATTGACTCTGATACGTAGTTCTGTTGTTTTCCTTAATGTGTTCTCCACCTGACAATCCCTTGTATTGCATTATTATTTCAAGAATTTGCAGTACATTCTGTTACTGGCCAGCAGCGGAGAGGGGTGTCATCTCATAATGCGAAATTTTGTATTCACTGTGTTTCAGTTTAATTGCTAATGTGTCCTTATCTTCCTAATCTACAATTACCAGAATTTCTTAACATAAAATAATCAGATAATGGGAAGGAGAACACTCTTGCCAAACGCCTCTTGCTTTTTTTTAATTGGTGCACGTAGGTCTCTAGACCTTTATGCTGCTATCTAATGGCATTCTTTTTCTGTAAAGTGCTTTAATTATTTTTAATTTTTGTCGGCCACCTTTCATTCTATCAGGATTGTGAGTTAGAGAGGATCAATCAATTGTGGTGGAAATATTTCATCTTTAAATTGAAGACTTCCTTGTGCTTATGAATAAAATAAGTATGTACATATCTCTGATCAGATTGACCTGATTACTCTATCATCCCTCGCCCTAATGAGAACGTGGATTAGAGTAAGTTAGGCTGTTATTTGTGAGCTCATACATATGCGACTTCCAATGTACGAGTCACAAATGGAGTCAGTTTTAAGATACTTTCATGATTCTGGGAAAAGTCATTTCAAGACCGCTATTGCATGGTCAATATAATCATATGTGCAAATTCATTATAAAAGAGGGCACATATGTGTAATTATGTTGACATCATGAGAAGAGGAAACGTCATGTACATGTTGACATGACATGATCAAAGGCATTTGTTGTCCTAGGTTCGCAAATTGGTATATTCTCCTTCCTTCTTCAAAAGAAGTCGCGGTAGGGACACTTTACCTGCATTTCTAAGAAGTCTCACTACTTATAGGTATTTGTGACAGGTTCTTGGCCAAAAATTACCAAGAAACTCCAAGCTCTTTTGCTGGTGCATAATGTTGAGAAGTGCTCAAAAACAAGGAAGCACTTTTACTGGTGGCTTTTTGTAGTTCTATTCCTATATTATGAATGTGCACAAAATCACAAGTTACACACATATCATATATCACAGTTAACAAGTATATGACATTTTGGCTACGTGCATTTACTAACATTTTTCAACTACATCTTATCAAAGCGAGCTTATCACTTAACATATACTATTCCGTTTCATAACAAACATTACGTTTCGTTCAAAATCACAGAGCATTTTTCAGGATGAGGAATCCTAACCAACAGCAAGTCCCCGTTCGTCCGTAGGGCTGATGCTACTGGGTTACCTGAATGACTGAAAAGCCAAACGTAAGACTCAGAACTATTTTGCTACACCACTAAGTATGATGCACTGACCTGTTTAGGCTGTTGTGAATTGGAAACGATTTATTAGACATGGGTGTACTTGATTCAGTAAAAATATGATCTTTGATGAGGTTTTTCTGGAAAATACTTCGGCTGACAAAATTCAAAGATTCTTTATGGGTCAATTCTGTTGAAAGAAATTAAAATGTGACAAGAAAAGCCAATATGTACAACCGCGCTATCGCATCAATTTTGTGTGATTACATTTGAACCTGCCGAGCCTGAGTGCAAGGACCATCTGTTCTGCAAAAATTTACCCTCTCACATCACGATTTGGGATATTTAAGATATCTATATGGTGCATACATACAATTGGTACATACAGACATAAGGCATTTTTCATCATCCGGAAGCCAAGTTTCATGAATATATTATATATTTGATTAGTGGTCCCTACAAATTTGTACAGCAATTAACATGTTTTACCTTTGTAGGCCCTTGGTCAACTTACAGAGAATAGCACAGCAGCTTTCTCAAATCATCCTTTTAGATATGAAGCCATTATTCCCTGTACATCTGATCAGCCATATTACAAAAAGAATACCAATGCCCAAGGCATGCATCTGGATTAATTATACCTTTCAGATTATTTTACACAACTCTATTTCATGGTCCTTACATGCACTTAACCAATTTTATAGAGTACTTAACTCTTTCAGTGGCAACCGCGACTGAGGTCGAATCACTTAAAACAAACTGCTTTCAAGTTTAATAAGGATGCTACATTCCTATTCCTAGTGGAGCAACTTTCATTCTAGTACGAGCCTGCTTTTGCTTCTAGAGATTATTATGGTCCGAGTCAAAGAGTCGTGCCCAAAGCGCACGGCGGAAAGCTCTTGACTGTCTAACGTTTGGTACTGAAAGTCGTAAAGTAGCCAATGGAGAGAAGGAGGTTTTAAACAGGAATAAATGGCATTAATGTTCCATTGGTCAACATGCATCTTGTGAGGTTAGGCGTGTGAACAAAGAATGGAAGTCTGTGGGAATACCTCCCACAGGCACACAGCAAACTTTCACAAGTGTAATATTGCTTCTCATATTTAAAATTAACTGCAAAAACTTGCATACCAATGAAAGCACCAAAGTCTTTTGATTTTTCAAAACAATTTGTGGGTAGAAGGATGTATTTGAAATGTATGGTATTTGATTTAGGTGAATAGCTCATCATCTTAAATCAAAATGGTAACTAGAAAAACATGTTTACGGATTTTTTTTCAGCAGTATGTTAGTATTCTGAACTCCACAAATGAGTTCTCCTCACTATACGATCTATGTAAAGTATAGTATAAAATCATTTGGATTGAAAAATGACAACAAACAATATGATCTGAGAATAAACAAACATTTGGTTTACCTTTCAACGAAAAGAAACTTAAGTTTATTGTTTAGACAAAACCTTACAATACTCACCTGTTTCTTGAGTCAACATGGAGTGCGAAATGACTTCCCCATTCCTGACACCCATGATCCTTATCCTGTAGCACGTGGCTGGTTCTAAATTGCAGAATGTGTGTGTATGTTTCTCCTTCGGTAGTTTTATACCTTGAATTTTGTCCTGGTCGTCAGATATAGTCAACTCATAGCTGCAGAAATGTCCCTCAGATGACATGTTCCAGCTTACCTCAAGAGATGTCTCTGTGGTGCTTTTTATCAGGGGCTGTAGACTTCCTGTCTCTAAAGCACAGGGTCAGTAGTGGTGTCAAAATCATCTATTCCGAATTTTAATTACAGTTATATTTCTACCATATTGACAGTTGATGTGATGTTCTTTCAGTGTGATCTTTTCCTGCATAAGTTGTGAATCAGAGTTACTAATTTATTTCTATTTAAGTATTTTTTTTTTTAAATAAAATTATTTTTCAAAATTAAGTAAACAAAAATATGTACAAGTGATAACTGACATTATCGTTGCTGCATTGAGCCTGTATTGTGTGCTATAAGTATCCATGGCACAAAATTGACTTATTTACAATGCACTGTTTGACTGACATCATGTTACACTGAATTTCTTGTTATCTTTGTACAGACACACAATGGAGTGAGAGTTTTTACTTTAATTTACATTATAGTCTACAGAATATCGTCAATTACCTTAATTCGAGCATATAGTTACATTTTAAATGACACAGTAACATATATATATATATATATATATATATATATATATATATATATATATATACATATATAAACGTGCGTTGTGTATATGTGTGTGTGTAATTGAGGGATGCTGTAAACTCAAATGACAAAATTCACACGATTCCTTGTTGCTGTTTTACATATGTTTCTAATAATGTAATTTGTCCGAGTGGAGTGCTCTTTTGACTGGTAATGGAAACGGAAATGGAGATTAAAGTTATGGCAAAAAAGGTATTGGAAAACATTACGCTCCCCACGTAGTCATGTTCAAATGCTCAGGCCATGTGCACATACAATGTTATGGCTACAGTATTGGTGTGGAAACAAATACATGAACATTTTCAAACTGATGCAGTGTTTGTTGTACAAAACTGTGTTTTTCTACCCCCTCCCCCGCAATGCATCACCTAAAATATGTTTTGCCTCGTAACTTAGTGCATCTATCATGGACAAAGAACTAACGTCTATCTGCCATCCTGGATTGTTGTGGTCTCAAACAACATCAGATGTGACATGTTCATGTGTGTCCAGAATTGCTCTTTTATACATGTAATTTGGCGCCATGAGATTTTTTAATCTTTAGGTGTGTATCGAAACTAATTGACCCAATAAAAAGGTATATATTTTGTTTTTGAGTCACAGAATGGCTTGGTCTGGAACAAACCACAATTGGTTCGTGATACCAATGACCTATTGGTCCCAAATATTCCGATTCTCAATGAACTACCTCTTGTGTCTGCGTACAAAGGTACTGTTGATGAAAAAAAATGAATGGTGTGAATGTTTTCAGTCGATCTAGAAATATTTATTTCAAAGTAGTTCCCAGCCTGAGAAGAATTGTGTTGGCCATCCTGTGAAGCTGCTTAGTAGCTCAGCTAAGATGTGCAGAGCAAGGATTAGCTATGGTGAAGTAAACTGTGTGGAAACTGTATATGGATCTCTGAAGCAACATTTGTGGCCTCCTTGTTCGTTAGTTTTACAGAGAATTCATTTGAGACATACCGGTAATATAAGTGTAATGGGAGTTGAAGGACAATGCAAACAGAAATATAAATAGACTTCACTAGGGACCACATCTTCGTGATAGGGATTATAAGATTACATTAGCTCGAATCCATTTGAGGTTTCATAACATGGATCCAACATACAAGGAAATAACAGCTTAGAGCTGCTTCGTAGCTGATGTGACATTTTGTGAAATACAGGCAAGGAGAGAGAGAAAAACAAGACATGTTTGTTAAACATAGATGCGCCCTACCGTTATCATGTTCACCCTCATTAACTGTTGATATTACTAATTGGGGCACTCATGACCTAGGAATGTAGATGCGGAAACCAAATTCACATAAGTGGCCTCGTGACCTTCGGCATTAGGCCAAGATCACCCTTCTTCGAAAATGATCTAATCCTAAAAAGGACTTGAAACCTCACCAAATGAAAGTTCTGCTCAGCAAATTGTACAGTTATTAAGCAAAACCCAAATTTAGTAATGTGCCTCTAAGAATTGAACCAAAGTCACCCATTTCAAAACCCTGACCTAGTTCTTATAGAAGGCTATTTTCCTGTGCATTATGAAAGGCTAAGGTCAAAAAAAATCTTTAGTAATCATGTGAAAAACCAAATTCACCAAGAGGATTGCCGCTGGCTCTGACCTTGGGAATTTGATCAAGTTCATCCATCTTTTACGCTCACCAAGCCCTAATTGACTATTACCATGTGCAATATCGAAGTCACAACTTGTGAGTTACAATACAGAAACCAAGTTGACTAAAGTAACTTTGTGGCCTTTGAATTTAGTTCATGTTAACCTATTTTCAAAATTGACCTGGCCCTGGATAAGGACTATAACCCTGTGCTGTATACAGGTCCCATTATTAGAACTTTTCTAGTTTTCATGCAGAAACACAAAACTCTCTACAGTACGTACGTGACACTGCAAATAGGATCAAGTTCAACCAACTTTATACCTTACCTGGCCATAATAAAGGAGTATATACCGAAGCACTATCAAATTCCTTTCTTACAAACTTCTTGAGCTATGGTGCAGAAACCACAGTCTTTCTTCCAACTGACCAACCGATCTGGTAACATTGGGAATTTGGTCAGGGTCATCTTTCCCCTGAGCTGACTAAAGTGACCTTGTGACCTTTTGTATTTAATTCAAGGGCACCCATCTTCAAACTTGACTTAGCTCTAAGTAAGGACTTCGATCCTTCGTATTATATAGGTCGTGTCATAAAAATTTTTCTTTTTACTGTGAAAAACCAAAACTTACCGCAGTAACTTGGTGCCCTTGAAAATTGAGGAAAGGGCGACCACCTTCACATTTCACTGAGCCGTTCTGCTAGAAATTATACCTGGGCACTATCTAAGTCCTATCGCATAGACTTCTTGAATAATGGTGTGGGAACCACAGTCTCTCCTCTTACCCACTAACTGACCGACGGACATGAGTAACGCTATATGCCCCCCCCCCCTTCAAAGAAGAGGAGCTTAAAAGGGAAACAAATTATAGCATACAGAAAAATGCTGCATTGAGTGATTAGTATGACGCAGACCTGTAGGCTAGTGACCTATTTCATTTAGATACAGGTTTAACGAACGATTTTGAAACCCATGTCATAACCTTGTTATTTTATCTAGTGATTTATCTTGTTTAGACTGATTATTTTCAACACTTGTGATAGTCACTTAGAAGCAGACGATTTATGTTGTTTACCATTATTCTAAACGAAAACATGTTCAAATTGATGGCTTAAAAAAGGGTGTATGATCTTTGGTTCAAATTTTAGATAGTTATTTTGCGCCCTATTTCTTAAATATTATGCATAAAAAATAAGCAGTTTAACATGCCAACAATGAAGAAAAGTCGCTTGATATGAATCATTAATTTAATGAAGCAATATAGGCGAGCGGCCCGAGACCCATTTTGGAGAATTTAATTATCCTACCGTACAGAAAGCTATAACATAATTTTTATTTATATTGAGGGTCCCTTAAAATTATTTTGCTCTGTTGTCCTCAGTTACCTGTGTTTGGTTGCCATGGAAACGGCATCTTCAAACATCACCTTTTCTCGGCAAAATAGTTCATTTCATCCTCTATTGTTTGTTAGCAAAATATCATGTCTATATTGCTTTCACCACACCAAATAAACATTAACTTAACTTGTCCATGCTAAGCTAATGCCTCTGTGCTCCTAGACGGGTGACAAATGCTACAATGCGAAACTTGAAATATAAAAATCAGGCTGAATTATAGGTAGGACCATTTCACTTAAAGTCGTAAAAAATGTCGAAAAGGTAACGAGTACCATGTGCTCTTCTTTCACCACAATACCTTATCATTATTTACATACAAAGCCAATCTTCCTCTTTTCTTATGACTTAAATTGCACATTGTGATAGCATATGCCATACTATTTAGCACAACAGAGCCACAAAAGAATGAATGGACAGAACAAGCCCTAGCCGAGAGAATAGACGGCGGGGTATGCTACTCACTAATCACATCCTTTGGCATGCATATATGTGATCAATCACGTATATAACCATGTGTGACCTTCCACTCTCATCCGCCCGGGGGGTGGGGTGGGGGAGGGCAAAATCTTCAGAATATCATTTTCTCTAAAATCGCTTAGCTGCTTGCTTTGAAATTGCAAAGAGACACCTCTGGGGATTCGTAAATCTGAATTTGTTCAGCGGGTGGCACTGCTTTTTTTATTTTTCCTTTTCTGCAATTTTGTGTGTTTTTCTGCTTTTTTCTACTTCTCCAGAAGTGTCCCTAAAATTGTTCTGAAACTTGGTGGAATTCTACCTCCTGGAAGTGAGAAGCAAAATTGTTGACTAGGTGGTGATGCTATTGACCCTTGAAAAAATTGCAATTTGAGTTTTGATCAGTCAATGCATGCATTACTGTTGGTTACAGTCTAAGTCAATGGGAATTACAATGGTTGTTTACATTGTCGACTTCTTCGAAAACATCACTAGCTTTTAGATTTCTATACTATTGTACCATTTTTTTAAATAGCAAAATCATAAAATATATTTTTCTCTTTAAACCGCATTGCTAGTTGCCTGAAAATTGCGTTGAAAGACTTCTGAGTACCCCGTGACCAGGGTAGGACTTTCGATAAGTTAAAGGTCAGGCGAGAACGGGCTCATCACTTTTCTTTTCAGCCCCGCTGACTTGTCAGTCAGCTGAGTTTGTAGGATGGTCCGTCATCCGTCCATCCTCAATTCACATTTTCGACTTGTCAAAAATTGTGCACTTCCAACGAGGCGAGGATGTCCTTTTGATTGGTTTCAACCACAATATTTAAAGGTTCATGTTCCAGTGATATTTAGATTTTTAAAAGGATTTTGTTAGGGGGATATATTTTGAACAATTCGTTGAAAAATCATCTACTCTAAAACTGCTTTGCCAATTGCTTCGAAATTGGATAAGCACACTTCTGAAGACGCTTTTAATTATTTGAACTAGTGGCATTGAGTTTTTTATACTTTTAAATAGGTTTTTTTGTGTGGTTTTACTATTTTCGACTTCTTCAAAGCTGTCACTTAAATTGTTCTGAAGTTTACTGGTAATATACCTTGTGGAAGGGTCAAATACAGTTGTCCGCTAGTTGGTCATGTTCTTTATTTCGGACTTTGATCTTTTTTTTATATTGATACTTGTCAGTTTATTAATACATTCCTTTTGACCATTATTTTGACAATGGGAATTACAAAAGGAATTCATATTTTCGGCTTCTCCAAAACCTTCAGCTAGATTCACTTAAAACCTGGTGGGGATATATCTTGGAATGTTTCTTTCATGTTTGTCCAAATGAGTACTCTCCATGTATTTTTATCTTGTTTACAACTTTTGCTCCTTTTTTGGTATTTTTTTCACGGAAACCGCCTCACCAATTGCTTGCATGCTTCGAAGTTGCATATAGGGACACTTCCAATGATCCCTGCACCTTCATTTACTCACCAGGTGAGGCTACGATTCTGTCCCTTCTACTTCTCTTTATTATTATTTTAAGCTCAGCTGACTTATCAGTCAGCTGAGCGTATCTTATGGTTTTCCATCCGTTGTCCGCTGTCCGTGTGTCGTCCGTCAACATTTCCATTTTCGACTTCTAAAATATAACGTCAGCCAGATTCACTTCAAACTTAGTAGGGATGTGCCTTGGGTTGGTCTCTACCATGTTTTACGCTCCAGTGTGTTTTTAAAAATATTTTTATGATAATTAACCTTGTGTTTTTTTTTGGGGGGGGGACAAATCTCTAAAATTCTTCTACTATAAATCCGCTCAACTAATTACCTTCATATCACACAGGAACACTCCTGGGGACTCCTTGGCATGTTTTTGCTATTTTTGACTTCTTCTCCAGAGCCGCCTCTCGGATAAAGATGAAACTTTGTGGCTAAGTTCCTTGTAGGAGGGTCAAAAATGGGTGTTCATAAGGTGGCACTGGTGAGGAAATTAACGGGTTTTTTTTTTGTTTTTTTTTGTGTTTGTTTTTGTTTTCAATTTGGATACTTATCGGTAAATGCAGCTTTCCCTTTTGATTACTACGTGCTACTTTGTAAACATGTTTCTTGTGGAAGGGTCAAACAAAGTTGTTCACTATATGGCACTGCTGTGGATTCCTGATTTTTAAAGATTTTTTTTTTTTTAATTCGGGTACTTCAAGAAATGCACCTATGTAAGTCAATGGGCATTCTAATGCTTATTCATAATATCGACCTCTCCCCCGAAACTTTTATCCAGATTGACCTCAAATTTGGTGGTAATGTACATTAGGTGGGTCTCTACCAGTTTTGTTAAAATGGTTGTGCTCCAGTGGTTTTTGGATTGTTTTAATAAATTGTTTCTTTGGGGGGGGGGGGGGAAATCTTAAAAAATCGTCTCCAATACAACTCACCCAATTGCTTTGATAACCCATAGGGACACTCTTAGAGACTCCTAGTCCTTAATTTGTTTATCGGGTGGCGCTGAAGTTATATTCTATTTTTCATAATTTTTTTTTGTCTGTGTTTTCGCTATTTTTGACTTCTTCTCCAGATCCATCACTCACATTCAGCTGCAAATCGTAAAAAATCTTCTCTAAAACTCCTCACCCGATTGCTTTGATTTCCCACTGGGTCACTCCTAGAGACACATACTTTCTTAATTTGTTCAGTACCACCTGATATTTGGCAAAATCGTAAAGAAAAATCTTCTCCGAAACCAATCGGCCAATTGCTTAGAATAAGACACTTCTGGGTAACCATAGATCCTAATTTTTCTGAAAGGTGGAGCTCTGATTTAAAAAAGACCCAACTTTTTAAAATGATTTATGTGTGTTTTTGCTATTTTCGACATTTGCTCCAAACCGTCATTCAGATCATGCTGAAACTTGGTGGAAATGTTCCTTGTGGTAGGATCAAAGAAACCTGTACACTAGGTAGCATTGAGCTCTAGAGTTTGTTCATGAATGGTCAGTTAAGCACATGATTATCAAAATCCTCTTGTTTATGATTTTTGTGGGGTTTTTTTTGCTATTTTCGACTTCTTCTCAAGAACCGCCACTCAGATTAAGCTGCAAATCTAATAAAATCTTCTCCAAAATCCCCTCGCCCGATTGCTTTGATATCACACGGGGACATTCCTAGTTCTTACTTTGTTCAACACCACCTGATTTTTTTTAGCAAAATTTCAAAAAATCTCTAAATCACTTGTCCAATTGCTTCGAAATTGCATAGGGACACTCCGGGTAACCAAAGAACTTATTTTGTTCTTAAGGTGCGCTCTTATTTTTGTTATTTTTTTTATGATTTTTTGTGTCTTTTCGCTATTTTCGACATCTTCTCCAAACCATCATTCAGATCATACTGAAACTTAGTGAAAATATTCTTTGTGGAAGGGTCAAAGAAAGCAGTTATCTAAGTGGTATTGATCACTCCTGTTTGTTCATGAAGGGTCAGCTAAGCACAGGACTGTCACAGTCTTCTTGTTTTAAAGTTTGGTGGGTTTTGTTTCTTCGACTTCTTTCTTCAAAACCATATGTTACATTCTCTGAAAACTCAATACGGATGTACCCGTTTTTATTATCAACCAAATTTGGTCACTACATGATGCTGTTGTTAGTTTAATGATTTTCAACAAATTATCGAAATTACATAAAAAAAGTAGAAGGGGTGTGTGAACATATTACCATTGTTACACTAGAGATTGCAGGGAACCTTACAATAGTGGTGACTGTAATATAAAATCACTATCTTATTATCAATAAAGCTATGAAATTGGGTTTCATGGCTTCAATACAGTACAATACACAGAAAATGTGAAATCGTGACAGTAAATATATACTTTTATGTATACTTTGTTTTTTCCCCTTACAATAACCAGATGTAAGGACAACATGCCAAAATATTATCTCCATGACCTAAAGATAAATTTAGGACCTGTTGTATATTTCTGTACAGTGGGGTAATTAAACTCCTGAAATATAGCTCTTTTTTGGAGTTGGCCGCTTACCCAATAGCAACACACCTGAACCACAGACACAAGGCTGTGAAGAACTTTCATATCATAACATATCAAACATGCTTTAAGACCGGGACATTACTGTCACATTGGCAACACCAGCTTAAGGCAAAGCAGTTCTGGCCCCAACTAACCACCGAAAGAAGTTGACCCCATGAACACTCTTTAAATTTTTCAATTTTGCGATACCTGTGGCTGATCCAGCCACACAATTCTTTGTGCAGTATTGTTCATGCTTTTGGCGGTAGTTGTGTATTGCTAAAGTAACGAAACCGAAAATCACTAATATTACTGCATATTTGTGAGTATCCTTGATCATATCTTAACCAAATGTAGGTTTACTAAATGCAGTACATTTCATCAACAGGAACTCAATAGTTGAAATCGACCTTCCTTTCCCATCACATACAAAAGATTCTGAGACAAAGTGAGCAAGTTCCATGGGATTGGGGGACTAGCATTAGTCCCTTGGAATTGATGGGCCTGTAGCACAGATACGCCCATTGAAAGGGTTTCACTCTACTTAACTTAAATTTCATGTGGTTGTACTATCCGCAGAAATCTCATAGAATGCACGCATTTATGCAAACACATAACACTGCTCCAGCCATTTCTTTAGAAACAAATACAGAAACCATAGTAGAGTGACATTATTTGCAATGTAACGTTGAAATGTTATGAGGCTGATTTCATGTATATAACAGTGCTGAGCTGACTCGTTCACTCCGCCAGGCTTTGGATGAATCAGCCTGGGACGACAGAATGTGGTGCCCCTAGATTCGATAACAAATAAAATTGGGCTAACTTGACCATACACCCGTGAGAGCTATAAAGGAAGCAGGTACAAAGGGCCACATGATTTGTCATGTTGTTTCTAGGTCAATTCCATTGCAGTGAGATCAAGTTGTCCTTACCACCTTTAAAGAACTCCACTAAATGACCCTGGTTGGTTTTCTCAAGAGCTTCAATAAATTTGTGCAAGTCTGTTTCTGGCCTGGTTTCAAGATAATCCAGAAGAAGACCTGCTTGTCCTGCACGTGTTTTGTCTTCTTCCTGTGAAAAAAAAAAGAGATGAAATTATCTTATTCACTGTGGTTTAACGTTTACCTCAAAAGAAATGCTTAGGGGACTGTGGGCCCTTCAGTTAAAGTTTTCATATTTGCCAACAGTTTTTACGTAATTTGGAAAGTCCCACCTTTACGCCGGGGACTCTATATAACTGTTACGGTGTTGAATTTAAAAGAGCATTGGGGCCTTTTTCAAATTTCATGAGATTACACCTCAATGTGGTCTTTACCATTTTGCTGCAAACATTGCTGCATTGCTAGCTATTTCAACCTATTACGAATTATGTCTGCCGTGTACAGAATTCATTTGAAAGAGTCTTATCGCTTTCATGCATGATAGTATGCATGTCGTTACTACAAATGAGCATTTAAAATCGAGCATCAAAAAATATATTTGATTATTTGGCATTTTGTTTATTTGGTATTGGCAGTATTTGCTTAATTATCACAAGCTGGACTCCGAGGTTTGAAGAGGTGTCTATCTTTAACTGTTTATTCTATAATTAGATGGACTGAATATAATGCTCCAGTATACACTGGCAGGAGTTTGGGCTAAAGTGAGCTATCCTGCTAGAGAGGGTACATACTACATCAGAGTAAAACAAATTATTCTTACCTGAACTTCCACTGTACAAATGTAGTAATTATGTTTGGTTTGATAGGTATTCTTCATTCATATTGAAGCTATATATTACGATTCAGCTAATTAATCTTTCGCCATGTTCATATTTTTTCATTATTATAGGGATTGTCTTTCCTTAATATTTAGCGTAGTGAAAGGGCCGTTATTAAGAGAGACATGTATGGGTACAGGCTACAAACCATGTTCTGAAAAGCTGAACATACTTCACTATATTTGCGCTAATGCCGCTAATGTTACACTTTTACAGAGGAACGTGGACAATATGTAAAATAGTAGTTTCATATTCATACAGGTTGGACAGTCACATGTCAGCTTATGGAGAGTATTGAGTTTGAACTTCCAAATAGGGTAATACCAACTAGTTTCAGGCGATAAGACTTAAGTATAATAAAATGTTACAGAACATCTTTCAGAACAATCAGCTAAGCATGTTATATAAAAATACACACTACAGCCTAGCTAAGTACACTCACCTTAATTCGATTTATTGCACGGCTATCAGCAATCTTATACTGATATAGATAGTCATACAACCCGTCAAAAACGTTCAGTCGATCCACCAGAGCCACTCGCCGTTCCCTCAGTATTGTCCCATATTTCTTTGTTTTGTCTGGAACACACACACACACACACACACACACACACACACACACACACACACACATATACATAATACATACATATATATATATATATATATATATATATATACATTTATATATATTTGTGTGTGTATGTCTGTATATATATATATATATATATATATATATAAATATATATATATATATATATATATACATATATATACATATACATGTATACGTATATGTATTTTTTTTCTCTGCAGTTTAATTTTCTTTTAGAAACCGTACTTGCACAAGCTTTTGCATTTACAGTCGCCAGGCCACAAGGTCTAATTCTCAAAACAGGATGTAATGTACCCGTGCATTCAGAGTCGCCTGAAGAGACGTGCAAGATTTAATACTAAAGCACTTGAAGTGGTCTATGTTCAACGCTGAATGCCGGTTATCTTTGGATAAGAATGGTCTCTGAGAGTAGTGCATGCGTTATATTTGTCATAACTCTGATCGTATGCATTTGTTTTGTAGAAAATACACGCATTTTGATATTGCGATATTCATGATTTTTTATATGCCTATGCATAGCAAGATGTCAAAAATGACACCTCCTTACTCTACAAAACAAGAAAGAAAGAGTACCACACCCCTTCACATTAATCATCCACAATGACAGCGAGCAGTTCTAATCCACAATAATTTAGAAGCATATTGTTTTAACACTATAATCAAAGCAATATTTAACTCTATAACACCAGTAAAACACGCAACCTAGATACACCACTAGAATGGAAATTTCTCCAGAAGAGAGGGAAATAAAACATGCTTTTCTCACTGGAAAGGCCAATCTCTGATCGCAACTGGTCGCTATTACGATATGGGTAAACAATTATAAGATGCTTTTCTGAATGTAGATATACAAGGGAGGAGAGAGAGAGAGAGAGAGAGAGAGAGAGAGAGAGAGAGAGAGAGAGAGAGAGAGAGAGAGAGAGAGAGAGAGAGAGAGAGAGAGAGAGAGAGAGAGAGAGAGAGAGAGAGAGAGAGAGAGAGAGAGAGAGAGATTGATTATGCAGCCCTGATCGGCATTGGAAATATTTAACGCAACACTGTGCATGGATAATTAATATGTGTAAAGCCCGATATGATTAGCCAAATACGTCTTACTAAATTTCATCACTGTACAACTTAAACGTTCTGCGGAACAACGTTATATTCGATTGAAATATATTCGGACATTACAAACAACTAAAAATAAATCTTTTTTATATATTATTTTAGTCTTGTCTGTCCTACCTGTACTCTCCTGCGCTGCCATCGTCACTTTGAATCAGGTTTGACTGGAAAGAAAGGTCATGGTATAAATTGTGAAAATGAGAGACTGTGATACCTATGAAATATAAAATAGTCCCAAAACGCAACAAATATGTGAACCCTGTGACCTTTATTGGCTTCATATTTATAAATTTTGCTATGAAGCTACATGGGATGCCACTGTTGCTGTTTTAGAAATGAGTCGAATCTAGGGGTCATATGGGCCCCAATGTGATATTTGAATGGCTGCATTTTAAGGACAGGTAAGACACCAAAAACCTCTGCACAGGTGATTTTGAGATTTTAACGGTTTTTACAGGATAAAAGTCCTTTTTATAAGTTGGCAACTTTTCAAGGTCTTTGCCAAAGTAGAAATATGACAAAAACGCCAAAAAAAACCCCACAGAGGCATGTGGACATCTGAACGTCCACGTGTCACTCTTTTGGTTTTCAATCTGCTCGCTGAACAATGCCACCAGTCGATCATACTTACCAGTCTGTCACGTGGCTACAGGTAGCAACGGCCGATGGCAAAATGAGAGTGGTATCACTGCGGCGCCATGAAATCAGGCAGCATGCCGAAAGTGTGTTTGTGGACAGGGAAATAATGCAAACATGCGGAATATCCCAAACTTAGTGGTTGACTTTATAGTTGCCTTGAGTGTTTTGCGTTCAAACGGGGGAAGCCTTTAAACATTCAAGAGAAGCGGGAATCGTCAGACGATGCCCCTTCAAAGACCGTGGCCCTGCACGCCAAAGACAAGCTTGAAAAAAAATAATAACCAACAGTGCTCACATAAATAATATTTTATCGAGACCATAGGACCAGGAAATGAAGTGCAAATAAAAACATCGAAATAAACATAGACGTGGACACAAGAGAAAAGATGCAAAACAGCGATACAAAACTCAGATCGGAAAGAGAAATGAAACTCATTGAGAAAATAACCTTCAAAATAATGGCAAGCTAATTAAGTCAAGTGCACAGACAAGTCTAACAAGTCTAGCAAGGTAACTACATAAAACATTGAGATAGGAGTAAATACAATAAAAAACTATCCCCCAAAACGGGATGAAGAGGGACCGGGCGGCAGACCAAACCCGCCACCCGTCCACTGATCACGAGCAGCCGTGGGCCGCCCCATGCACCAAAGCAAGGCAAGGGGTTGCCAGGTTTGGGGTCACGGAGCCCGAAGGGCCACCTCCTTGACGTCATGCTTTGAAACCAGATTGTCAATCCAGAGGGCGCTTCTTGATGTTTCTAGCTTTTTGGACAGAGCTCTGACGATTTTATCGATTTTATATATTTTCCTCGGAGAATTCTCCAACTTCTTTTTGTGTATCATATTACTTATGACTTAGTGCCCTACTAGACTGTATTTCTGGAGTGCCGGGCTCGGTGGGTAAGCACACTTTGTGGATTCTATCCTAACACGCTGAATTCGAATATCCCGCAATTAAGCTTTTCAACAAAAGGACGGTGTACAAAGGACAATGGGCGGTCGTGAAGCAGTAAATCCTCTCAGGCTGGTACTGACGCTCAAGTATATTCCAGTCAAATGGATACTGGATCGAGTCTAAAGCGTCCATGGGTTTTGCCGTCACCTACTGGAGTATCTCCTCTTTCTGCTCGGGTACGCACTGATTCCAATTGTGATCCTGTCGAAGATTTTCTGAAGACACTAACGGATCCTCGAGTGGCAGAAGTATTCAGAGGGTACAATACTGACGTTATCAAGAGAGAGGTTAGTTCCCAACTTGTTGACATAGACTCTAAGTTGAAAAGGCTTGATGAGCTTGAGGTCAGAGTAACTGTCGCTGAAACCAAAGCAAATGAAGCAAAATCCAAAGTTTTTGAGGGTGAGAAGAACTTGCCAGTGCTCTATTCCCTGATGACTGTGGAAAGTCTTTTAAACGCAAGGCACATCTATTTTATCTACTAAGCAGCTTCATAGTAATATGCCAGTTGCGCATTTCCTTTTCAGGGAAGTGTAGATTAAGATCCTGATTTGAAATCACAAGATTCCAGCTTTTGAAGCAATGATTCTGGGTTTAGGTGGATTGAGAATAAATTGCACATGTTGCAATCAGATACATTCGTTCACAATTGGTGAGTGTCATTTACCTGGCCTAGGACACACAATATAATGACTATAACAGTCATTCTCACAGGCTTCGATGTTGTGGAAACCTTTTTATTGTGGCCTACATGCATTCCAAATTTTATTACTCAAGCATGTTTTTACACTTTGAATCATATTCAATGTCTCCTGTTAAGAAACTCTAAAGTTTACGTCGTTGAAATCTGTGACATATCTCACTCTTCTCAAAAATCTGCCTATAATGGGTGGTGGCGGGCCACCAGACTACTACGATGTTGCAGATAGAATGACCTACACTCCCAATAACATGTACATTTATGGCGAAATATCCCTTTCTATTTGAAAATAACTCTGCATTATCTCCACCAGGTGAAAGAATAGGTATGTGCGTCCAGTCAATTGCCCCTGCAGTTCCGGGAATTCAGGAAAGAGCATAGTATCGCTGCTGAATTCGAGGAATCCCTTCTGCTGGGAATCGGATATATCGCGGGTAAAGTAGACTAACAATGACATCAGGAACTTTGGCAACAATTCTACTAGCTGTAGATTTAATTACTCCAGATAAGTCCCATCGACAAGGAAAAAAATTTAGTTTTATAAAACTGTAATGATATCAGAATTTGGATCCGTGACCTTGACCTACTTGTGACCTTGAAGTATGTCACATGTAGGCCACGGTTACTTCTGCTTGACCTTATGACAAAGCTTTGGTGCAAATGCAATGGACAAAGATATCATGGCAAAATTATTTTCTTCAATCCAGCAATATGACCTAAATACGTGACCCAGTGGCCTAGTTTTCATCAGGTGCCAGACGCATCCTTAGGATCAAAAGTCATAAACAACTACAATGAGTAATTTAATATTTGGAGATATCATGGTATGGTTACTTTCTTTCAATGCAGTATTGTGAGCCAAATATGTGACCTAGTGACTTAGGTTTCCATAGGTGTCTGAGGCATCTTTGGGACCAACTGTCATAAAAATTGATGAAGATACATTCAATTTTTTTAAGAATTGTGTTAACGCCGTTTTTAAATGTAGGACTGTGACCTAAATATGTGACTTAGTGATCTACTTTTCGATAGGCGTTTGAAACACCTCGATGACCCCCTGAGATGGTTTCTGTAAAGTGAGCATTTTTGGAGATATGGCTTTAAGAAGGCATGGACGGACAGACGGACATCTCCTCTGAAACTTAAAAGCTTCATACACTATTCCACCATACCGACACTTGGTATAAACAGGTAAATAGTAATACGATTTTTAGCACCATAAAGTTGACTAGAGGTGTCAGACCAGGGCAGGAGATAATATAAAATTTGAACTGGTCTCTCTTGTCAAATATTTTTGTTACATACTAGTTGTTCTCTATTTCTATATCCAGATCAAAAAAGTAGCTTTTGTATAACTTTCATTTTCCAGATTTAATATTTGTTCTTTGGGATATATGTTTTTCCAACTTTCTTTTTTTTCAAATACATAGTTTAAAGTATGCAGGTCATCTATAAATCTTCTTGTGTGAGAATGTGATCTTCTTGCAGCTGGAGAGTTTGTTTTTGCCAATTCCTCCATCCATTTTGATTCATAATAATGTAAATAACGGTTGGCAATATATGGGTCTGGATCTCTTCCCATTGCTGTATATTCTATTTGGTGATTGACCCTGGTTCCAAAGCAAAAGTATGCATTGTCGAGAATGTTTGCTATCATTTGAGCATGCCCTTGCTTCGTTTAAGATATTCCTTTGCTCTTACCTTTATCAAATTTAGCCTCAGCACCAGATATTTTAATAAACTGACATGTGCCACCTGTGAAGGCTTCATCCAACAACCGACCGGCAGACGGACGCGTAGGTGACGATGCACCTCTGGACTATATTGGCCGAGGGGTAAAAAGCAAGCAAAAATGGTTATAAAAAAGAATACAATTGCAGTGCCACCTATCAAAGAAAATATCGATTGAGGTCCCCAGAAATGGCACTATGCAATTGCAAAGCAATTGGAGAGTTCTGGACACAAAGATGTTTTATAGATGTTACCAACGTGAACATGCTGATGATGATAGAATTAAGGAAGAACACATTTGTATGTAACCATCTAAATGAACTCATAGCAGACTGACCCTGGGTACATCCTGTCCATGTTTAATGTGTATGCTGCAGGCCAGTTTGGAAAAGAAGTTGGAAATGCGACTGTTTTGCAATCCCCCTACTAGTATCCGGTAAGCAATAAGAATGAATGCATCCACCGACAAGTTCCCAAATTCAATGAAAAACAAAAACCCTTTAGATCAAGAATGTTGAGTGTCACCATGTAGGAAGCAATTTAGTTTTATTCTCCCACATGCTAAGTTTATTCCAAGTTTTCAAGCAATCTCACTGACGCTTTTGGAGAAGAGATCAACAATACTTCTAAGACACACACACACGTATGTATGTATGTATGTATGTATGTATGTATGTATGTATGTATGTATGTACGTATATATACTAGAAATAATAGACTGAGATCAGAATAAGTATGGGCTGATGAGTGGAAGTAAAGCTGTCATTTTGAAGGCATCTTGTGCTAAAATGATCATGTTTGGGCACATTTTATCCTAGATTGCCTTGTGTCTTAATGTTCTTTCCTGCACATACCTGACCGGACCCCCATATTCTTATCTAAGTCAGTTTATTTATTCAAGGTGTGTGCTTAAATTGTCCACTTTCTTGCAGATAATAGGTCGTAATGGAACAATGAAAGGTTGCGCATGACACTGTTGTAAATTGACGCATATAAAATATGCAGTTGTCATGGTGGTTGGCAGACAACATGTGGTAACGTGACGATGAATGTTTGAACTTTTCACTTTTGTTAAGTGACGGGAATAATGTTGCAGGTTGCCATAATGCCAGTTGACGTTAATTAAAAACAAATGGCATCTCATTTGGCTGTTACTTTCTTTTTGGAAAATCTGAATGTATATCAGTACTGTAGAACTATTTTATTTTAGGAAAGAGTTCTAGTTTGATCACACATGCAATCACAAGTTACACAAAATCTACCCGGAGCATTATTCCTTTTTGTTTTTAATATGGGAGCACCATAAATCATCTCGGAATACTACAGAACACAGTAACATTTTTTTTGTTTCTTAAATCTAACTGCAGAGTATTATACCAATTGTCAACTGCGAATTATGTATTTCGTGCACGTTAGGTCACAATAGTATTGAATTAACGATATCAAATGAAAAATACGATGAAAAATTTATGTCGACCTGTATGGGATTCGAACCCACTACCTTCGGCACACTCGCCTAGCCAAATGTAAAGTCCAACACGTGTCACAGTAAATCAAACTCACCAACGTTCCAGTACGCCAGCTGATGTTGGTTGGAGCAGCCGTCAGTAGCTGCAGTGTTAACAATTTGTTTGTTATCGGCCATGCTTCTTTGTAACGTGCTGTCTAGCACAATTCATTTCCTCTAATACCTATTGAGAATAATACTGTTCTCTAAGGTAGTTTGGACATTAACACATCTTAAAGCAAAGATATAAGATAACATTTTTTCATGCTATTGATTTCAAAATATACAGCTGCAAAGTGTCTAATTGGCTTGGGAGTGTCCTAAGTCCAACAGGACCTGTGTACCCACTGTGGAAAAGCTGTGTATCATAATGATATGGATGGTTTCACACCAGTTAGAGATGATGTCTGATTCTATTCCACTCCTTAGACCTTTAAAACAGTGCTTGGCTGATTCTAAAAGTAAGAATGTACGCATATCAACAAATATGTTATTACTTAATGACTATATGAGCTTACTTTAAATTTAAATATGTTGTTGGGAATACTCAAAGTTTGTTGTGATTTATTGATTTTCACTGAAGGAATGCATGTACAAATTTAGTCAAAGGAGATTTTCTTCCCTCGGTGTACAAGTCTACGGATAAAGGATATGAGACTAGTTTAATACAAAGTGAAAAGATCATGATCCCAGTGTTTTCCACTTTTACTTGAATTATATAAAGGAGTGGGCTTTATCTCACAAGGCAGTAATTCAGGATTGGTAACATAAAGGTATTGATTATTGTAATCTTTTACTAGCCACTGAATATCTCGACACACAAGTAAGAGACCACTCATTTACACGACAGCCTATTTATCTATATAGATTTCATGGTCATGGGATCTTAGTTTATTTTCTGTTAGCAGAAATGGTACCTATGGCAAAACAATGTTTCTTTCTCGATTTGGTTGTCCATAAATTATTCATGAAGTTTCGGGACAGAGTTTGATTATAGTGAAGAAAAGTTCTGTCAATATATTATCAAATAAGTTTTGTATCATTGTTTTAATTTTGTTCTCATGGATCACATGGTTGCGAAGGGTCTCCATTTAGCAATCTCTTCCTTTCACTGCAGGTGTCCTTTGTATGTTTTGAGAGGTCATATGCAATGAAATACATACGTATGCCTTAGAAATGCATCTTTTGAAAGAGTAGCCGTGTGCAATGTTAAAGTCGATGTTCAAAGAGGTGTTTATCTGTCAAGCCCAGATCCCTTACCATTGCTCTAGGCTTTGACGACCATGGTTAATTCTTTCAAATGTAAGGCGTATCTGATTTTGTACAGGGATATCATTGTTCAACAACTTCATAGTCACAGTTCATACCATCTCCAGTTATAACCACTAAACTATAATTATGCATTATATCTCTTGCAACCTTGGAAATAAGGCTAAGGTTACAAACACTCACACTTACACAGACACACACACACACACACACACACACACACACACACACATGACCAAGTTAAAAGCTTTGCAATTGGGGTCCGAGATATTCTGTGTTGTCTTCGAGTAACAGTGCACAAACAATTGCAAAGAGAGTTTGTATTTGGAAATCCCCCATATGGGAAATGTCATGATAAAAAATTAAGCACAAAAACGTGTTTTCTTGAGAATATCATAGTTTTGATCTTCACATGGCATATTCTCCCCCTACTTTGCACGGAATCCAATCAGCGAGTTACTGGCTATATCTACCTGCACATGCATGCATTTACAACAGGTCCTCTATATCTATCATACTAATATATTGACCATTTGCAGATTAAGTATACTTTTATTGAGAATACCCCCATCTAACATGTAGCCTTTGAGGACACTCGCCGTCAGAAATCGTGTTCTGGACAGTGCTATTGTCAAAGCATGTTATTGTCAAGGCGTGTGTCTCTAATCATTATTCAATCCAACTGTCTTTAAATAGTTTTTGTACAAACAAACATATTTGACTCAGGTCGGAACAAGCTAAAATCTAATAAGTTTAAACCTGACACTTCTCTAGTCTCTCCATTTCATAAAGCAGAATCTGTGTAGTATTTTATCTCAGACTACATCGAATACACACGGACGGACAGACAGACAGAAATATTCACATGCATATATATATATATATATATATATATATATATATGTATTTATATAGACATAAATATACATATACATGTATATATATATATGTATATATATATATATATATATATATATATATATATATATATATATATCTGCCCCATGTTCTACATTTGATTCGTACAGCTAGTACAATTGTACACGTGCTGATAGAACAAATCTCTTGTCTTGATCGCATCTATTTGTTGAAGTCATTCCCTCAACTTTTCACCTTCTCATAGATAACACGCAATTGCTCAGCAGTGGACGATGGTGCTTATCACTGTTGTAATTTTTTTGAACCCATAAAGTGGCAATAATTCATGTTAACGTGCCTGATTTGCCTTACATGAACGTATTAAAACTTATTTAATGGAGCAAAAGCCTTCCTAGATTTGAGTACAGTCGAGATGGCGACCTGGGATTAATGAGATGCAAGATTAGGGGTTACATCAGCAGCCTCGTTCTCAGTTGCGGAGCTGGGCATAGTTCAAGTAAACAGAGAAGCAGGGGTATATCATGGTTCCTGCTATCTGAGAATGTGGAGGTGAAGTCATCTCAAAATATATGTATATTTATTCGAACATGTCATGTATATCATGACAAAAAGGGCATATGAAATTAATTTGTTTCATATGGCCCTGCATCAACCCGATTTAATGAATTTTGTATTTATTCAAATTGTCTTGTACGTTGTTGCATTATTCTGTATATCATGCTGCACAACTGGATAAAATACTGGCTCAAAACCTAGCAGAAGTGAATGCTTGATTCTGGTTAGCATGGGAATGGTGGCCATATTGTGTGGGCAGAGATCTGGAGAGCCCTTAGCACAATAATATGTCATCACCTTGCTTGTTCAAAATTTAATCAAAATGTATGTCCATGACTTCTCAATATTTGGTGTGAGCAATGGGTTACATGTCAGAAATAAAATGGACATATTGGATTAATCGGGCCTTACAATTAGACAGGAATAATACTTTAATGCTCATGTTTATCTGGGGAGAGATGATATTTAAAGGTAAGAGATCATAACACATCTTTTGCGCTATTATTTTCAATTTCATATTTATATGTGATACCAGTTAATAGCATGGCTGCCATATTGAATTTATCAAGCTTGGTGACGTCACAACCTTTGGCCTTGCTTGCAACCGAGGCTTGCTGGTAGCCAGTCAATCTCCTGGATGTCTCAGCATTTCCTCTCATAAAAAAATACCATAAAATATTACAGACTATTGCAAAATGACAAAATTAATTTGGTACGTTGCTCAGAGAGTAGGCACGTTTGACAGCTACTTTGGCGTATCCCGCCGACTATCAACCAATATATATGGCTTTTTCTTATAGCGGTCACGCCATTTCTTTCTTCTTTCAATCCAAAAAGGGGGATGGACAGGAACTTCCTACATCCTCGGTTGGTTCACTCACAAGTCAAAACATTATTGAATTCAAATTCGGTGATTGAGCGGAGCTTTCTTTGAAACACAAATTTAACTAAAAAAAATTTGTTTCACAGCAAATCTGTTTGGGTGCCTTCAAAATTAGAGCAGCTTGAAATGCTGCACTTTGCTTCTGTTCAACATAATTTAAGATGGCTCTTCAGTGTGTAATGGTTTTGATGTTATTCCCGATTTTTGTGTATTCAGCTAATTCGCATAAACGACAATTTTATAACCTTGGTTCACTGGATGCGGTTATGTCTTATACCTGCAAATTGAAGTTAGAATGACATTTGTATTTATCATAGTATTCTATTCAAGAAACTCTACAAGATTGAAATTTTACATATTCACCGAATTTGCATTCAATGAAAATTCACAACTTTGATCATGCTTCATGGGATGCAGCTTAGTAAAAAACCTACAAATTGAAAATAGAATCACGCCTCTATCTATCATAGTTTCGAAATATTCAAGATTTAAATTTTGAATTTTCATCTAATTTGCATAAAATAAAATTCTACAACTTTGATTTTGCTTCATTGACTGCAGCTATGCCACACATCCATAAATTGCAGTCGGAATGGTATTTCTATCCCTAATATTTTTTAAGATATTCAAGATTTAAATATTTCATATTGACCTAATTTGCATAAATTAAAATTTTACACCTTAGGTTCACGGTTCATTGGATGAGGCTTTGCCACAAACCTATAAACTGAAGTTGGAATGGAACCTCTAGCTGAAATTCTTTTGAAAATTTTCAAGTTTTACATTTTCAAATTAAAGTTGGAATGGTATGTCTTTGTATAATATTTTTGGAGATATTCAAGTTTGAAATTTTTCAAAGCCCCTTATATAAGCTTAATTCAAAGTTATACAAGTTTCATTAACTGTCCATTATATTGGCTGGTGTCACAACCCTATACATGCACATTGAAATTTGTGTCTATCTGCAACAGTTTGGAAGATATGAAGCTTTCAAAATTTTAATTGCCCCTAAGTTGTACAATTTTAAATATCATAACTATTCCAAACGATATGCACCATTTCACTGGTAGGTCAGTCACCAGTAGGCCTACAAGCATCCTGCAAAGAACTAATCGATTTTGAGCTTTAACTAGACAACATGGTAAAGTCTACAGCTTTTGGCAGCTATAAGAGGGACCAGTGATACTTATGGCATATCACTCAATGATGTGTGAACTTCAGTTCGACTTTTGTTCGTAACCCTTCAAACACTTTGTTGAGAGCAGAAGAAATTAGAAACGACCAAGAAATCGACAGTACCCTCTGCTGTTAGAGAACGTCATACTTTCCGAGATGACAACATTCAAAATAATAGTTCAGGGCCGTCGCAAGCTTTTTCAAAAGGGGAATTCATTTTTTGGGAAGAATAAAAATAAGTGATGAAGGCGCTTTGCGAGCACCGTCAATGCGAAGCCATGCCAGAGGGTTCCAGGAATATGACCTTCTCCCGGGAAATTTTTGAAAATTAGGTTTCAAATATGACATTTTTCCTGGATTCTGGAAACATTCGAAGGTATTCTTCATCAACGCTGGAATGCAAAACATATAATGATAAAATACTATACATACTCTCCTGGTTGTGTCATACATCAATATCTCAATTTTCTAAGCGGACTAAGCTAAAATTGGGATAACTCGGAATATGGAGGAAAATAGGAAGATATTTTCTTCCTCAGTGACTACTGTGACGACCACCACCACCACCACTACTACTACTACTACTACTACTACTACTACTACTACTATTACTTCTACTTCTAATCCTGTGGTACTTTACTTATTTGTGCGGTCTTGTATCTTAGCTGATACAGGCGGCCAAAAAAAATCCCTGTGATCCTAACCACGCCTGTAAGGCACAGGCATTTTCCATGTCCTGAGAGCACTGAGCAGTGAAGTTGGGAATGTCGCCCAGCGGTTCTGGGGGCATTCTGCCCTCAAAAATATTTGAAATTTAAGCTCTGTTGGCTGTACTCTAGGCATTTCAGGCACGCTGCAAGTGACGTGCCCCTGAGGTACCTCAAAATGGACTTAAACCAGTAGGTCCTACCTATATACATAAAAAATAGTCAAAAATCCCCATTGACGCCTTTTAAAAAATCGGGAGGTATTCCCTTTGATCGAGAGACTGGGTTTTTTTCGTCTTCTCCAAAAGAGCCAACCAGATTCACTACGAACTGAGTTCGCATGTACCTTGGGTGGATCTATACCAATTGTGATCAAATGTTAACTTTTCATTACTTTTTTAGAATTTTTATGAACTGTTTGTTCATTTTTTTTTTTTCGCAAAATCTTGAAAAATCTTCTCCTCCAAAAGCGTGGAGTTAATTGCTCTAAAATTGCATAGACAAACGTCCGGAATCCTCCAACCCTTAATATGTTTAACAAGTCGAACTGTGTTTTGTTTTGTGTTTTCCCTTTTACTCGACTATTTATCCCAAAGCGTAGGTTGGATCGTCTTCAGGCCAATTCTGAATGTACCAGGATATCCACAAAATTCTGTACTACATAGTACTGCTGTCATTTTCTGATTTTCAACAACACAATATTTTGGAAAAAAATCAGTAGGGGATATGTTCATGTAAGCAACAGTGATGAAGGTCTTGAACAAAAGGTAACTTTGATACAATTCTGAAGTTTACAGGACCATTTCAGCGCGTGCAAGTTTACAGGACCACTTCAGCGCGTCAGGTCCGTAAGAGTCCTTGTGCTTTTAGTGATAAATTTAGTTTCGATTCATGATATGAAATGATTAGCTTCCCGACCCAATGGGACCTACCAATACCATTCTCACTCAGGCTCCACTGTTAACTCATATATAATTTAGAAGCTAACAGCTGCTCCTGAACACTGTTTTCTACTGGGTCTAGCTCAATTTCAATTGTTATGATATAGTTGTCTGCGTTACATTATATCACATATTATTACAACTCACTTAAACTAAGAAACAGTTGGCCCTTCCCCTGCCAGTTCCGACTGTGGTAGGGCTTGTCTTAAATATCACAAAGTTTAAAAATTGTCTGACATTAAAAGGGAAGGCATCCCGCTACGCGAGATGAAACGACGTACCGCCTGAATCGGGGCCTCACAAGACAAAGAGTCAACAAGTTCTAAATGAACGGCCCGAACCACTGCACATGTGAACAAGAGAACATAGAACTTCTGCCCAACAAAGTCGCAACAATACAATGGACCACCATGGTCCAAGCCAGTGACGGCAAAGGGGGATGCTTGAGATACACGTATCGCAGGGAGGGGCGCCATGGTCTGACTGCCAGCAGGCGCATCTAGTCTTTAACATGAGAAACAGTCTTATTCACTTTCTTACAAATACGCCTACCTCCAATAATCCAATATTGATTCCTTAGCCCTACCAACATACTATTCACACCTGCATGTTTCATGACATCATGAATATGTCGGGCAAGTAGGAGACCCATATGTCCCTTGGGAATGATAATAGGATGTTTGGCATCATAGGGCAGTCCAGAAAACTGAAGCCTCCCTTGTACTCAAAGCAAGCCGTCCTCTCCTAGAAACGGGAACAGCTTCTGGATAGAAGATCCTCTGGGTACAGAGACACCCTGTTCCAATGCATGCAATTCCTTGCTAAGCTCCCTCTGCTGTACCGACCTAAGCAGTCTCACTTTAGCCCCTTGAAGCTCATCAAAGGACAAACCACCAGAAAGACGTTGCTCCCTGGGTTTCCTCACATTATGCACAAATCGTAGAACCCATGCTACAATTCTCATAGCATTCTCAAGAGAACTCCACCGTTCGACATCCAGAACACTTTCACTGGGATCAGTAACGTGTGTATTGACCGACAGATCAGATCCCTCTCCAGTAGGCCTAGTACTAACGGGTGTATTACCCTCAGACACTGTTGTCACAACATGGTCTCCAAAGACAGGACTAGAAGTACCAAGACTCTCCTCGGTGGTCTCTTCACAGGTGACAGGATCATCACCAAGATCCCTAAGCAGAAAGGTGGGACCATGAAGCCAGAGATCTGATTGGTTTAGCTCCTCGGCGGATATTACCCCTGGTGACTAGGTCACTAGGATTCTCACTGCCTGCACAGTGGTGCCACCTAGAGGGATCAGTAATCGTATGAATTTCTGCCACTCTATTACCCACGAAAGGCTTCCATTTGTATGGATAACTTTGAATCCACACCAAAGTAACTTTGGAATCTGTCCAATAACGGTACTCGACTTCCTTTGGCAAATGTAGTGCATTTCGCACAAACACCACCAAGCGGGCACATAACAGTGCACCTAATAACTCCAAACGTGGCAAAGATAACCTCTTCAAAGGCGCTACCTTAGCCTTTGACATGACTATAGAGGTTTCACGTGTGCCATTCTTCATTTGAACATGTAAATAAATACATGCTCCATACGCTTTCTCTGAAGCATCTCCGAAGGCCTCAAGCTGAAACCTTACAATATCACACCAAGGAAGGCCTGTGTAACTACGGAGAATCTTCCATGAACGCAGGCCATCTAACCCACTCAACCACTGAGTAAACCTGTTGTTTACATCCTCTTGGACCACCTCATCCCACCCAAGGCCCAGTCTCCATAACTCTTGGAAAAGGCACTTTGCACCCATGACAAATGGAGTCAAAAAACCGATGGGGTCAAATAAACGGGCTATGAAGCTCAATATAACTCTCTTAGTGACACATATATCACTGGGCACCACAACACCATCAAATGAGAAACAGTCTTCGGACGCCCACCACCGCATTCCAAGAACTTTCATCGACTCTTCTGCATTAGAGTCATGGAACTCCCGGTACAATAAGTCTCCGACCTCCGCACTATTAGAGCCCCATTTGGCGAGGGACATGCTAGCTTGGCCCAGAACCTCTTGAGCCTCCTTAAGCAAAGCGCAACCCTCGGACCCGTCATCACAACCTGAGAGCCAATCATATACATACAGGTTCTCAAGAAGTTCCTTAACTTCACGTGAGGCTGGGAACTTAAAAAGATGGTGCTTCAAGGTAGCATTGAGCAGGAAAGGGCTACTCTTGTTTCCAAACGGCACCCGTAAGAACCGCATAACTCAGATTGTCCCTCGATCGTTCCACAGGAACCTATCCACATCTTTGTCTCCATCTTTTACGACTAGTTGTAAAAAGGCCTTAGTCACATCCCCAGAGAGTGCTACTGTCCACCTCCTGAATATCAGCAAAATGCTGGTAAGATCTGGGATCAAACTTGGACCAGTCTACAAACAATCATTCAAGGACATCCCATTAAAACTCCTTGCTGAGGCGTCAAAAACAGGACGCCCCTTTGTGGTCTGACTGGACTCCTTCACTACCGGCCTATGGGGCATGTAATACACTAAAGAGGTACCAGCTCTCTGAACCATAGGGACTTCCTCAATAATGCCCTCATCATGCATATCCTGTATAACCACATGATAACGTGTCTATAGCGAAGGATCTTTCGCAAGCCTACGTGTCAAATTATCCAAACGAAACCGCGCTAACTTCTCATTGTTGAGAATATATATATATATATATATATATATATATATATATATATATATATATATATATATATATATATCGTACAATATTCTCAGGTGTGCATTAACAGCGAAAGTTTTATGTCCAAAATTAAGCGTTCCACAATATTTAAAAACTATTCAATCTGAATCAACGAGTCAAATCGTACTTTCTAGTTCTATAGGGGATCCCCTGAATAAGGAACCACTGATGCCAAAACACATTTAGCTCTCCATAAATAGGACAAAAGAAATTGATAATGCTAGATCGTTCTCAGTGCTTTCTTATGGACGATGCATTCCTTGACTCTCTTTGCTGTTCTCGCTGTGCATACTATGCCTTCCTGCGCAACGTGGTTTAGATATAACATGAAAAAGTAGCCCGTGAACTTTATCGAGTATGGCTACCAAGACGCAATTTTCTAGGAATTGGGTGATGTCACTGCTGGATCAAAAAATCTTCTATATTTTATTCATTATTAGAATCTCACAATTTGCCTGGTATTATAGAGCTGCATGTAGGAATAAGAATACCTAACATCTCCAATGGCTAATATTTCCATAAATGTCAACAGAAAACCTTTATCCTTATTGTGGTTCTCTGGAACGTGCACATGAGGTAGGATAAGAACAAGCTGTACAATTGCATGCATCACGCTCTTTTTAGCTTCAAAGAAGATATAAAAGACGTTGCACTCTGACGCTTAATGCAAAATTCTATATTTGCCCCCTTGTCTCTCTGACACAGGTCCCCTTATGAAACGGTGTAGGGCAAGAAAGATATGCACTGATTCCTCTGCTGACAAGTGGTGCTACACCTGCACAAAATACTTGTTTCACCTTCGTTAAGACTGGTACCCCTGAAAAGCATGTGTACCGCCCCACACGCATATATATATATAGGAGTGTGTGTGTAAAAAGTTTTAGCTGTAACAATTGATTAGGAGAGTATGTGGATCTTCAACTTGCAAATTTATTGTTTATACTCCATGCCTTCTGTTTGATTCCCTTGAGGGATACATTGATGCATGATTTTGTATAAAAGCACGTTGGCTATAGTATAGGTGTGTGGAAGGAATTTCAAAAGGATTATAGATAATATATCGAAAAATTATTTTCATAGGACAACTCGCATGTCCAGAGGCCCTAGTTTTGTACCTTGCCCATGCTTTCTCACAGTACATACCCGGTATTATAAGATGTATCTAGCGTATTTACACTGATGCCGGTTTTCAATTGTTAGAGACGAACCCCCAGTATAGAAAAGTATATGCAAATGCAGGCGAGATGCTTTCATATGGATAGCTGCGCTTTCTTTTATAAAACAGGGATAACATCTCAGGACAGCTTTTACTCATCTGTTGCAATTTGTCACTCAAACATGATATTTGTCAAACAGCATTACAAAAAAATGTGGCACTGCGTTAGAGATGGAATACATTTTTAATAAGCACTTCCTGTGGTCGCCAACAGGCTTTCTCTTTGAGCGCAATTTCTTTAATGTTCTTCCAACTGTTTAATTTTTTTCATACAGCTTCAATATGCATTCGCCTGGAATGTATGTGTATATATATATATATATATATATATATATATATATATATATATATATATATACATATAAATATATAAATACATATAAATATGTATATACATATATATATTTACATATACATATATACATATATATATATACATATATATATACATATATATACATTTCATGCAATTCACTAAATTATATATATGTTCGAAGTATCAAGTAAATAGATGTAATCTCACAAATATGGATTTAGGTCAATGTCTTAATCATGTAAATAATACCAATCCATATTGTTTGGACAGGTGTAAAGTTGATTCAGCTCGAGTTATAAGGGAGCTGTGTCTTGCCCGCGACGGTAATCTTAACTCTCCTTTCACGCGACAAGAACTAAATGAAATAATCGAAACATTATGTACTTCCTAGTTGACTTATTATGACTTCTATATTGATACTAATGATGGCTCACTAATATATGCTCATTGATATTTATATGCATGTATGCTGGGCCAAGGGAAAGCATTCTCATGTTCTCCCCTTGCCCAGAATATCATCAGCTCCTCTTGTTTTTGTGCTTGGCTGTTAAACTTATTGTATTTTTATTCTATTCAACATTGTACCTTCTGTGTACGAATAAATAAATATATATATATATATATATATATATATATATATATATTAGACATATCAGCCTGACATGTTTGAAGTGACATTTATCTCAGCACCCTCTAGAGGATCTTATCAAATTTTGTCAACACTTTTCAATATATATATATATATATATATATATATATATATATATATATATATATATGTGTGTGTGTGTGTGTGTGTGTGTGTGTGTGTGTGTGGCTGTGTGTGTGGTTGTGTGTGTGGTTGTGTGTCAATACACCCGTGAAGGGTTTGAGCAAAGTGTCTTGTGTATCAGAGTCCAGGGTAGTTACCATTTCTTATCCAGGTCAGACATGTTCTGTGGAGTTTTTAATCTTCTGTTTATCACAACATGACTATCTTTGATCGACATTGAAAAGGGCAGTCAGTGTAACAGGTGACGTGTCACTGTCACTACAATATCTGGAATTTCTATTCGAGAGCCAAATTTTGTTTAAAGATACCAAAAGTTTTTACGAAGGCATGCTATAGATGTACAGGTATGTTCATCTCATAATAACGTAGTGTGTAAAAATAAACATCTCGCCATTTAGTCGGTGTTTATTTCGCATGCATCTAGCTCTGCACATAATAATCCCTACATACAGACCAAGGCGTTTTCTTTCGTATCATTTAGATATTTGTCAAGCTACATTTTAAAAAAAGTGCTATAACTATTCATGGAGCCCAATACCTTGTTGTTAGCTCAGCAAATGAATGAGGGTGCTACCTGAAGTGGTGTGTGAAGTCTATACTTTACAATGGCACGAAAAAAAACATTTAAGCTCCTATGATACTTTTAAATATTAAATAAAGTTTTGTTATGGCAACCCAGACAACTCTTCTTATTCCTAGTAGCACGTGTATCCCGCAAATATTGTGCTGATGCTGCAATTTTGGTAAATGACATTTCTTTAAGCCCATGCCTAGCTATTGAAATGCACAACGCTTCAGAAAGAAAGCCCATGTGTGGGGCATTGTGTATTACAGTTGGTCAAAGTAAGGAAGGCTATAATAAACATATTCCTCATACTTGTGGGGCGTATCTTTATCTATGGTGTTTTAAATTTTAAAGTTACTTCATCCATCGATCACCTTAATGTACAAGCAAGTTTTTTATAATATTACAAGTAGGCATTTAGTGTCTTTCAAAAAAAAAGGCTCTGAAATACATCGCTGTGGCATTCAGTTCATTTTGTCTTTCTTACACAGTGCCACCTTTGTAGCATGAAGGTGCGAAGTTAAAGCTATTGTAGCTCCCAAGTAAGAATGACAAGTTCTCAAACCGTATTGCAATTATGATATATATATATGTGTGTGTGTGTGTGTGTGTGTGTGTGTGTGTTGATAGGACCCTTGCACATAACTACCTCCATTTAACCGTTCTTTTTAAAGAATAGGGGTGATTTGGGTTAGTTTAATTTCTTGACACACAGTCTTTTGTTCCCATGATGCATGTTTGTGACACCTAGCAACCCATGCCATTTGACGTCAGGTGGGTCCGAAAAACCCATTGCATTACAGTGAACCTGAAAGTTTCACCTGCATATGAGGACAATTTTTGGAATTATCTTCTTCTAATATACATGAAGTACATATTATTAGCCTTCAAATACACCCAGGTGTGATAAAACGGAAGTTTAATGCTTATTTGGCAACATATAGAGATTTTAATTTTATGTCTGCTTGTTCCACATGTTAATCCATGGAGAAAAAGTGAGGGTCATGGAAAGTGACCCCTATATGTGGGCGGTCAACCATAAACAGGATGGGCAGCACCACCTACAGGCGAATTTAGAACTAACGCAAATATAGACTCTTGGAATTTGGTCGAGTGGAATTTACGTGGGCCTGTATCGTGAAAAAAGTTGTATTGGAGGCCTGTGCTTTGATTAAAGTAGGTGAATCAAGGGAAGTCAAAGTCAACTTCATCATTAATTTTGGGGCTTGTCCAGAAAATGTAGGAACTGTAGCTTGGTTGTTTAATTTTCATTGTGGAAAGGTGGCACTGGCACGGAATATTTTCCTTTATTTCTATCTATCTATCTATCTATCTATCTATCTATCTATCTATCTATCTATCTATCTATCTATCTATCTATCTATCTATCTATCTATCTATCTATCTATCTATCTATCTATCTATCTATCTATCTATCTATCTATCTATCTATCTATCTATCTATCTATCTATCTATCTATCTATCTATCTATCTATCTATCTATCTATCTATCTATTTATTTATGTATTTGAATTCGTGTTTATGTATGTTGTAAAGCATAAATTTTAGATCCTATTTATTAAAAAAATAATACCTCACCGGCTTAGGTTTTGAGCCAGAGCCCGCTTAAACCCATATGTCCAAGCCCATCCATGGCATGAACGTTGAAGCAGTATAAACATTTGCATCACGAATACTTTGATGTAGTTGCAGAAAGGCTCGTATTTCATTCTGTGGCCCTTGGCTCTTTTGAGGTAAAAAAAGAATTCAGAGCAATACACGCACGCTCTCCTTGATAGGAACTGACAGTGTACCACATTATTATGTTTGTGTGTGCTAACATCACAAGTGCATCTGTACCCCATGTAAGCACACTTTTAGCTAAAATGAAGTCAATGACACGTTTTAGAATAGCAGAAGTGGAAAATTTTAAATGTCTCTCTTTGGAAAATTCTATTATATTTTTTTTTCTATATTTTGTTGCACTCTTTTCCAGCAGAATGTTGATTTTAAAAAAAATACCGTCGCCAACTTTGTTTAGGTTACCGTAACCTTAGGAGGAGTTGAGCTATAAAGAAATCAACTCTGTGAATGAGAATTGCAAACAGGCATGGCAGTGTCTTTCCGCCTCCTCCCTGAAAAATAAGTTATGTTGGTTCCTTGGCGAGCACACATATGATCTTGGACAGAACATTGGTGAATCATTTGACCAAACATGTGAAACCTATTTGGTTGAGGCTTGGCATTATAGGAGACTGTCACTTAATGACTTCTCGGAATGACAGATTGTATGATTGTTCTACATGTACCTCTTGTAAATAGACTTCCTTCAATGTACATACTGTATATAATTTTGAAGGGAAGCTTGCTAACATTTTGTACAGTACTGCAGTGACTTTAATTATATTTCTAATATCAAGAATTTCAAAAGCAAGAGGAAAGGGTTAATGGCAGTAAAAGTTGCACACTAGCTAAATTGTAGTTATTTGTGGATAGGTGATGGAACCATCTTATGTAGTATTTACTTTAAGCAGTTCAGATGCACGTGGGTCATTAACAAGTCATTAATCACCACACAGCGAGAGCCAATAAGACTGTGAAAATACGTTCTGGTCGTTAAATAGTCATTTAGTTATTACCTGATGAAGAGTCAACAAGGCATCTGGTCCATCCTTGCTTATTTAGTCATGAAGTCGTAAATATCGCATTAAGGTATTTGGTAAACCAGACATTCAGATATTATTGTAAACATTGAAGTACTTATTGAAAACAGGTAACTGGTAAAAATATACGTTGTTTAAACAGTACGAGACTTCACTGGCGCTTCTCGGTGCTGATCTAAGAAAGATTACATGAGTTCATTAGTCATTGTCGTAATAAGTGTATTATCAAAACAGAACCCACGAGAGCATATTGGTGACTCAATAAAGGTGGTGTGTATTCTACATAAGCTATGTACATTAGGAAATAAACAGCCTTTCTTACCATCTTGGCCACTGAACAGAAGTGGTGGGTTGTCTCTCCCCCTGCTTGCCTGTATTATTTTATCATACCTGACCAATGGAACAGTGAATCTTCTGAAGTGACGCGAGTCAGCGCGTTTGCCAACAAGCCCTAACATTATAAAGAAAGTAAAGGACACCTCTCTCTTCTAGGGAGTGAAGAACTTTACAATTTGATGGTGCTCTCTGACCTTACGCTTACTTCTCGGAATGACAGATTGTGTGATCGTTCTACATGTAACTCTTGTAAATAGACTTCCTTCAATGTATATACTGTATATAATTTTGTAGGGAAGCTTGCTAACATTTGATGGTGCTCTCGTACTTTACACTTACAGATGGAGTCAAACCAAGCGAGCCGGGGTACCCTGCGGCGTACTTGTTATGTCTGCGCGGCTTCCCCCCCCCCCCCCCCCCCGTCATTCTGCGGGGATCCCCCAGGTACACACCCACATCTCCAGGAGTATGTAATAGTGGTGAATTGAAAATTTTGAAACTGACTTGTACATTCATACTGTGGTAATACCTGATTTTTTCCTAAGAAATGAGGGTCGATTTTTCGTGTGTTATAGCATAATGACGCGCGTGATTGAAGCTGACATCGTGGGCGTGGCGCACGCCGTGCGCCTTGCCCGATGCCTGCTTCAATCACCCGAGTCATTATGTGTTATGGTCTCATAACACGCCAGGCTCTCTCCTATACTTGCAATGATATTTACATTCAATCTAACTTTTAACATTGCAAATATAGGAGAGATCCTGGTGTGTTGTGAGACCACAACACATACGCCTTGTGTGTTATGGAACCATAACACATGTGTCCCTCCACATTCCAATAAGCCGCGCCTACCTGGATTTCCGGAACTTAACACTTGAACAAGCTCGGCAAATCAGTTTCTGGTCGTTTCTCTTAACTCTATGTATTAAATTTGTAAATTTCGTATAATTGAGCAGCAAATATAAGAGGGGTTTGTAAATATGAGCAATGAGGGTCGCTTCTGTGTGTGTTATGGCGTGCGCCACGCCCACGATGTCAGCTTCAATCACCCGCGTCATTATGCGAATGCCATAACACACACAATGTTGAAGGCTTAGAAAATTCGGGAATACATGGTATCTATATGAACTGTATCTGTGCATTGTGCATTCTTGCATGCCTACACGTCTGCTGCTACCAACACCTGTGTCAATGACAGAGTAGTCCCCAGCTTCTACTGTCCCATTGAATGCTTACTAGGCACAACAGGCTACCCAAGTGGAAAATAAAGCTATAAATGTCAAATTTGTCGGATGAACTTGACATAGTAATAATAATAATAATAATAATAATAATAATAATAATAATAATAATAACAATAACAACAACAACAATAATAATAATAATAATAAAAATGATAATGATAATAATAATAATAATAATAATAATAATAATAATAATAATAATATTAATAATAATAATAATAATATTATCATTATTATTATTATTATTATTATTATTATTATTATTATTATTATTATTATTATGTGGCTCTCCTCTGACCAGTCACAGTCCTGTATGTGACAGGTAGTCTTTATAAAAAAAGCTGGAGACAAAAATAATGATGCCGGGCAAATTATGATACATCAGCTTCTGCTGCCATGGTTCCCGGGGTCAAACCCTAAGCATAAGATCCAACGCCTACCCTCTCACAGCTGAGCTGAGGCCCCGGTCCCCGTTGTCCTATTGCCGCCCTAAAGACTCCGGCATAGTATGTAAACGGCTAGCACCGTAAAAAGCGAGCGCAGCTTTAAACCTTATGGTATATATATATTGATTATTGTAACTGGTAGTCTCCATTTTACTATGACTGTTGCAAAGTAGTGTGTAATAAACCCAGGGTAATAAATTTAAGCAATAATACTATGACCATAGAGTGAAACATGTTGGATGTTTTGGCATTTTGCAGCTGGCTGCCAGTGATTTGTAGATCCATGTGCTGTGTAGTATTTCAATGGGGGTGATATGATGGGGATATAGGGTTTTTGTTTTTGTCACTGTTGTCATCACCATCATCACAATTCATATTGTTACCATCATCACTGTGACTATCATTATCATCGCCATGACCTTCACGTTTTCATCGCCATCACTGTGACAATCATCATCATCGTCATCACCATAACCGTTATCATTGTCATCGCTACGGCCTTCATTTTTTTGGTCACCACGACCATCATTGTCACCATCATCACCATGACCTTCATCATGATTTGTGTCAGCATTGTCATCCACATTATACTAACCATGTCATCATTGTTCCCATCATCATCATCATCATCATCATCATCATCATCATCATCATCATCATCATCATCATTACTGAATTTTGTTTCATCTTCATTTTTGTCTGACTCTTGCTCACCCGAGAGTTCAGGTGGCAAAGTGGCACATACATACTTGCTAGCTGTGGGTAACACAGCATGATAAGGTACCCCAGTGTTTGCAATGGAAATATATGATACTGGTGGGATAGTGGAAAATGTTTGCAGCGGAGAATTATTTTTTTCCATTGAAAAGTTCCACCATAATGACAAAATAATGAACATAATAATGTTGCAATGACATATATTTTTAAATGTGATCCCCAACTGGTAACTTTGCCACATGTGTTGCAAGTGAAGATCAAAATTGTCCACGCGTATGCAGAGATGGTATCTCTGTGGCTCCTCATGAATTGACTGGTTTTGACATGAAATCGAAGTACATGTACTGAACAAGACAGTACAAACTGCCCTAAAAATAGTTTACATCACTTGCAACACGGAAATAACTGTATCTTCTTTGAACATGGATGGTGAAAATATATGCCTCTGGTCATATTGTTTTCTTACAAGAAGTGACCGGTACAGTAGTGAAATTGTATCATAAGAGATACCGGCATGTCTGTAATTTCTGGTGGAAACGTGCACTCACACACGTTGAAAACACCAAAGCTATGAAGGACTTGATTTATGGAAAATGAAAGTAAAATGAAGTATCGTGAATTTGTCAGATTTTATTTGTTAATCAGTCTTGGACTTAATTATGTTCTTAAATTATTTGAAGAATTACAAATTGAAAGAAAATGTCCTTCACGAATTTAATATAGTTGTGGAAAATACAAAAACATAAATGAGGAAGCAATGGAAATGGCTATTTTAGTTCTGGGATATGGGTGATAAAAGTAAGTGAGGCGTTAATGATATTTTGTTTTCAGTATCAATCATAAAATGAGTGCATGGCACAAAATTATTGACTTCTAATTCATGTAGGCCTATACTGCTGTAAAAGCTTCTTAATTGTAATTCAACACAGTGTATGTAAAATCACTTGGGCAGCACTATTTTGATATTTTTAGTCAGGCAAAAGTGGGGAAAAATACGGAATGTTAGATTTTCAGCAACGGCCCCCCTCCTCCCTCCACAGGAGCTAATTCAGACAAGCACATAATATTGTCCTGCTTGGATATGAATTTCGCTCCGCATCGTTGCACTCTGGTAACAACCTGAGACAACTTTCATGCTGGGAAGGAAAGCATGACACAACAACTTTCACGCTAGGAAGGAAGGCGCTTAGACGCCCAGGAAGTGACTGCAGTGTGAATATCGTCTGCTAGAACTGAGCACCTGATGCAGAGGGGGACGCACGTTATAGGTCTAGATGATCCCCAAGGGGATTTAAGTGATGTGTGTTCGTCAATTGTTCAATACCTGTGAATTGAAATAGTGTTTATCTTATCTCTGTGAACAGTGAAAACGGTAAGAAAAGCATAATCAAGATTTTTTAATATAGGCCTATAATTTCATGACTCCTTGAAGTGCATTTATTTCATCTGGTGAATTGCGTTAATCTCGATGGGAAGCCTCTCGCTTCGGGTTTCCACAATGGCATATATGTAACGTTGGCATTGGTGGTCACCGCTATATTTTAAATGAGGCACAGGCCTGCTATACGGAAGGTATAAATATTCGCTTCTTACACTTCACGAAAAGTGTGAAGTGTCAACACAATTATTTACTGTTAACATCAGGTTGGAATATAATGATCTTGAATGTAATTTGTAGGCCTAACTTGGTAAATCTAAACTTAACAAGATCAAGCACCGATTTCCTTTCCCTTACAATCATAATGAAGACCCCAGACATCCCCTGCAAATAATGACGCCTTTCAAGAGATATACCAAATTATCATCGAATCTGAATAAAAGGACGGGCCATTAATAGCTCTCTCTCTCTCTCTCTCTCTCTCTCTCTCTCTCATTGCCTGTGGTCTCTTGACGGAATTCGCTGGGAAACGCGGAGCCTGACCGGTCGGTCGTTCCCCCAGCTTTCCAGGCAGGGACACGTTCTAGCCTTGCGTTCCTCTGAAATCTATCCTAGCAACGTAATTTTATTAAGAAAACACAAACAGAGTTTATTGTTTGCTGTTGCGCTATACTAAATTTTGGTTTCTGATGTGCAGGGAATTCAGTGTTTGTAAGTAACTGTTACTTCGGAATCTCAATTGCGTAGGCCTAGCAGTGAGTGTGGATCGACGATCCGCTGACAGAAAATCTGAGCTGGCAACATATCGTTTTGGAGCCGCTTAGGGATATAATTTGAGTTGTGCTCTGGAGTGCCTCCAGAAGCGACCTGGTGTCTGGACTGTCTGAAGACATTAAGGTAAGACGCAACATGCGCAACAATTGTCTCATGCTTTTCAATGTTTATTTAGGTTACTCTCACGCCTGTAAACCGTTTCTAGCCCCCAGACACCCATTCGCAGCCCCAGAAGCGTGTGTGCTAAGCGAGGTTTCAACAATGAGAGTTCGTGAATCGTTATCATTTCTCACATATTATTGACAACGTTTTCTGAGTAGACATGTACGTATTATTGACATAATTTCCATAATGCCCAGTAAGTTTGAAACTTCGGTGTGAATAAGACTGTGGACATTTCCCGAGATGAATAAAAATTGCGTTATATGAAAATCTCGTTCACTGGTTAGCCACGAGAGTTAGTCCATGGTTTTGAATCAACCCTACACACCTTACACCATGAGAGGAACACAAATCATATACGTATGTAACCATGATAGCTCGCTTGCGCTCGCTATAACACATAGAAACTCCAAACTTGATAGGAATATATTTCAATACATGAAGTCTTGAGGTTTTTGTAAAGAGGTTGTGCAAATTATTTAATTTATTATGTTTGCAACAGTGCACACTTTCGTACTTTACATGTGACCTGTAAAGGTCCAGGGTCAATGTTATTTGGACCTTTGAAATTTTGATCCAGTCATAGCTCAGCCAATTCGACCCAATTATAATGATGGACTCAAATCGGTGGTATTGAAACAGCTAGTGCACTTTGCAAGTTATACGTAACCTCTGAAGGCCAAAGGTCAAGGTGATATGGCGTTTTGAAAGTTTCATCTAGCCAAAACTTGGTCAATTTACAACTACTTTGGTTCGTGTTGGGCTTATATTGTAGATATTGCAATACTGCACATGTTTGTGATTTTACTTGACCTGGAAAAGCCAAAGATCAAGGTCATTTGGACTTTGAAATTTTCATCCAGCCATCAGCTCAATGGAATGTGAAGTATCAAAGGACAAAAGTTGTAGCATTTGATATTACCACTTCTGAAGGCACACCGACAGGTTTGCTTTGAAACAAATCTTCTTAACTAAAATTTAGCCTGATTTTGACAGTCAGTGTAAAGTCTTAACTGGTATTGTTTAACATCTGGAAACTACCTTAGGTTCTGTATATTCTCAGACAGGCGTAAATATTGATTTGATCGTTTAAAATGGTGTGATTATATTTATTCTGATGAAAGTACCTCTTAATTCAAGAAAACAGAAACTTGCGTCCAAACTAGATGCAGCATCTGATTCTGCAAGCTAACTTCCCACAAACTGCAACTGAGTATTTTAACCTAATTAGACAGTGTGATTACCATATCCAAACCGTAGTCTCAATTCCTGTGCACTTTACTTTTCAGTATTTTATTTCTTTTAACATCAACCAGACAAAAAGGAATTAATCTTTATTGAAGCCAGTAGCACTGCGAGGCATGTTCCATGTTAAAAGGTCCCCCTATGTAGTGTTCAAAGTTGTTTAAACCGAATCTAATTTGATATACGCAGAATATTTAGCAAAAATGAACTGGTTCTGATAGCCAGACGTACGCCTACTATTATCACTTTATGGGAACATGTATTTACCCAGCAGTAGATTTAGGTCTCGTGGTCAATTCTATGATCCATGTATATATACACACATTTTCGTCAAACAGGAGGCTTGATGAATTCTCGTTCGCAGTGAAACACCACTTTCGATTTTGTAAAATATTTAACTACACTTTATTTTCAGCTTGATTTAACTAAATTTATTCAATTTTTATTACTTCAGGCCAATTGAAAATTTGTATTTATCTATTCTTCACCCTGCATCCTGTCATAATTGCTAATTATATAACTTATCTTTAAATTTTTCGGTAAGATTGTTACAAAGTCCTTTACAAGTATATGATCAGTTTAGTATTTTTGCACTTACATTGCATCACCATTTAGGTACACTTTGAGCTCAATATATTTGTAAATATACCATGCACCCAATGGGGAGATGTGGGATAATTGGTTTACAGATGTTGGACACACACAGTATCTCTGCACTAGCTGCCCAAAGTGTATTCGAAATAAACGAAAAGCTTCTGCACTAAGAGAGAAACTGAAACTGGAAAAAATATTCGAAAGGTTAACCCTGGCGGGGTCAAATTACAGCGTCGACCTGAGGTCAACAGTCACCCCGGGACTGCATTTAAAAATTGTAAACACGTGATTTGAGAAGTCAATATGGTAATCTGTTCAACTGTTATAACTATTGATCAATGTAGAACACAATGTACATTGTCGTTGCATTGATGCGTTTTTTACGTTCAGAGGGTAGGAGTAAAACCAGTACAAAAATAACCATCAGCAAAGTTTAACAGCTATTCCATTACTATTTTTTTGGGGGGGAGGGTCAGTCTGGTTAGCTACAATATGTTTGAGCAGCAACATATAAACTATATGAATATTTAACAAGTATAGTGTTGAAACAACAAGTTTTCGAAAATGATACGCTGAATTCTAACGCATTTTCTCCCTAAATGCGCCATATTTTTACTGTTTATAACTATTATTGAACCAGAATCATATCTTGGGAAGCCTATAACACCAATACAATTTTGTTCCATCATTTTAGTCAACTTTAATATAACTTTTAACTTACAGATGAGTCACAGGAGGAGATATCGGTGAAAATTCAGTTTTTGAAAAATTTGTTACTAGTTAGCATGTGGTACACTGATTTGAGAAGGTTGCCCTCTGGATTCTAAGACACTGTGATACTATAATTCATATTCTGGAGGGAAACCAAAAATAGCATGAAGTGTTCGGTTAAGTGCCCGTGCCCCCATACTAAATGTTATAAATAAGAGGAACCACATGTTTAATTGCTCATGTGGGATAGTTGGATGTCACACAGTTCTGTGGTGTGCACTGTGTGGTTTTTAAAAGTGTCAAACATACCTTGGGTGTCTGATGAGATATCTCACAACCAGTTGTAAAATGGTTCACCTGGCTAGGTCATTTCCTTGTCTCTGGCTGAAATGAAATAAAAGTTCATCTGTTAGTAAATAAGACACACAAATACAAGAACAGGCACTCAAATTCCGCAGAAAAAGATACTTCTGTACACCATGTAAACCAATGGCTTTTAGAGAATCTTTGAAATGTGGTGCATCTCATACGAACCGAACCTTAAAGTACATTGTACCATTTAATTCTTTGGGCACAATTGCTTGATTTGAATGGCACTGTCGGAGACAGAATACATAAAATAAATGGATAAATAAGTATGATTAATTAAATTGATCAGTTACTAAATTGATAAGCACTAGATAAATAAATAAATAAATAAATAAATAATTAAATTGATCAGTTACTAAATTGATAAGCACTAGATAAATAAATAAATAAATAAATAAATAAATAAATAAATAAATAAATAAATAAATAAATAAATAAATAAATAAATAAATAAATAAATAAATAAATAAATGAAACAGGAAAAGATATAAAGGTTATTTCTAGTGATAGAGATTTGTATTCCCCACGATTGTAAGTTTAAAGCTAGCAGGGCTTGCACGGGAACAGGTCTGTGTGCTTTATACAAACCATATGGACACATATAGTTTTCAGGTTTCTCCTCAATGTAAATTGCAGTTCATTCATATTAAACATAGAAAACATTAAATGTTTGTGTGGAAGGCATGTAATGTTGTATATGCGTGTAAACTTTGGCAATATATTCATTATGAATTATAGTGATTGTAAAGATGTGCTGCACACTGTTTATAAACATATCTCACCATGAACATAATAGCTGCTATAGGTAAGGTACCAAAAATAAATCCCACTTTATTCAATCCTAGCTCAGAATGTATTTGCGTTAGGATAACGTATCATATATGTGTGTAATCGTCAAACTCCTAAAAATTTATACGTTCCGTATTTTTCGTGTCTGTGATGTTAATTCTTGAATAAACAATTGAAAGTTGACCGCAAACCATCCACCCCATAAATGTCGATATAGGTCACTATGTATTTGTGATAAAATCATAATTACACTTGCATCTTAATCCTGACATATTGGCAACAATTAAAGATCCTGCGACTTTTTATGTTCGGTTTCGTTTTTCTGTTATCCATCCTCAAAGTTTGACGTTTCAATTTCCCCTTTGATTTTCAGAATATTCATTTTCTTCATTTCATAGAAAAAGAACAAAGCAACATTTAGAATATTGCTGAAATTTTTTTGCAGCTCAGATATTATAGAATCAAAAGCCATTAACCGGATTAAATTTTGCCTAGCCATTTTCGTGGAATAACCATTCTTAGGTTGGGTTCTCGTCCTATAATCCTTTCTGAGAAAACAAGCTTCAAAGGCCTTTGGTGTTGATCATTTGCCTCTGAAACAAAACCATTTGCCCAAGTTCAGCTTGCACTAGTACAAAACGTATTAAACATGGTCTCTTAACATTTGAAGAGGTTGTCAATTAATTCTGGGCTAATCACATGAATAAAAGAGCCTTTGAAGTAAAAAAAAACATTATTCTTCCATCCATCAAACGGCGACAGCGACAGTCAGGTGCAAAGTGTGACGTCTTGGAGGCGGCCCTGTGGGCCCTGTGACCTCAAGCCTGGCAACGAAAGTTGTGTTGCCTTGTTTGGGTGGGGTGGCCTGTGGCCGTTTGTGGTCATTGCACAGATGGCGGGTTTTGTCTTCCTCTCCCTACCTCTTCATCTCGTTTTTTTAGGGAAAGTATTTATTGTATTTACTCCTATCTGTATACTTTATGTAGTTAGCTTGTTAGACTTGTCTGTACACTTTACTCAGTTAGCTTGTCATTATTTTGTTGTCATTTTCTCAATGAGTTTCATTTCGCTTTGCAACCTGAGTTTTGTGACGCATTTAGTGTGTTTTCTCATATTTCTACTTTAGTTAATAGCTTGAAACTTTGACAACTAATAAAAAGGACATTCATCGTGTAAAAACGGTTAAAATATCCAAATCGGCCATGCAAAGGTTTTTGGTGTCTAACCTGTCCTTAACAGTGATAACCAAAGTCACTTTAAGAAATTCTAGTAGGCCTGGGTCATTAAAAGTTGAGGAGTAGCATATTTTGTTATGGCCAACTCGATAAGGTCCCATCAGCAGGAACCTCCAGATGCTCATCGGTACTTTTCTCGAAATGCGCAGAGTTATTGAGGACTATTTGAAATATATAAATTGAACAAGAACATATGCAAGTGATTTATAAGGTTAGACATAGAGAGTGAGTGGATCGGTAACAGGGCATACAGAGATTGACCAGAGATTGATTCTTGTAAAGAACAATACTGGATATGTGGCACTGCTGCTCCAGTCTCTTTCATTGCAGTGACAGTTGAAGAATAACCAGGGAAAGTTATGGAAGAGCCACCACACTGGACCTTTAAATTTGTCAAAAATGCTGAGAGTCCCTCAATGTTTTTCACTCTGCCTTCACTCTTTTACATAAGTACAGTTCATTAACGTGCAGTCAGTAACTGAGATATGTATATTTGTCTGGCTCACGATTAGCTTGCATATTCATGAATAAATTTTTTTATCAGGATCCTTCACATCCACACACATTTAAAGATGCTCTTATATTATCTCTGTAACATTTTGATGGTAAAAATGAATCTGTTCCCATATGACACTGTATTAGTAAAAGCTGTGAATACAAGAAATGCTCATATGTCACAGAAAGATACAGAGACACAGAACACATAGATATACAGTTGTGATGAACATTAAACGTGAACGTATTTACAGGCACACTGAGGTCAGTTATCACAAAGTAGATATAGCTTAATAGTATGGGAGATGCCTTTAAAAGATCTACATCGATAACTTGGGTGGGATACGCTTCAGCGGTGCACAATATGTGATTTTAAAAATGGTAGACGTCTATGGCATGATTGATGGAATTTCTCAGAACCTCTTTGTAAAATATAACACTTCACTGAACCACTTCCTTGTGAAATTCGATTCTCAAAGACGTCTCTCCCTTGCACCATTTGTATATCACTTGATGAATCCCAACTTGACGGAGTTAGGAAAAAAAAAACATTCATCGGACTGAGTGCATGCCAGCATTTTCCATACAGGATTATATTAGTGCAAGAGGTTCTATAGGTATTTTTACTCGACACCATAGGACAAATCCTCGTCAAAAACCGTCTGAATTTTTATCTTGGACGTAGTTATAAAACTATATTTAATCAACAAAATTACAGGCTAGCATGGGGGAGGGGGCATAGGGCTACCCAAACTGCACACTTATATATTACCGTATCCTAAAGTATTGGCAGTATCCAGTTTAAAATATGTAAATATGTACGTTGGGAAGATATGATCCAATTACACATCTCTTTGGAGCCACATGTGCTACTTTCAATATTCGGTTACGTTGATTGATAGCGAAGAAAAGTGGATATAAGTCGTATTTTCTTTTTTTTGGGGGGGGGGGGGGGTGACAATTACTGAAATTTGAGAGGTTGAGCTGGTGCTTTGAAACTGCACCCGCTTTACATAAGGACTAGATTGCAATACATTTGGAAAAATTGACCTGATATTCAAAGTCACGAGATTGCCTGAGTAAAGTTGTAAATATAACTCCAGAACTATGTCAGGTAAAACTGTTATTTTACATTGTTACTGAATGCAGCCCACTTTCATACCATAACTCAACAGAATGACATAGTGATACTTAAGCGAATTGCGACATTCGCCCGATAACATGACAACTGTTTTATTGTGACTTTGCCAGTACATTCTGTTCTGGTGGCCTTTGCATTTGATAAACACCCACTGAAGTTGAAGCTAAGTGAACAGGCACATGATAAGGGTAACAAGTCTCACGTTGGCAGTTTCCTTCGACAGACCCACACCACACAAAACTGCTGACTTAATGTTACTCTTGCCAGAAGAAGGTCTTAAAGGTTTCCTTACCTCAAATGCTCTGGAAATACATGCTCTGCTCTAAAGGGCATACATATTTACCATCTCAGAAACTGGCGTGTAATGCACATAAAAGACATTCATGTTGATGTCAAACCAAATGAGACCACCATTTTTTAAGCAAACGGTGACAACCAGACAATAAAATAGGGGTGTACTGGTATGGAATTCATCAAGCTTTAACATTTGTTTTGATTACAAGTGCTTATGGAATACAAAGGACTACTTTTTATACAAGGTACAGTTTGTATTTGGAGAACAAGACTGTAACCTATCTGAAAATTCAATTTATCTGTTAAGTTTCTAGCTCGGTAAGAGCAGTGTATTTTACATTATTTGACAGAGATAGTTGCCAGCATGTACAGATATTTGGATGTAAAATGATGGTGTGATGATGTATCGTGTAATTGGCCTACCTTGAGCAAACAAAAACGCAAAGAGTTAAAGATAGTTATACTTCTACAATTTGCTGTTACATCTAGGCTTACAATAGTAATCATAATACGCCTCAGTGGTTGCTCAAAATATACTTTATTATAGGTAAATTATCAGTTAAATGACTTCTTCACACGTCTCAATTAGCCCCTGCTATAGTGTGTTGATAAAACAGACACGTATTTCAATACGCAAATAGGATAAATATTATTGTCCTTAAAATGGCACGAAAAAACATTTAAGCCACTATAATACTTTTAAATCTTCAATTAAGTTTTGTTATGGCAACCCAGACAATTCTTCCTATTCCTTGTACCACGTTGAAACCTCCTACAGCAACTTCTACGTCCTCGGCTCACCCCAACATGGAGTAAACCTCCAACTTTAGGTTTCAGGATTAGTGCTGGGCTTGTAGGTACGCGGCTAACATGCGCAGAAGATTGGTGTTCATAAGTGTCTGTGGAGCATGTGTGCTGCCCGCTGCTCTCTCTCTACATGACAACCACTCATGACAAGTTCTGTGCAGGGAATACTTTATTTCGACAATACAATAAGTTTTATCTATCCCAACATTGACCAGTTCAAACCGGCTGGGTGACGCAGCACCCAGCCAACAAGTTGTATAAGTCTTGAAAGTTCATACCCCAAAAACAAAGTGGCAATTAAATTTGTGAAATAAAAGACGGATATTTACTCCCTTCGCCACGAGGGGCTTGCATAAGTGTCACAGCCTGATCACGCAGGTCCTGGTATTTGTGCTCCAAGTTCATGACCTAATCAACTTTCGTCCCAGATAATAAAACCAAACTTTTCTTTACAGACAATTTTCATCAAATAAATAATGCGGATTAATTCATAAAGTCAAAATAGGGAGCCTCCACAATGATAATTACGGAGTACTACGATGGGGGGGGGGGGGGGGCTATTCCATTAACCAGTTAGAAATGCAGCTTATACAAACCCTCTCCATTGAAATTACACATAAAATACAAGCGACCTGCAAAACCAATGGAAACTCACACTCACTAGCCGCATACAGAATAAAATCCCATTTCCTTTCATGTCTGGGCTTTGAAAACTCATTTTCCCCAAAGTTACTTTGTCGTCCTGCTTTAGGATTCACATACACGTCTGCTTAAAAGTTACATAAGACCTGTGCACAAACAGCAGGCCAACACCGGAACCATATACTGTTGTTTTTAAGTGGAGATGCGGTGACCCACATCCAACACTGACCAAGAGCACACAAACATCCTTCTTGCATTTCAACCCGCACTGTTTTAATGAATATTTGGGGCATGTTTGCAGCCTTCTCTGGCCGCTTAAAATTCAACTTATAATTTTCCCAAATAAAATACCATTGTGTCTGCCATCTTGGCTACCTCAGTTTACCCTGACTTGTCTACTGGTTTGAACTGATCCTTTACAATTTGAATTTATATTATTAACTGCTTCATGTCAATTTCCATTTCCACATAACAGATATTATTTGAAAACTATTCACAAATCATATTTATATTTGAACTCTTTCATGTCACTTTTTACATAACAGACAGTGTCTGGCTGTTACATACGTCCTATCCTTTTAAGTTTTCAAAACCAACCGAGGTTTTTAAAACTTTACCAGTTAAACCTCAGGAAATGACATGCAGTATATGAATGATACCTTTAACATAATTCTACAAAATATAATTGAAATTGAAAAAAAAAGTGTTACCCCCCCTCAACAAAACAATTTGCCACTCCTGTCCCATCGTTTCCAGTTTTTGACATAGGCCAAAGCTGAACCTGAGTAAAAAGCTCGCCAGTGCATTTTTGGAGGAGAATACACAAACTCGTGGGCTTAAGCATGTGTCTTATCAGGAGTGTCTTCAGTGGCAAATGGCTTTTGTTGAGGGAGTGCTAAGCTAAGGATGATGTTTGACCAAGACACCTCATAGGGGCTTATGAGGCTGTCTACCAGTCAATTAAACATGACCCAGAGCAAAGAACTTTATGTGAGTTACAAATGCAAATATATATGTAGATACATATACATAAAGGGTATATGACTGTACAAAAATGCGCAGACTTATTCAAAGTCATGCAAGGTCATTTCGCCTATGAAGGTTAATAGGCTATAATGTGTTCCTGCAGGCAGTTTCAAAACACACTGCAACAATACACTTGTGCAGGTCAAAATACATAATACGCACTGCAACAATACATTTGTGCAGGTCAAGATACTAAGCGGACTGGCAATAGCAGTCCCGAGTTCACAATACAATCGCGTGTGCACGCTGCACAGTACAACTGGGCAGGAGCCAAAATAACTAGACAGTGTAAAATTATTCCCGTACCACTGAATGCACAACACCTCTGCAACAACACAATTGTGCAGTTCATCATCAGGAAGGTGGCTACACAGTTTACAGGTATGTTACTCATACGCCATACGTGGCAAAAGTAATTGCACCAAAGCCTCAGAGCCAAGCCATAGCAATGCAATATCACCTCTTACCAAGGATAGAGGAGAAAACAAGTAAATGGAAAAAAATAATCAGGGATCAATCACACCATCACCGGTGGATACCGCGCTGCATCCACCTACCCAGCGGAAGACGGTCCTCAACGCCACGTGACGGCCGGTCTAGCGCCAAGGGAGGGAACAATCAGTACCCTAAACATTTTCGGGTGAAGCTGTAAATTTAAAGAACTTGGGAGGCACATTGGGATACAAGAGAGTATCTGTATTGGTGTTGGCATCACATTTGTCCACCAGGGGACAAGAACGGGGCGGATGATCTTCAGTGGTATGCACAACAACCCTTACCTCTGAACCATCAGAGGGCTCATTTGGAGTTTTCATTAACCATTTCTGAGCACCATCCCGAAGGCGGGTTCTATGTTTCCACAAAAGACAGCCGATAGCAATACAGATCACAATAATTACAGATATGCCAAATAATAGGCCAAAAGATATTCGGCTGCCGTAATGGGTCCAGTTAGACTCTTAGGGACTTCCAAAAGTGTATCGAGAGGTAGCTGAGCCCGGGGAGCCACTTGAGAGAGATGAGGTTTGTTAAGCAGTGCAATAGCTTGTGGATCAGGCACAACATCAGTGACATTAATTGCCTGCAGCACCGGTACCTGCAAGGCAGCCACTGATACATGGCCAACCCTTTCTATGAGACCTGTTAAAAGCCATCCTTTGCCTGCTGTCACGCATGTGGCAGCAACAGTTACCAAATATGTCCCAGCAGCAACTTCTTGTCGGGAGGAGGGACGACCAGTACACCTCGTAACTACAGTTTCGCCCCACGTCACCAACACGTATTCACCATAGCTTATCTCTGTAATTTGAGTCAAATTCCCTTGCTTTTTAAGTTCAGCCTGACATACTTTTGATTTTCCTTTGGTTACTGCTATTTAAGTACGGGGGCAGCCCCAACGACTGGTAGTGAACAAAGGTCCCGACCTACACACCATGGGCTTCCACCCTATACAACCGACAGGATGGAATATGTTACCCGTTTGGGTGTCAACTCCCACGTCAGGTTCGTCTACCATGATTTGGATTGTGTAACCCTTACGCCGGTATGGGACCGGCCAGGTAGCAATGTGATAGCGGTGATATGAACGTCCATCAACCAAGGGAAGTTTTACCCTATATACCAAGGTGTCGCCTCCACATACAGGGTAGACATGCGCGTGTTGATAATACCAATGTACTTCGGACAAGGGATAAGTGCTACTAGTCTCTGCATTAGATAAAACCTCCCGCAACTGAGGGAGAGGTAAGATATCTTCAGTCAATCTGCCTACCTCCAAAGAAGCCTTCTGGCGAGAATGTCGTCGGACTGACCCAATATAAGAAGCCGGTACTTGTTCCAATAATGATATGGTTCTTTCGAAATATAAGGTACGCTCCAGGAGGGAAAGCCGGATATTAGTGTTGTTCAAAGCCATCAAGGCAAGATTCAGCTTTGGAACCAAGGAAGTAGAGATGAAACTTGCCAGTTTGTTTATGTTATAACGATTAAGGCCAACAGTCTGCCGTGTCTGATTGAGAATAGTAGTCAAACGATTGACTTGGTGCACAATGGTCTTCTGCATTGACCTAACATTATCGACGGCCTGGCGGCACTCTTCGACACTGCTGTCGGTGGCTGATCCAAACAAAGTGTGTCCTATCTCCCCAAACACATTCATTAGTCCACGGCAAGTACGCCTAGGTCGCCCAGGAGTAGAAGAAACATATTTATGGGTCCGGAGGTAAGACTTTCAGAATCTAAGTCTTGCCAGCCAGGAACGGTAATCCACAGAGGTAATGGAGTTCGTCCTGAAGGCACGTTCCAAGGGATTAATCAATGAAATGACGTTTGATAAGATTAGTGGTGCCTCAGTGGGCGGTTTGATCACTACTTATATAGTCCCTTCGGCCGACTGGACCTGTAGCTGGTCCACTTTAGTGATTAGCAAGCCATCCTTGAGAGGTTTCACCATTGGCACGGCAGAGCGTACTAGGATTAATAAAAGGAAACAGCCATAGTAGTAGCCAGCTCCAGGGCTGCTAGCCGCTGGCGCTTGGAGGCCTCGTCGGTATCTGGACATTCTGTAGCTTGGTGTTTAGCAACAACTGGGGGAGAGGAGGCGTAAGGTGAGGTTATAGGCAAGGGGCCCCTGGATCTTGTGTAATATCCATGGCTGGGCACTGGCCTTGGTTGGTCAGATCCGGCGCCAACGGGAACCTACCCATCTGGTCTGGGCTGGATCATACCAGTTACTACTGGGTCTCGGGCTGGACCCACTGGGGCGAGGGGTACCTGGTTTGCACTCCTCGCTAATTGCTCTCCTGGGGAAGGCCTATGGTCAAGGTGGTATGGCCCACTGGCTACATGTTCAAATCTGGTTCCACAACTAAAGGGGTCAGGGGCAATATTGGGGTCTTCGGGAAGGGTAGATCGGTGGGTATTTGAGCGTGTCCCATATTTATGGTTCCACCGTGGCACTTGAGGCTCCAAGGGAGTCATGTTAGAGTTTTGGCCATGGTCTGCATCTGATGGGGTGGTCAGTGAAACTGGGACCTCGGCATGTTGATTAACCCTATCCTGGGCCTGTGGGGGTTCTCCCCCAACTGCAGCTTCAAGGTCCATGGGGGGGTCATGCCTTGGGAAACGGCCCTCTGGTGGGCCTGTTTGGGGCGGGCCCATTGGGCCCTGAGCCGCGGGGGTCCCACTGGTAGTTCTCGGGAGCAAGGTAGCTGGGGGTATTCGGGTACTCTGACGGGCATTCCGTACTGGCCGTGGGTTGACCTTATCCCACTTGATATTGGGGTCTACCAGCAGTAACTTGGACCTGTTGACCGTCCGCACCTTGCCTGTTTGCTGGTGTCGGATCCAGCACACAGGACCTCTTACCCTGGTTATCTCAAACTGGGGGTCCCAATCTGTCGTGAAGGTCATTTTCTCTCGGGTCTTCACGACTACTGTGTCACCTGGCTTTAGTTCACCCGCATTTGCTCGGGCATTAATCCTATCTCTGTTATGCTGAAGAGAGGCTGCCAAGTTTTGGCGTGCTGTGGTCAGGGCATCAGACAGATCGCTCAAACGACCAGACAAGTTAACGCCGTCGGACCTGGCATTCAGGCACTTCGTCAGAGGCAGACGGCCACGTCTACCATATAACAAGTAAAAAGGGGTGTACCCTGTAGATTCATGCACGCTATGCTGATAAGTCATTAAGGCATTGGCTAGCTGGTTCTGCCACTCACGGGCATCATTATTCACCAACTTGGTGATCATCTCCTTCAAGGTGCGATTGAATCGCTCAACCTTGCCATTAGTCTCTGGATGATATGGGGTAGACTGACGTAATTCCACACCCATGTCCTTGAGATAGGACCTAAAATGACCGGATGAGAACTCCAATCCTCTGTCGCAAATCATAGTCTCACAAACAGCGTGCCTAGGGAAGAATTATCTGGCTATGGCATCTTCGACGGCCTGTGAAGTTTTATTGGGTATGGGGATGGCCTCTGCCCAACCACTCAAATGGTCGACTAACACTAAGGCATATCTGTTGCCTTGCTCAGTAGGGAAGAAGGGGCCAATGAGGTCCATGCCTACCACTTGCATTGGGTATGCAGGGAGAGGCATCTCACTCATGGGGGGCCTTTCCGTTCGCTTTTGGGTAATTGCACAGGCAGGACAGCGCTTGATGAACTGGGCGATGTCCTCTCGCATTCCGGGCCATATATACGCCTCCTTGACACTACTCATGGTTTTTCCTACAGACATGTGGCCCACATCTCGGTGGCACCGGTCCATGACCCGAGGTCGGAACTCGGTAGGTAATACTAGGCGTGGGTACCATGGGGAGGTGGTGGTCGGGCACTTGATGGAGTACAACAGCCCATCATGGACCTCATAATCAGAGTCCATGGCCTTTGCATCATTGAATAAGGGGGTAAACTCCACCTGTTGTCCCTTACAGACCTTCTCAGCCTCTAGTAGGTCGGCTTCTAAGGGAATTTGCTCATCTGCTGCTGAACCTCCTACAGAATCTGGGTCAATCCATTCAGCAGTGTCCATGATGGATACCTCTACAGGGGCAGGGACTCGACTGAGCATGTCAGCCCGGACGTTCCTTTTTCCCTCGATATATTTAATTTTAGCCCCAAAGTCTGCCAAAAACACTCCCCAGCGTTGAATTTTAGTATTCCTCATTTCCTTAGTGAAGAGAGAACGCAGGGGCTTGGGGTCAGTGTACACTGTAAACTCAGCACCGTACAGATAGGCACGGAGTTTATTAATGCAGTAGACCACAGCATACGCCTCCTTCTCAATGGTGGACCACCTGCGTTGGGTACTAGAGAGCTGATGGGAAATGTACTGGATGACCCTCTCCACACCCGTACCGTCATCCTGTACCAAGATTCCACCTATGCACGTGTCTGACGCGTCTGTAAACAACTTATAAGGCTTGTTGGTTTGTGGGCAGGCCATGACCTCGCCTGACATAAGCAGGTTCTTGAGGGTGTCAAAGGCTTGCTGCTGTTCAGGTCCCCACTCAAAAGTTTGATACTTCCGGGTCAATTTCACTAAGGGCTCACTGACCTTGCTGTACCCAGGGATGGTCTTGGAATAGTAATTTACCATTCCCACAAATGACCTTACCTGTCTCACATTGGTCGGTGGTGGCATTTCCATAATGACCCTCACTTTTTCTGGGTTGCTGTGGATTCCCGCTTGGGTTATAATGTACCCTAGCAACTTAATCTCATTCCGCGCAAAATGGCACTTGGGAGCCTTAAGCTGCAGTTTAGCCTCTCGGAGCCTTTGGAACACGGCCGCTAGGTCTCGGGCATGTTCCGCAGGGTCTTTTGAGGCCACCACAAGGTCATCTATGAACACCCAAACGCATTTTCCAAGGAAGTCTGACAGGGCCATCTCCATGGTCCTCTGGAAAATACTTGGCATATTAGCGAGACCAAAGCACCCTGTAGTGAAATTATATAATCCCCTATGGCAGATGAAGGCAGTCTTGTCCCGATCAGGCTCAGCGATGGGCAACTGATTGTATGCGGTTTTAAGAGCGCAGATACTAAATATCGTTTTCCCACCTAGTTGGTCGAAAATGTCCTGAATAAGGGGAAGGGGATATCGGTCCTTTACTGTGATCTCATTTAATTTGCGATAATCTACGCAAAACTGAGTTGTCCCATCTTTCTTGGGGACCAAACAGATAGGGGACGCCCAAGGTGAATTGCTGGGGACAATAGCTCTGTCTTCCAGCATTTCATCAATACATTCATCCACAATCTGGCGTTTTGCCAAAGGGGTCCTATACGGTCGCTGCCTGATCGGTGCATGACCACCGGTATCAATCATCACTTTTGTCAGAGGGCATTGCCCAAAGGGCTTTCCCGCGTCATAAAATACATCCCGGTTGTCCCTGATAACATCTAGATTTTCAGGACAAGCCGTACCACTAAAGAACTCCAGTCCCCTTGGGGGAGAGTCCTTGTGAAGATGCAACTCCGGTGGATACTTACATACCTCAGGATCTTCAACTCCTGACACAGCGGGTGGTCTCCCATAAGGCTGCAATCTCAATCGCCGGCCCTTCCACAGCAGCGTCGCCTGGTGATAGTCTAAAACAGCCTTTCCTGCCAGCAGGGCATCATCACCTAAAATACAATGGTGAATGATACCCTCCACGATTAATACAGGTAAGTTACCGAGTTGCCCAAAATTTACCTCAGTCCCCCCAAACACCCTAATTGGACTACCAGACACATTGAATAATGGGGGAGCTGGTTTCAAAAGTCTTGATCTACCAGTCTCTCTACAGAGTCTTTTGAATACACAGTTGTGCAGGACGGACACGCAGGCTCCAGTGTTGATTAAACATCTTACCTTTCTCCCACCAATATTAATCGACAAGCCCCACCTGGAACCTGACACATCCCCACCTGCTCGGTCTAGTTTCCCTGGTCCTGTTGTGGTCTGTTCCCAGTCTGAGGTCATTGAATCCGGCGGGGGCCTCTGGGTGGACGCTGGGGGCAGCCAAAAGCGTAGTGTGGGCCTCCGCAGGTTTAGCATTCTATGGGGCCTTGGGGCGCTCGTCCTGGTTGCCGCTGCGGTTCCGAAGGGTGGGATGCTGGGGTTGCGGTCCAGTGGATTGGTTAAAGCTGTCGCCCTGGCAACGCCCTCCTCTCTCCAGCTTGTTGATCCGCGTTGCCAAGCTGTCCTGGCCCTTCTTTACTGTCTTTAACGTCTGGAGGATCTCCTGTATGACGTCCTGGTTGGGTGAGGGCTCATTCTGTAAGGAGGATGTATCCATAGGTTCATCCCTCTGTAGCCCAAGGTAGCGTTCTAAACCAGCCTCTATACCTTCGGTGAAGGTGTGCGCTGCGTCTAAGATTTGCTGTGGCAGCTGTAGGCTAGCCTTTTTTGCCAAGTCAGAGCTCCTTAAACCCTTTAAGTAGTTTCGCAGGACTATACAGTTGGCGTCGGCTGACCTTGGGGCCAGATAGGCCCGCTCCACCGCCTCCCTAAACCGTCTGTTGTAGGATGCCAGCGTTTCGCCCTCCCGCTGATTCAATTGCTCCACATTCACTCGGAGCTTCTGCTCATCCGTCGAAAGGAAAGAGCGCTCTATATGAGCCTTAAGTTGGTTCCATGGAACCTGAACCTCGGGACTTGTTGGGTTGCTATGTAACGCTCTACTTCCCTCCTCAGAGCACCACAAGCTGTGCGGCCTACTATATAAATCATGGCCCCATTGTCACCCTGTAACTGAGGGCGAAGTAATTCAGTGTCAAACAAATATTTACGGGTCTGTGCACTGACTTCTCTGTCACAGGGGGTTATTTGCTTACTCAGTCCCTTCAGTTTGTCCTTGCGCTTTTCTTCCTGCCACCAGTTTTGTTGGGCAGTGTAGTGTTGAACTTGGTGGGCATCCAGGCCAGTGACTAGGTCACTGATGCCCTGCATTAGGCCAGCTAACTGGTTTGGGTCCATGGTCACAGTTTCTCTACTATAGGACCACAAAATAGTCAAGGGGCTCAGTCACTCAAATCACCAGCAGTAATATTGCGCCAAACGCGATGACGGTGCTCTTGAACGCACAGCTCTCAGCCTGATTCTGCGGATGGTGTAGTGTTTCAGAACTGGGTGTCTGTTTATCGACAAATGCGTTCTGATTAGATGTGTGATTCTAGTAATGTCCTGATTTCGGCTCGCCTGCCCAGTCTCAAAGTCGCAATGCGGGCACTTCGCAATATAAATATGAAACTGTCCGCAATGTTGGGATCGGATGTGTAAATTAAATTCATCAAAGGTGCCAAAGAGTTCACCACATGGGCTACACAAATAGCACATAATTTCTCAAAACGGTTCCAATGTTTGCAAATGTACTATTAATGCTGGTTTTCCATTTGTTGGCGAAGCCCACTCATTAGGCCTAACATAACAGGACAGTTCTGCCACATGCAAAATGATGCATTTAAGCAGTTCACAGTATGGTTTAAGGTACTAAGCTCGATCCACAGGTGGCGCTGGAAATCTATAGAGTCGACGGTTGAATAACCACAGCGTAGGCAAATAAAATCAGAGTCTTCAACTTTGGCTACTTTTCCAAAATGTTTGATGGTTATAGACGCCATCAAAGTCCAAAAATAAAAGTAAATTCTTGATCTTACCGGTAAGGTTAAAAGTCACTTTCAATGTCCAAGCAGTCCGCTTGTCCCAACGCAATGCTCACATAGATATATTACACGGCCCTTGAACCTTGCCAGCGGCAGCCATGTGTTTTCTAGCCGCTGACTGACTCGCAGAAACAAGAATGGGTTGTCTCTGCCTGCTGATTCCCTGTTGGGCAGTACACACGCTCCAACTCCACGATCCTGGCAACGGCTCGCCAAATGAAACCTCCTACAGCAACTTCTACGTCCTCGGCTCACCCCAACATGGAGTAAACCTCCAACTTTAGGTTTCAAGATTAGTGCTGGGCTTGTAGGTACGAGGCTAACATGCACAGAAGATTGGTGTTCATAAGTGTCTGTGGAGCATGTGTGCTGCCCGCTGCTCTCTCTCTACATGACAACCACTCACGACAAGTTCTGTGCAGGGAATACTTTATTTCGACAATACAATAAGTTTTATCTATCCCAACATTGACCAGCTCAAACCGGCTGGGTGACGCAGCACCCAACCAACAAGTTGTATAAGTCTTGAAAGTTCATACCTCGAAAACAAAGTGGCAATTAAATTTGTGAAATAGAAGACGAATATTTACTCCCTTCGCCACGAGGGGCTTGCATAAGTGTCACACCCTGATCACGCAGGTCCTGGTATTTGTGCTCCAAGTTCATGACCTAATCAACTTTCGTCCCAGATAATAAAACCAAACTTTTCTTTACAGACAGTTTTCATCAAATAAATAATGCGGATTAATTCATAAAGTCAAAATAGGGAGCCTCCACAATGATAATTACGGAGTACTATGATGGGGGGGGGGGGGGCTATTCCATTAACCAGTTAGAAATGCAGCTTATACAAACCCTCTCCATTGAAATTACACATAAAATACAAGCGACCTGCAAAACCAATGGAAATTCACACTCACTAGCCGCATACAGAATAAAATCCCATTTCCTTTCATGTCTGGGCTTTGAAAACTCATTTTCCCCAAAGTTACTTTGTCGTCCTGCTTTAGGATTCACATACACGTCCGCTTAAAAGTTACATAAGACCTGTGCACAAACAGCAGGCCAACATCGGAACCTTATACTGTTGTTTTTCAGTGGAGATGCGGTGACCCACAGCCAACACTGACCAGGAGCACACAAACATCCTTCTTGCATTTCAACCCGCACTGTTTTAATGAATATTTGGGGCATGTTTGCAGCCTTCTCTGGCCACTTAAAATCCAACTTATAATTTTCCCAAATAAAATACCATTGTGTCTGCCATCTTGGCTACCTCAGTTTACCCTGACTTGTCTACTGGTTTGAACTGATCCTTTACAATTTGAATTTATATTATTAACTGCTTCATGTCAATTTCCATTTCCACATAACAGATAGTATTTGAAAACTATTCACAAATCATATTTATATTTGAACTCTTTCATGTCACTTTTCACATAACAGACAGTGTCTGACTGTTACAACGTGTATCCAGCAGATATTGTGCTGATGTTGCAATTTTGGTAAATTACATATGTTTAACCTCATGCCTAGCTATTGAAGTGCACAGCGCTTCAAAAAGAAAGCCCATGTGTGGTGCATTTTGTGGTACAATTGGTCAAGGTAATGAGGGCTACGGTTAAGCAAATGCTGGCACAATCTGGACCACTTTACAACATACAGCTACGTTAAAGATTGCGGCATCTAAGCCCAAAACTATCTCAATTATACCCAGAAGATATTTCGTGATGAGACTGAGACAAGGTGACTCTCATACTATTGGGCGTATCTTTATTTAAGGTGTTTTAAACTTCAAAGTTACTTCATTCACCATACACCCTAATGTACAGGCAAGTTTTATATAATATTAGAAGTAGGCATTTAGTGTCTTCCAAAACAAAACGGCTCTAAAATAACGCCGGTGGATTTATGTCCCCGATACTGGAAATAAATGCCCACTCAGTACGTACACTAGATAGCTGTATTGATAGTGCACTCAGATATAACTAGTTTCATTGAACTGATTTTTTTTTTTTTTTTTGAAAATGGGATTTGGTCGACTGGATATGCGCATTTCCAATTTCAGCTAGGCTACTGGTACCAAATGTTGCAAGTTTGAGTCTTGTTTGTTTAAACAAAATGCATTTCAAAGGCATTTCCTGAATACAGCTGTATTTAAGGACCCGATACTGGAAATAAGTGCCCGCTCAGTACATATACTGCAATTCCGTGTTGATACGGCACTCATGTTGGGGTTTGGTAGACAGGATTGCATTTCCCTTTTCAGCTAGGCAACTGGTGCCAAAGGTTGCAAGTTAGAGTCTTGCTTGTTCCCAATATGAAATATATGCACTCTTTTCACAATGAATCAAACCGAATGAGTACATACCAGTGACATAGACAACGTAGGTTAGATCAGTGGGCGAAATTAAAATAATGGTGATCCGGAAAAGTGAATTGTTTGCTTCAATATTTGATTTGTCACAAAACAAACTTGTTGCTGATGGGCCAATTTTAAAGCTGGACCCATGCTGGCTCTTCCTTTCTCCACAGACTGGCATCTGCATCTACAATTTGAGCTTGGATACCTAACATCTCATAAGATCTATACACAATCTGATATTGTAAATATGTTTTTGTAAGGCACACTGCTCAGTGATTTTCAATAACGTATGTGATGACTCGTGTTTCATTGTGCATCAGTTTGTGTATTAAATTCAAAAGCTGAAAACCCACCAAGACTCAAAGTTCATGTTCTGTCATTTCATGTGGACACAACACATAGACAAACTGGGACACACACACACACACGTGTGCATATATATATATATAACTGGTTGGGTATTTAATGTCAGTTGTCTGAGAAGCATAATGGTAAATTTCCTTTCGGCATTAAAGAGGAAGGAATCGAATATGACTTAAATTGGACTAATAGCATAGCAATAGAACTGCAGGTGCTAGGAAAGAAAATAGGCTTATCATTTTACAGCATGAGGAAGGTATCTCCTACAAAGGCAGCAGTCTTTGTTGCTGGAGAAAAACAAAAAACAAAACAAAAAACAAAAACTAAAACCAAAAAAAAAAAAAAAAAAAAAAAAACAAAAAAACAAAAACAAAAACAAAAACACCCCCCCAAGCATATTAGCATCCTGTCAGTACAATGCTTGTGTTTTATAATATACTAGGCGATTATAACAGCATTTCTATCAATAACATGGTTTATCTAGGAAGGGTTATTAACATATACAGTAGAGTTAAGACCACCTCCATAAAGAGACCATTTAAATATTGAGACAACCAAGTGACAGACCCGTTTTCGAATATCCTTAATTTAGTTACATTGCCCATTAACACCGATGCCATCTTAAGACTATATATTTCTGTATCTTAGGTGATCTTAATTGGAAGATTCCAGTTTATTTATGATCAATTTCTTGGGGTCAGTCAGAATGTTTTGGTTTTTTTTGTTTTTTTTTTTTGTCTTTTTTGGTTTGTTTTTGGCCATGATGCAAAATTTCAGTGCGTATGCTTGTTCATAAAATTCCACAACTTCATATCATTATCAGCAAGAACTTGAATTGTGTGCAACCACATCATGTTATCATATTTTTAAATTCAAGTAAGTCGCTGTTGTCATATTTAAGGTAAAGAGACGTAGTCACCATCATGAAAAACTGTAGCCAGGATATTAAGACTGCAAAACATGCTTGTTGGTTCCTCTATGATGACCTGCTGATAAACCTATTTTTCTGATGAGGGCTTGAGTTTTCAATTTTTTTGTGTCAGAAATGTAAAAAATAAATAATTAATGACCATTTCTTTTTTTGTCCATTCTCTATTGGACAAAGGTAAACCAGGTTGCGTGGAACCTTGATGTATACCTACATCATACCAATTTAGATTCCAGTGGGAAATAGGCATTGCGCCATCAGCGAAAAGTAATGGCATTACATATCTTGAAACAAGTAACTGTACATAGACTTTACAAACCGTAGTTGGGGTTCCATATAAGAGACATAAGTGATTATGATGTTGGAAAAATGTCCAATATGACAGAACATGTCAGGTGGCAAAACTGTTGAAAATGAATACTCTACAGAAATGTGGAATACTCCTGGATTGCTGAAGGAAATACAAGCTGTTTATATTTGTAGATAGATTTTGTGTGTATATTTAGAAAATTAATGCATTATTTATAGGATATTAAAAAACGGTATTTATTGTCAAAGTTGTTTATGTGCAAAGTGCATACACAAGAAGATGAGAGAATGCTCAGTATCTGTTATATATCCTAAAAGCGAAATGGATGTAAAGAAATATCCCAAGTATCGGACACAATCAGAATTTTACTGCAATGAAGTTCAGACCTGTAATTGGTAAAATTGTTCCTTTTTGAATATTATAATGTTAAACCTCAGCAGCCCGATTAAAGCCTGAACCACTCATCATGCCCATGGTCCCTCCAGGCACTTGAATATCACCCAATCATGCAGAATGCTACATAGGTATGCACCGTATTAAGGTTATGTTTTTCTGAACTATTAGTTTTACTTTTATTCATTACTCCTAGATTGTTAGAATCCTGATAGAATTTCAAGGGGAATTACAAAGAAATTTTGGGATCGGAAAAAAATAACTATTTGATTTATAACTAGCCATAGAAGTGCAGGTGACATTGTACGAGTTATACCTGTCAGAGCTATGATTCAGCTGCTTGAAAACCGCTCACCAGATTAAATGAGTGAAAACAGCCTGTTTTAGTCCCTAGAGTTCAAATGTGTTTGAAATAGGACTCAATGTTTTGAAAAACACATTGAGCTTCAACAGCCACTCTTGAACTAGACCTTGCTGGACCATTAGGAGATCAGTGATATCTTTGAGATAGCTAAAAGACTTAGGCCTGTGGTACTACGGAAGCAATCTCTCATATAAGTCAGGCTTTAACCAACAAGAATAAATCCATTAGGTAACTTGGAGAATATACCACACCTTAGACATAGCAGACACGTCACGAGAAAAAGGTTAGTAGCAGTGACACTTGTTGTGGCAGTACATCATTCCCATGGCTCTCCATGTCATGTGCTGACAAAGGAATGCTTCCAACTTCCAATGGTGTGTTATGTTTGATTATTATTAATCATACCAAACGTTGTAAACCTTCAGCTTTACCATACCTTATTAATACAAGCACCCTAAATAGAAAGGACATATGCTGCCGACAGAAGCTAAAGAACCACCCTTATACTCTCTTAAACTATAGATATTTGGTGCTTGCAAGGAAGCTCGATTGCCAAGAATTATGAATCTGGTATCGTTACATCAATGCAAATCGCCTCAGCATTTGCAGTGAAAGAGCGCAGTTTGTTTTTCATTGTGAGATGTGATTGGATTCCCATGCAGTTGTTTAGCTCTACAGGTTTCCTCAGAGGTACACCAGGATCCCCCTGCACTTAGTTTGGAATAGTTGGGCTGAAGTCAGCCCATCTGAGCAAATGGATTATAACAATCATTTTAGTGTGAGAAATATATGAAAATCTATACAGAAATTAAATGACCTTTAGTATACCCCTTTGTCAGTTGTTACAAAATGTGACATCAAGTTACATTATTTCACATACGATTTTAAAAGGAGAAAGGCCTTTTTCGAATCGCAGACAGTTGGATTTATTGTGGCGATGACATCGCTATATTTTGTACAGTATACACTGGGCAATCAGTCCAAGGGTATACTGTGACAACAACAAAATGTGGAGCACAAATTGCATGTCACTTTTAAAAGCAAAATATGATGTCATGGCCTGGGGAAAAGAAGTGCTGAAAAACCCACATTAAATAGTCATTTGACTAAGCAAAAATTCCAAGCAACATTTGGATGTTTTTTGTGTCGCAGCAAACAAATGATGTTTGGTGGCTACATGACGATACATAGATGCAAAAGAGATCCAAACTGGCACTTTTATATGCAGTTGGTGAACTACAGTTGCACATCGCCATTGATATCAAATGTAAAAAAACAACATTTTATTAATCTGGTTATGTTTGCAGTGGCGATTTTTTTAGAATACATTTACATATCAATTATAAACAAAAATATGGTATAATATATGTCAAAGTTTTATATATAAACCAATACACGTTAATTAAATGAAGAGGACCAAAGTGGATCCTTTTCTCTTGACCACTGTTTTAGTCACCAGCATTGCTGATGAACCCAAAAGTTCGGTTTGATGAAACTGGACGATAAGCAGAGCCAGGATATCTATAAGTTGACAAAGGTACGTCCGAAACATGGAAATTGCTGGTTTCTAATAACTCGGGAGTTTGCTTCAAACAAGTGGACCAATTAGGGAATGTTAGGTTAACGTGCCTAACACATTACAACAATAACTTGAACATAAACGTCAATCTAATTGTGAAGTTGGTTATGATTGGCATGAGGTGTTGTGGTAATACAGTATGTGGCAAGCAATCGACTGCATTCATGACCAGGGAAGGGATATATACACACAAGCAGATTCGATACAGGCATGTTAACATATCATTGTTTAGATCTTGAATATGATGAGCATGCAAATCATGTGCAAACCCCACTTGTGAATGTAGGCTCACACTTCAGAAGTAGATGCAGCTAGTATTGGTAGCAAGTTGAGCTAGGGTACATTTGCAATGATATCCTGCAAGTCTAATCCAGAAATCCAGAAGGAAGGAAAGAAAAAGAAAGAAAGAAAGAAAAAAAGAAAGAAAGAAAGAAAGAAAGATCCGACTTTGACTGAACACAATGAGGAAGGTTGTTTATTTATGGAAATTATGAATTGAACAAGATGACATATTAGTTATTTTAAGGTTTTGCTTAGAGAGTGAGTGGATTGGGTACAGAGCATACAGATATATTCGCTTGAGGTTTAGTTTCGTACAGAACGAGACAGATGATGTGGCACTGTTTTGCTCCAGTTTCTTTATTTGCAGTGTATGTGAATGACGAGGGAAAGTCGTGCAAGGGCCACTGCACTGGACCATTACATTGTGTAAACAATGCTGAAAGTTGCTTTTTTCAATTTTCCTTCTTCCTTTTTTTAATCAGTTCACCAACGTGTGATCAGTAACTGAGTCACAAATTTCGTGTGACTAAAGATAAGCTTGGACTTTAGGACTTTATTGACTGCACCAATATTTACAATGGTAATCTGTCACATACAAACAACAACAAGAACAATCAAAACATTGAAAAAGATACACAATGGGATACACATTACACATGCACAAATGCAACAAACAATTATATATTATGAAGCAATTAAGCGAGTAGAGAAAAAAATAGATAAAGGTAATTTGATGTCATAAAGGTCCGTTGATGTCTGTATATTCTTTTAGGTACAAAGCAAATTTTGAAATCAACTCTGTATCGTTTAAACTCATTATGAATATAAATAAGTGTTCATCGTTAAAGCCATCTAAGTTAAAAATCTGTTTTATTTCGCTCAAAAGTTTGTTTCTGGGAGTTGTAAATTTAGAACATTTTAAGACATAGTGTTTTTCATTTTCGATTTCTTTGCAAATATCACAAACTCTGAGATCAACAGGAATTCTGTTTGGTCTTTGTGGCGTCCAGTTTCAATGCTTAAATTATGTGCACTTATGCGAAGGCGGGTAATATATTTGCATATATCGAAATCTTTTATCTGGTGAAGGTATAATTCTTAATTGAAATCTGTTTTAAAAAGAGTATACGTTCGCAATTTTTTATCTTGATCACCTTGAGAATTTAAATCTTGCCCCCATTGAGTACAGAATTTACTTTTGATTGCTGATTTGAATAGTTTTGAAGGGTATATGCCTGAACTGTTTCCTTGATTATGCCAAATTTCTTCAAGATTTAAACTTAGAAATGTATTTTTGGTACTACTGACCCATTGAGAAGATAGATTAGTAGGGAAGTGTAGATTACACAAATAACAGTCGTACAATAAGCTGCCGGGTGACATATTTGTTATTCGGAAGAAGTTTGTACACACTAGGTTGATAATTTTTAAAGGAAGGGGTGTTTTGCCAAGTTCACTTAAAACAGCAACGTTAGAAGCTTTGCGATGAACACCTAGACAATATTTTAAGTAACTCATATATAACCTTTTGTAGCTTAGTTTGTAATACCCAGATAAATTGTTGTTTAGGAATGTTTTTTTGGGTGATATTGTATGGGCACCCCATGTTTCACATGTGTAAAGTAATATTGGAGATATAAGTTTCTCAAACAAGCTTGTATGTGCATGAACATTTTTTTTTTCATCAGGATCCTTTACATCCAGATGCATTTACGGATACTCTTTTATTATCTCTGTAACATTTTGTTAATGATCAAACTTAAATGTCTGTGTGCATCAAACTGTATTGGTACAGACTGTGAATAAAAGAAATGTTTGCATATCATAGAAAAATACATATTCACAGAACAAATGAATATTTGGTTTAGTTCACCATGAAAAATGAACGTTGTGCCATTACATACAGGTACACTGAGATAAACTGTCATAAAGTAGATATATGTTACTAAAATAGGAGACAGGTACATTTGCTGGAGCATTATATTTCAAATGTATCAGTCTGACATGTTTGAAGTAAAATTGGGTGTAGCATTATAAAATGTACCTCTTACACGCCTCTGCCAATAGCATCGTCTTTCACTGAGTTAACAACGTGTTAGGCTCCATGATTTGTTGTAGCACAGTTTCTAAAAATTGTAGCTGGACAAACAGCTAAATGATACAAAAAATCGTCTTGGTCTCTATGCAAGCATTCATCTTTTAGCCAAATGTATGTAAAATAGACTCTGAGTCACGGGCGGGACGTTTATTTTTACACACTGGCCTATGATGTGATTTCAATGCTTTAACACCTATATCTTAACCATACAAATGTCCGTGCCTTTAAACAAGTAGTGGTCTAAAATCGAAATTGTAGACCTTGGAAGGGACCTTATAAAACTTTTGTCTACACTTTTTTTAAGTAACCAAAAACATATGCAAGTGTATCTGGGCAGGTCACCAGGTAAGTCCCCAACTTGAGCGACTTAATAAAAAATAGTGATCCGAAAGAGTTGACCCACGATTTTCGGTATAGGAATATTGTTGCAAAATGCTCCATGTGTACTTTTTCTTCTACAATAGTCAGAATTTTTATACTCAAGCAGTCGTCAAACTACATATTAATCAATAAGGGTACAGGCTAGAATGGGGCGCACGGGGGTACCAGTAAAATTCATGCACGTATTATTTTCTGCAAAGGTATTGAGATCCATTTTAAAATATGTGGCTATGTTCGTTGGGCAGGTGCCTGTCAAACTTCTACAAAACGTTAAGCCTGAATTTGTTTTGTTTTTTGTTCTTTTGGGGAATGTATAAGGCTTCTACCATAAAAACGGTCGTACATTTTGTTTGAGATGATCGCTTCAAAGCCACAGGTGCTGTATTCAATATTAAGTTACCGTGAAGACTGCAAAGATACGAAAATTTCAACAATTGTGTCTTGAAAATAACTTAAATTTCAAACGTCCAGTTGGCACTTTGAAATTGAGGTCACCACCCATGAGGACTGGATTGTGATAAAATTTGAGTAACCTTGTCCTGGTAGTCAAAATCACGAGATTTTCTCAATACATTTGCAGATATATAACTCCAGAATTATGTGAGGTAAGCCTGTTATATCACATTGCTACTGAATGTACAGTAGCTTTATTTGTTACAGTAAGACAACAGAATGGCATTGGGATATTTCAGTGAACTGTGCCATTTGTAACTTTGTTAGTTTACGGTACACAACGATTAGGTTACAGGCCAACACAGTAAATTTAAGTTCACCATTGGCTGTATCATGCACAAAAATTGCTTTTTATTGTCACCATAGTTGAGCTTGAACTGATGTACAATGTTATTTCGATATACATACACATACACAGATATGCTCTATACAAGTAATCACTAGTCTGCATGTAAAGTTAGCACTGCAAAATTAACCTTGAACTTCACGCTGGAGCGCAAAGCCCAACTGTCAGGACCATTTCCCCCTAAAATCAAAGATTGTTATGTGCGTCAATTTTTATTGGAATTTTGAGTTGCTATGAAATGCTCTTTGTGGAACCATTGCTAAGGCATAGCGCAGTAACAAGTGTCAAGTTGGCAGTTTTTTTCACAAGACCCACACCTTGGATAGCTGTTGACTACTTATTACTCTTGTCATGGAACGGTTTAACATGTTTTTCATGTTAATCGGTAAGGAAATACATGCCATGATCTTCAGGGCATAACGATATTTATATTGATGTCCTGCCAAACTAGATCACCATGTTTTAGGAAATGGTGACGAAGAGACCAAAGGGGCGTAGTGATGTAGAACTCGGGGATGTTTTTGCATTTGTTCGATGAAAACTGCTTATGGTGTACGTGGGACTACTTTTTATATAAAGCGTTGTTTGTATTTGGGGTACGTGGCTGTCAGTAATCGGTAAGTTAATTTTATTCGATAAGTTTTTAACTTGGTATGAGTAACATATTTCACAGTATTTAACAGAGGTTGTTGCCAGTATGTACGAATTTTGTCATGTTGAATGATGGTCTGGTGATTTATCCTGTAATTGCCCTCTGTTGCTCAAACAAAAAAACTCAAGGTGATAATGACAGTTTTACCCCCAAAATTGGCTGTCATATCTGAGCTTAAATTAATTATAATTTGCCTCAGTGGCTGCTTCGCATTTATCCTAGGATGGGTAAATTTTCAGTTATGTGACATCTTGACAAGTCATACTTAGCCCTTGCAATAGAGTTTTGGTGCAGCAGACATGTAAATATTTCGATCTGTAAACAGGAGAAACACTGTTTTTCTATTTATGGTTCATATTATGTCGACTTAATTTCATATAATAAGCAAATGTGTATTTCCTGACGTTTGACATGATTTTTTTTTCTGTGCTGCTGCGAGAAGACTCAAATAAACCAAATTGCAATTGGCTTTCTGGGACATGATGTCCCTGGAATCAAAACTCAAATTGGGTAATCATTGTAAATTTTCATGACCAAAACAAAAAATTACAACCGATGATTAATTGGTTGCGAATTTGAGTTCTATATTTATTGAGAGGCTCATGTGACATGTCCAGTAGTTTAGCCTATAATTATGGTTTCTACCTGACCAAAGATCCAAGCTTTTTCAGAAAAAAACACAATTGTTCTTTGAAATATATCCCAGTATTGAGAATCCTATCCTTATCAATTCGCAGCTGTCTCAAAATAATAATCTGAGATAACTGATCCTATGAAATTGCCACTTCAATTTTGATATGACAAGTGGTACTATGCAGAGCTGCTTGCCATGGCATTTCCATCCAAAAAAAAAAAAAAAAAAAAAAACCACAGAGACCCATATGTTATGGTCTGTATTTGATATAAAAACATTGTTATGAACATTTTGGTGTATAATACATGCATGTCTGTAATCTAATCAATGAACTATAAGATGGTAGCTCTGTTTGTATATGTTTTTTCAGCTTTAATTACAGGCTTGCGACCATAGTAGTTGCAAGGCCAAGCAGCACAGTAAAAGGAAGGAAAATATTTATGTACACCTGCCATTTGAAGTTGATTAAAATGGTAACGATGTATAAAGATAAAGACAAAGACAAAATCATATTTTCACGTTATACACAATAATATAAGTGCAGTTTCATATAAAATACCCACATATACAGGATGAGCGTGGCCACTGACAGCCTTGTGATGATATGTATTTGACACACGTTAGTACTTAATGCGCACACAGGTCCAAATCCTAATACAAGCTACATGGCATTGACTTGTGCTCATTGACACACTGTGTCAACAGGTTTACCAGACTGCAAAAAATTTAAAGAATAATCCATCGTGCCATACACAATTAAAACCCGTATGTGGAATCAGCTGCCCTTTCAAATCCGTAGCGGTACTTACTTACTCAATTTAGGATAAAACTAAAATATACTCCTGAGTATCTGTGTCCAATATTTCGGTAAGAGATACACTGCTTATAAACATACGGGGCTGCGCTTGGGCTTTAGCCATCTGAATTAACGCTTGTTTAAGATTGCTATAGCTGATTCGCTTTTGTGGGCTTGTGGTACAGGTATCGAAGATACCTTCTATTACTATTCCATATGTCCTTTATACCAAAACCTGAGGGTTGATCTAAACATTAATTTTTTCCACTGACACGATTCACTACTGCAACAGCTCTCTATGGTAATAAAGCCTGCTCTCTTTATAGTGATAACATCTTTTTGCAGCTGTTTATGAATTTATGGCAAAAACTGAGAGATTTTAAGCTTAGGAGTTCTTTTGATGTTGTTTTCCTCCGTGACTAATATAAGCACCAGTCTTATTATGTATCCTAGTTTTGTATAGTACATCTTTTGTACCTTTGGTATCATCTGTTTCATCATGTCTATATGGTGTCTTTCTCCCGCGAGAGGGGTTAATATAGGGTTTTCCTGTTCCCAGATTGTTTGAAGAAAATATGTTGACAGCCGATATTTCATTTTAAAAACAATCTTTGCCAGGTGACTCGGCTCAGTTTTCATACAGCTTAATTTATTCCGAACTCACTGAGTAAATTTCAAAAATAAGCAATGTAAATTTTCAACATGTTTCTGTAAAGCTGGAACTTCATACTCTTTAGGGGAGTTTCTAGTACAAATCTGTCACATTAGTCTTGAGAAATGGGTAAAGTACTATCTTAAACTGCTCAGTTCACTTGGGTAAGTCTTGCTGGTGTCCGCATTTTCTAATTCTTTGATAAATTCCCAATATACTGTTGGATTTTTTTCTCAACACTATTTAAAGATTCCATGATGTTATTTTTAAAATCAATTTGCTTTCTTTTACATGACAATTTATTTTTTTCCTTGTACAGTGGTACGTATGTCTCAAGTGATAATTGTAACCAGAGAACTGTGACACTTCAGAGAACTGTGACGCTTTCACACAAAATATGACACTATGCTAAATATTATTTTTCAGCACGTGTACGTTCGACGATAAATATATATATATATATATATATATATATATATATATATATATATATATATATTTGTGACATTTATCTGTGACATCTATACACTGCACGACATGAAGAAAACAATTGGGATGAGGTAGGTGTTGGTTTCATTGATTTGACTGGCATCAACGCATATCATCATACATATTTCTATCAATTTAAAGGAGACTATATGGCAATTATTGCGTACGTTGTATTAGAGACACACCAATTGTATGAAATAGAAATTCCTGTGCCTTGCCAATTGTGTGGGAGAGACCTGAAGGAATCTGCATGGTATGTTAAATCTAATTGTGGTTTATGTTTCTGTAGCATTCCCTGCCTTCACTTATATTACTTTCAAAACTGTTAAGTAACCATTGTTTGGAATAATTATTTTGTGTGTATTTAAAGATTTGTGACAAAAGTTTGTGAAAATTGATCAAAAACTCAGCATGACAGAACAAACAATACCAGTGGACCTTTTCACCCAAAATTTCAAAGAAATACGATTTGAATTAAGAGCTTAAGGTCTGTTGGGTCAAATAGAACCATGTTCAGGAGAAAGTGGACGTAATTTGAAAACATGGATTCGTGACATGGATAAAGTGGGAATTATAATTAATCATGCTTGTGATCGCATGAAAGTGCTTGCCATACAAACTTTAAAAGGAGCAGCTTCAGAGTTCTGTTCCCGCTTATTGCGCCAAAACCCAGCCTTATCATGGCCTGGACTCCTCCAAGCTTTAATAGGCAGATTTAGTGATAGTTCTGACGTACAGCTGGCTATGCAGCGTCTAAGAAGATTAAGACAAGGAACAGGAGAGGCAGTGCAAACTTTTGCAGAAAGAATTCTAGATCTGGCTGAGGAAGCCTTTAATACCTTGGATTTAAGTGATCCTTTGATCCAAGTCCAATTGAAGGACATATTTTTAGATGGTATCCGTGATGATGCCATTGCCAGGAGATTTATAAAATTAAGACCTGTAACACTTGATGCAGCACTGCAAATTGCTATTAGTGAGCAGCTTGCCAACAGGACATTTGAACTGAGGCGTTCAGAGGAGCAACCAATGGATGCAGATCTTGTGGCTGGCCAGCAGACACAAGATCAACGCTTTAACTATTTGGAAGGTGCAGTTGCTGAATAAAAGTTTTGTTAGCAGAACTGCCCACAGAGAAAGAAAAAGTCTCTGGACAGACTAAAGTGAATATTAACCAGCCGAAGGTAAAGAGAAATGAGCAATACCCTCTCGACCAAATGAAATACACAGCAGATGGTCGTGTAATTTGTGCGCACTGTGAGAAAATAGGACACAGGTGGAGACAGTGTAGAGCATGTAAGGCACAACTGGCACAAGCTACACAAGCAAGACAAACCCCTGTATCCCCAGCTTCGTTAAACTGGATTCCACCAGCATGGTAACTGGGACTACTGTGCCTGGTGTATTGTTAACTCATTCACTCCCACTTTACACACCTATGGTCCCAATTAAGATCAATTCAATCAATATTAATGCTATATTAGACACTGGTGCTGATGTCAGCATAATTTCTGAATCATTGTTCAATTAATTCAAAAAGAAACCTGCATTAATGCCGCGCAAATTACCAGCATTGACAGGTGTATCAGGAGTAAAATTAACATCACTGGGCTCATTAAATATCCCAATATATGTGGGCAAGTCCAAAATATTGATTTCTTTTGAAGTCATAAAAGGAATCACAAAGCCTGCCTTGTTAGGTAGCGATTTTTTATTCATGACCAAAGAAAAAAATAGATTATGAAAAGAAAACACTGCAAATATTCGACAAAGTTGTTATTCTAAAATCAAAGCAACAAGTCAGACAAGAATGCTCGCTTGTACAAGTTAATGAAAAAACCAAACTGCCTGCATATACAGAAACAGTTGTTTATGGCTGGTTGTCAAGGAAAGTTCCCACTGGATTATATACAGTTGTCCTATTGGATAATGCTCCTGCCTTTATTGATCAGCCAGGAATATTGATTCCAAGCACTTTGGCAAATGTAAATGAAGACAGGCAGATACCAGTAACCCTTATAAATACCACTGGCCAGCCACTTGTATTAACACCAGGTACTGTTGTCGCTTATGCAATGCAACTTAAAGAGAAAGACATCTTGCAAGTGGAACAAATGGAAACAAATTCTTTTGAACCTAATCACAACAATTTCCAAACTTAAGATCAAGAAACAGAAACAATTTCTATCACTGTTCAAATTATCTCGTGTTCCTGAACTGCAGAGATGTCAAATACACCAGTTATTGGTCAAATATAGGCATGCTTTTGCACTTAGTGATACAGAGTTAGGCACAATCACCACTACTTCACTTAGAATAGACACACGTAATAGTGCACCTAAACCTGCAAAATGCACCTGACTGGCTTCCTTTAGTAGTAGGCCTTTTCGTTGGCATACTAGTTACAGTTTTTATTCGAGCAATATAACTGGCTCATGCTTGGAAGCTTAGAGAATAAGTGTGGCATAAATAGAATTAAGGCTCATGTTAGTATGCTGAGCTTGCCGTAAATTCTAGCCACATAAGAATGACTAAATGAGATGTAATATAAGATGAATAAGAAAGAGAGTTTTACTGGTAGACTAAATTATCCTCACCCTCACTTCCTATCTCCTTTCTCTATATCTTCCTTTCTACCTCTCTTATCTTTTTTTCTCCTTGCAGACACTGCTTACTACCCCTGCTCACTCTTTCATACTCCATCACAACAGTTAAGGCAGAAACTAGAACCTTTTTCACTCCTCTTCGAGAAGTGTATGCCACTTACAGCACCTGAATGTTGACATTCGCCACTGACTTCACACCATATGAAACAGGAATGAACAACCTAAAGAGAGGTGTAAATGCTGTTGAAAAATCATTTCAAGCTCTTCTCTCAAGGCCTATTGACTCGAAGATGAACAATATACAACGTAGACATTATGCAATATTGGCAAATCATACAGTAGAACTGGTAAATGCCAAGTTAACACAATTTAAACAGGCAACTACAAGATTAACCTTACAGTGGCAAAGACTCAGAAATCAAATCTGTGGGAGAACTTTAAATTCTCGTTCACCTAGAGCTGTTATACCAATAGTGGGTGACCTACTACAAACATTTTTTGGTGTTTCAACTGAAGGAAATATGAAGAAACTCCACAAAAAAGTAATGAAACTGCAATCTCGCCAGTCCAGACTGGTTGATGTGTTCCACAAAGGCTTAACCTTTCTCAACAAGACACACACCAACACTGTAGAAAATCGATATGCTCTAATTAAATTGGCAAATGTTACTACCCAACTCCATGATTTTGCACATGAAATACAATATAAATTATTAAGTTTGGAACCCATGCTAATCTTTAAAAAACTAAATAATGAACTGCATTACTTGTTCCATTTAGTTCTTGCTGCACTCCAACAGACATACTGGGACATTTCAGAGCTGCAGTCAGCTATTAGCATAATCAATACTGGTCATTTACCATCTACCTTAGTTCCATCAGAGAAGCTAATTAAAGTGTTAGCCAGCATAAGTAATAAACTGACAGCACAACTGAAACTTCCAAGCTCGCACCTGCCCTGGTACTATACTCATCTTGCCACAGTTTTGATACCACAAAGTAACAAAATCCATTTGATTGCCGCCTTGCCTTTGGCTCGCCGTGACGCTATGTTCACACTGTATGAAGCCATAAGTGTTCCTATTCCCAACCCCACAGTCGACCACATTGCACAATACCAGTTGGAGAGTAATGACATTGCTGTATTGAAAGATGTTACTATGTATGCTCTGCTAACTGACCAATCTGCCTTCAATTTTTTAAAAGCTAAGGATGGTTATTGCGCCTTTCAGGAACCAGTGGAATCAATTATTTACGCACCCACTTGTATTTCTGCCTTGTTCATGCACAATCAAGCTGGTTCTGACAGGTATTGCATAAAAGCTTTAAGGCCTCATTATAAATTTCCTATTGTTCACTACTTACGTACTGGTACATGGCTCATAGCCACACGAAAATCTTTTACTTTGACAACTTCTTGCTACCATGGAAATAGGGCTTACATTACAACAAAGGAAATGTCGAAATCAGTACAATTGATTCACCTAAACTCAGGCTGTGAAGCTCGTTCACCTTATTTCAAATTGCTACCTTATTTCAGTGCAAATTCTACCACCATGTCTGAACCTCTAATTTCCAATCCACTTACAGTCAATATACTTTTGAAAGATATTTGGAATTTTTCTCATACACCGACCAACAAGCTCTTTTCGAAATTAGATTGAAATGGTTAAATATTGTCCAATATTCAGCCCTTACCAATAACGGAACTGTAAACTGCCATAAACAAAATATAGCAAAGTTTTGTACCTGTTACCTCACAAAATCCAACTTTCAAAATAACTACCATACTATTTATAATTTTGGGTCTGGTAGGTCTTGGTTTTACAGGATATTCATATTACCGTTATTATGGATTTACAAAATTCCATCCTACAATTCCTACTTTTCAAAAATCAGAAAAAAAATGATGATGAATTGCCTCATGCTGATGCCAGTCTTGATTGTGAAACTGGTACCTGTTTTGTTTCTCAAAATATTTATACAGAGCCAGCTCCACCAACACTCAAGCCATCATCTCCAATGTTGACCAAGGGGACTCCGAGCAGCCCAAGCAAGGTGTAAGTACACCGTTAAAGTCAGATGTAGTAACCAATGAAGAACTGTTAAATTGTTCTCTTCGTAAAGTTGTTCTATTTCATGGATGGAATGGTGTGGGAAAATCCACACTTTTACGCGAATGGCACACCTGCCGGCAAGACAAGAGCTCTACTCTTGAACAATATTATATAGTGGACAAACATAACACAAAAACTGAGGAGTCACCAGAAGTTCTCGATTGTTTTTATAACAGTATGATCTCTCATGCTGGATGGGAACTCCATCAATTACAAACATACTGGGAAATTAACATGATGTCTCTCAAAAACCGATTGTCTGGCTCAACCAAAGGAATAATTTTCGACCGCTCATTTGTGGATGTCCATACATTCATGAAACTTTACCTGACTGAGTCAGAATATACACAACTGTTGCCACTATACCACCACCTACTATCTCTATTTATGCGTATGTGTGCGCAAAAATGTTGCCAGGTTCAGCCTGTACTGGTGACCAAATCACATGACACAGCTTGGCTCCAATTTTTAAAGCGAAATCGATGCAATGAAGTGCAAGCTTTTACACGAGAACAATATATCTATTACATGACAAAATATGAAGAAGCAGCTGAAGAAACCCATGCTATACTCCGTCAACGTTTTGGACCTAGCATGATACTAGAGACCAAGGTCCTGTCTGCCACGGATCTTACTGTACTGATGGGTGACCTTGATGCAACCTTAGGTCTGAAGTGAGCAGCAGCACCTAATCTTTTTCACCAGTGGACTCTGGATACCTCGTTCCGTGTCCAGACCATACTCTGTGACTATACCTGTGCGCACCATACTGCATGCATGCGTGCATGTCTGTTAATGTGTCCATGTAATAAAGTATTTAACTTTCATTCAGAGAAAGTTAAATTTCAAGGAGAGGCCGTGTGCAACCAGACAACTGTGACACTTTCACACAAAATATGACACTTTCACAAATTATGATATGACACAATGCTAAATATCATTTTATTGAATCTCGCTGCGGACAGAAATTCGAAGGACTTGGATATTTGTAAAAAATCAATACTTTCAAAGGAACTGAATCAGACTCTAAATAAATAACTACGTATACGGGAAAGTACCTAACAAACAATCAACTTGATAGCCTTATGACTGCTATGAAATAAATTATTTATTGTATATACCGTCGAACGTACACGCGCTGACCTAAATTTTGAAGGGAATCCATTGCAAACAGTAAAGCTTAAGGTCTGAATAATTTATTCGATTTCCTTTCTGAAGTCGGAAAGGTAATTCAATTTATTTTATGGTATGTTTAACAATCTATATAATGAAATGCTTCGAAAGAATTACGAGATACGGTACGGTTCTTCTGACGGAGCAAAACACACAACGAGAAGCGGGAAGCAACCACTGTACACAAATCTTCAAAGAAAATTATACACGTTCTACCAAGCTTACTACCTGGAGTTGTTTTCGTTCCTTCATTGGTGAACACTTTAAAAGTAACTTGGTTACATTATTGTTGACCACTAAAGGGATTAGCGCTCCCGTTGGTAGTCCATCTATAGCACGTCCCTGGTCAAACAAAGGTGTTCACTATGTGGAAATGCTGCCGATTCCAGATTTTTAACGATTTTTTTAATTTGGGTACTTATCGGTCTATGCAGTTTTCCTATTGATTACCATGGACGTGAATGAGCATTCTAATCATAATTCCCATTTTCGACTTCTTCTCCAAAACTGTCATCCAGATTAAATTCAAACTTGGTGGCAATGTACCTTGGGTAGATCTCTGCCAGTTTGTTCAAATGGGGACGGTCCAGTGATTTTTTTATTTTTAATGATTTTTTTTTGGGGGGGGGGGGTTGGACAAATCTTAAAAAATATTTTTCTCCGAAACCGCTTACCCAATTGCTTTGATATCACACAATTTTGGCCAGATTTACTTCAAGCTTGGTTGGGGTGTGCCTTGGGTGGATCTCTACCAGGCTTGTTCAAATGGTCACGCTGCAGTGATTTTTTTAAAATTTTTTATGAATTTTTTTGTTCTTTTTTGGGGCAAATCTTGAAAAATTTTCTCCTCCGAAACCGCCCATCCAATTGCTTTGATTTCCCACAGGGACACCCCCTGGGACTCCTAGTTCTTAATTTGTTCACCAGGTGGCGCCGCAATTTTGTTCTAATTTTTTTATGAGTTTTTGTATGTTACAGCTATTTTAGACTTCTACTCCAGAACCGCCACTCAGATTAAGCTGAAACATGGTGGATATGTTTCTTGTGGAAGGGTCAATCAAGGTGGTTCACTATGTGAGAGTGCTGCGGATTCTTGATTTTTAGCAATTTTTTTTTTTCAATTCGGGTACTTATAGGTCAATGCAGCTCTCCTATTGATTACTATAGAAGTCAATGAGAATTCTAATGCTAATTCACATTTTCGACTTCTTCTCTAAAACCGTCATACAGATTAACTTCAAACTTGGTGGCAATGTGCCTTGCGTGGGTTTCTACCAGGTTTGTACAAATGGTCGTGCTCCAGTGATTTTTGGATTTTTTTATGATTTTTTGTCAAGAATCTTTACACAAGTCTTAATAGGAAAGTTTAACATGGGAATTTCTTGTTATGGTTATAACTTAAATAACGTTGGCCAGATTTACTTCAAACTTGGTGGGGATGTGCCTTTGGGTAGATCTCTACCAAGTTTGTTCAAATGGTCACGCTCGGTTGATTTTTGAATTTTTTATGAATTTTTTTGTTCCTTTTTGAGGGCAGACCTTAAAAACTCTTCACCTCTGAAATTGCTCACACAATTGCTTTGATATCGTACATAGACACGCCCATGGACACCTAGTTTTTCATTTGTTTACCAGGTGCCGCTGCAATTTTTTTCCAATTATTATATGAATTTTTTTTTATATGGTTTTGCTATTTTGCACTTGTTCTCAGAACCGTCACTCAGATTAAGCTGAAATGTGATGGATATGTTTTTGTGGAAGGGTCAAACAAAGCACTGCTTTGGATTCCTGATTTTAAGGATTTTCAATTTGGGTACTTATAGGTCAGTGTGGCTTTCCTATTGATTACTATACAAGTCAATGGGCATTTTAATGCTCATTCACAGGACAACTGACACGGAATGTACTGTTTACTTGATAACTTGAGATCTGTTTTGAGTTAGCACTATGATGCTGCACATGTTAATGTTTCTGTATGAAGGTCATGCTTAGACAGTATATGAATGACCTTGACCTCGTTTCTGGGGTCACAGTGCAACATACAGGAATTTTACTCTCCATTATAACTTGACAACTACTTGAACCTTGATGTTGCACATATTAGTGTTCTTCTACAAAGGTCAGACTTACTCAGAACATGGGTGACCTTGATCCTTTCCCAAGTTCAGAGAGCTGCAAGTGTGATGAATGTCAAGATCAGCTGAGCATGGGCTGTTTACACAGCCCTCTTGTTTTTTTTTCTGCACGTTGGTATCGGAAGATGAATGTTGATGCTTTGGTAACTCTGGAATATCTTTGCTGTCATTGTTGGATTCGTAATTGATGAATATGGGTCATGCTTTTCTGTAATATTGATTTGATAGTGTCAATATAATATGACACACAGGAATGCAACGGGCAAATGTTAGGTCGATATTGGAAAACAATGTGTACTTTGAGAGGAAATGAATATAATCAAGGTCACACACTGGTTTCATGGCACTTTGCTAAAAAAATCCTATCCATGCCCATGTTTCCTGGTGTTTATTATGCATCCCACATAATAATACATAACCTTAATGTCAAACGTCAAGGTCAAATCTTTGTGGAATATTTTGCTGACTCAGCAATTTTCACATATTGGCTTATACCTTCTTAATGGTGCATCGTAGGCCCAGTGTTACTATTAATCGTTAATACTAAAGTACCTTTGGCCTTTCAATTTGTCTGGTTCATTTTAAGCTTGAGTGACCTTGAAAGGTGACACATTCTTGTAGATTACTTTCTAAGTCAACAGGGAGTGCAATGCTAATTAACATTTTCAACTTTCAAACCAATTGGCCAGATTCTTTTCAAACATGGTGGGGATGTACATGGGGTAGATAAATGTGTGCAAATGGTCATGCATCAGTTATATTTTGCTTTTTATTTTTATTTATTTGTTTAATTTTGGTTTTGTTTCGGGTAATTTTTTTTGCATTCGTATTGATTACCAAGTGAGTCAATAAGGTTTGCAACAGTAGTTCACATTTTCACCCTTCTTCAAAACCGTTAGCAAGATTCATTTAAAACTTTTCGTACAGATAATTAATAGACTAATTGATTTTTTTCATTCTAATTGTTAATGGACTGCAGGTTATAGGTCAAGATCATAATGCCTTGCAAAATAAAAAGGTTTCCCTGCCACATCTTCAAATATGTATGACTGAAGTCCATGAAACTCATTATTTACCGGGGGGAAACTTCCCTTAAATGTGTTAAGAGGTGACCTTGAGGTCAATGGTCAAGGTCATTTTTTCTGCAGAAAAAGTGGTGGATGTGTCACAGGGATGTCCTCTGGTGAGAAGCACATGCTCGGGGGATGCATATTAAATGTTTTCCACACGAAAAACTCGCTTCTAGTCTGGTGTTAAACATTCTTACAGTTTGGTGTATACTACATATCTATGTTTGTAATTCACTGGAAGAATACAAGGTGGAAATTTGTTTGTGTATGTTTTCATTGGTTGAATTACTGGCATGAAGCCTTGGCACTAACTTTGACCATGCGCATGCGCCACCTTCACATGCCACTGGCCAAGGAAAATGGCAGAGGCGGAGGTCGACATTCGTTTTTCTTGTCGATATCCACAGCATGTCTGTTGGTTGTTAATAGCAATCATTGTTTAAATAATCATCACATTTTGATAGTAAATATGGAAGATCATATTCTTCTGATTTTACAAAATAATTATGGACTTTTCAGTGGATAGACATGCGGTGGATACTGAGAGTAAAAACCAATAGACGTCAGCTTCGGCTCGGTCGACTTTGCTTTTCTGGTCGCTACGGCATGTCTAGCCACTGAAATATCAATAATTGCATTAATGTCAATGCGATCGAATTACGGTATGCCTTGGCTTAAAACCACATGTTTTCGGTCCGTCCACTGTCTTCCATGACCACGTTTTCTCAAGCCGTTAACGTTGCACAACAGCACATATTAATATCAATGACATTTATCTCCGCCTGTTCACTGCTTTCTCCCTTTTCCGGGGAAGTCGCACATTATTTAGACTATTCTTCAAAATCTCCTGGTTTGATTGCAAATATCTCCCTAAATTTGTGTCTGTTCTAAGTTTGAACTTGGGATAAACAGAATCACCATCTTGCCACATATGACGTGTCATCAACAGTCCTGCAACACATTTGTTTCTGTCTGAATGTGAATACACTATGTCACTGATGCTGGTGCATCAACATAATATTCAGTTGTGGTCAATTTTAGGTCATTAGATTCACAGTGGGTTACTGCTTCAAACATGGTATGATCATGGCATTTGGTATTGCAAAAACTACAAAACGAAAGAAGGAGAAGCAAACAAAGAAAAATGGAGAGAGAGAGAGAGAGAGAGAGAGAGAGAGAGAGAGAGAGAGAGAGAGAGAGAGAGAGAGAGAGAGAGAGAGAGAGAGAGAGAGAGGTTATTCACTTATATGAATTTATCTGGCTGTTGACGCCTCGACGTTTTAATTTAGAAATTATGAATCGAACAAGATAATATGTAAATGGGCTAATTTATAAGGTAAGGTATAGGCAGTGAGTAAGTTGACTACAGAGCCTACATATATTGGATGGAGGCTTACCTTTGTAGAGAAGGACACGGAACATGTGGCACTGTTGCTCCCGTCTCTTCAACTGCAGTGGTTGAATGTGAATAACGAGGGGAACTCGTGCAAAGACCAAGGCACTGAACCATTACAGTGTGTCATAAATGCTGAAGGTTGCCCATTTTTTTTTCATAACAGCTCACCAACGTGTAATCAGTCACTGAGTACCGTACCTTATATATTATATAGTAGGTCAACGATATGGACGATGCTTTTAAAAGATCTACGACGTTAAGTTGGATGTGATACAGTGATACGCTTCAGTGATGCGCACTCTGTGGTTTTTTAAAATGCCAGGCGTCCGTTGGATGTCTGACGGGATTTCGCACAACCTGCTTGTTATACATTACACATATTGCTATATCACGTCCTGGTGAATTTTGCTTCTCAATGACGTTTTTATTTTGTACGCATTTTATATCAATTGGAAGCCAAAAATTGTGCACATGCTATCCATGAATATTTATGCCTGGTATCATCACATCATTTTCATATTTTTGTACTGACACTTTACTGTAAAAGAAGGTGAATATTAGGTCTCTGCCTGACTTGTTACGTGTATTTCAGTGACCAGTCTTCCAATTATGAGTCTCCTATATGCAAGAATGGTTCACACCTAAGCAACTTAATAGTGTTTTGTTTTGAGACCTTTTTCTCTTTACCTTTGTCTCAGTTGTCAGGTTTACAGCGTGAGTTGAACCAGCGGGTTCGGTCTGACGAAACAGGTCATTAGCCAAGGACAAGGCGTCAACATCTTGACAAGATTGACCGCAGCAAACATGGTAGACCTACAGTGTAATTGTCGTTTCAGCGTTTGCCGAAACAAATCAACCAATTAGACAAGGATAGGCTAACAAGTCCTAACCCTCTGCAAAATGGACCGGAACAGGAACGTCAATCTAATTGTAACGTCGTTTTTGGTTGACCTGAAGCATTATGATACTTGATACAATGATAGGCCTAATGCACTATTCCTCTCTGGCAAGCAATCGCATGCACTCAGTCATGGGAAAGGGCGGAGAATACGTGCACACTTGAAGAATCAGTCAAGGCATGGAAAAAGATCCCAGTATAGAAATAAAGGCATAATTTGGTTTCCGTGTTTATAGAAATATATTTCGTGAACATGCATATCCTTTGCAAACCCCACTGTCTTGCGAAAGTATACCTATTGGAGACCCCAAGCGGCCATGACCCACCCGTACGGTTTTTTTCTTTTAAGATTTTTATAAGAACCTTAGAATCATACTTTTCATGAATATCTTATTTTTTTCTTATAAGAAATGTCAAAAAGTAAGAACATTTCTACTATCAAAAAGTAAAAAATAAGGAAAAAAGTAAGTTCTTATAAGAAATGTCAAAAAGTAAGAAAATTTCCTGTATCCAAAAGTAAGAAATAAGGAAAAAAAGTAAGTTCTTATGAGAAATGTCAAAGAGTAAGAAAATTTCTACTATCCAAAAGTAAGAAATAAGGAAAAAAGTAAGAAGCAAGAAGTTTAAAACAAGAAATAAATGTAATGTAAAAATAAATAAGAAGCACAAAAACAGAACGAAAGAAATTAACAAAACAAGAAGAACAAAGTCAGAAGCAAGAAGAAAACATGAACCTGAGTCGGTTGCTGGAAACCGCTCAGCCAAAGTGCAGTCTGCGAAAACCGTCAGACTTCGGCTTTTACCCAGTAAAAATTGCGGAGGACCGACGTATCATTTACCTACATCGGCCCAAATGTCCGGCAGCTTATTTTTCCCATTACAATGAATTCACACTTTCAGCCAATCAGCTTGTGTTTCGCTTTGCGTGCTTGCTTTCGCTTTCTTCAAAACGCTGTCTTTGATTGGCTGAAATATACCACATGACCTCCCCCCCCTCCCCCGCGGCAGCAGACGACAAGAAGCTGTGCCATTTTTTAACTTCTGTGTATCGCGCGGGAAGGTAGGGCAGAAATCGTACAGTCAGCGGCCGGGAATAGTCTCAGATCCATCTCTCAAGCTAGTGCCACGCGTCTGAGACATTTTATTAGAAACGCACATTGGATTGCCAAGACAGGGATCTCAATGCACATTTATCCAAAGCTCTGTAATTTAAACAAGATGAAAGATATTGATGATGGAAAAATGTACAAGACTGATAAAGCTGCGAGGGACTTCATTTACATTGGCTTTATTGCCGACGTTGAGAGATCCAAGACGATCGAAACACTTTCTGATTGTTCAGCATTTAGTATAATGATGGACGGGTCCATAGACTTGAGCTGCACAGAGCACGAAAACATATACATGCAGACTTGTATACAGAGGACCAGCAACATAAGATTTATGTATATGTTGCGCGCCATCGATGGATCTGCACAATCGACCGATTGCGCTGCGGCATCAATGGATCTATTGTTCGCGCAACAATTTATAGATGGCGATGCGCGAACAATCGCTTTTCTGTGACACTTCGTGAGTGTTGCTGGCGCTGCACCATCGATTGGCAGATCTGTCAAATTGAGTGCTTTCTGAGTGGCATGTCACTGTCAGTCTGTGATTTTTTTAAAACCATTATTTGAGTGCACTGACAAGAAAAAACAAATTTACTTTCTCCAAGTACTTATAGCTCATGAACACCCAGGCTTTTATGATTTTACTTTTATCTCCGAGTTTTGCTATTTTTTACCAAAATGTATGGAAATCTGTTTCTGCAGTCGCATAGTTTGTATCTTGAAACAGAAAAATATGAACAAACGAGTGTAAGAAAGCAGAGTCTAAAAATTCATTATGTACTCTCATTGTCCACTTTATTACCTGCTCCAGTCTCAACACAAATGCTCAAACAGTGATGGATCAAATTCCCGGATCAAATTACACGGTGTATTTAAAATAATAATAACAATAATAATAATAATAATAATAATAATAATAATAATAATAATAATAATAATAATAATAATAATAATAATAATAATAATAATAATAATAATAATAATAATAACAATAATAATGAATAATAATATTGAGTTCGTGTACTCTTTGATTAAAAAAAAAAAATCTAAAAATCTCTGTTAGGCCTGCCTGTGTTTAATGGGATTTGATAATTATGACGATAATTGGTTTATATGTGGTTTTACATGTATGTGGGCCTACATTACCAATGTGTCTGAAATGAAATCCATCTTAATAACTTGATCGACAAACCTTGCTACCAATCAATCTATCTATCACACAACAAAGGCAGATCTGATACTAGTTAGTTCATTACAATTTTTTCAAACTGAATTATACGTTGATCAGGCATCCTTTGCAAGGGCAGCGTGATCAATCGATTGGCGTCACTTAACATTTTACTTTGATCTAGATGTGTTTACCAATTACATACCTAACTAAAGTTTATGTATGTGTTTTGTACTGATCGTTTGCCGACACTTTTCCGTATGGAATTAATTTACGGCCGAACAAAGTCTAGAATCGTCGAATCCAGGCAGTTGAGCTGCAGATGTACGGTTACAAAATCACGTTAATAACAAAGGCCCGTACTTGGTCACTTGTGCATGCATAATTGGTAGGTTCGAGTTTGTATGTTAAAGTCAACATAGGTTTATCTCATTCTGATCAATAGATTAGAATTTATTTAACAAATTATGCACCGATTGTGCATCCATTGTCAGCGCAGCACGATCGATCGATTGGTGCGCGAGCCATCGATTGTTGTGCGAGCAATAGATCCATTGATAGCGCTGCGCGATCGGTCGATTGTGCAGATCCATCGATGGCGTGTAACATAGGTGTTCCTGAGTCAACCTGTTCTGCAGATCTTCATATTTTCGTGAAAGAAGTTTTTTCAAAGTATACTAATGATGACGTTATGAAAAAGTTTGTTGGGATCGGTAGTGTTGGGGCCAGCAATATGAGAGGTCCAATCTCAGGTCTTGCTGAACGACTTCAACAAGACCCCCCACCCCCCATCTTATAAGCGTACATTGTTTAAATCACCGCCTTGAGCTTGCTTTCAAGACAGCAGTAAAAGCACCACCAATATTTGAGACTGTAAATAAGTTGTTTGTGAGCTTGTATTATTTCTACAGAGAGATGTCTAGCAAAATTATCAAAAACTCCAGAGAACTTAGGATGCAATAGGCCTAAAGAGGATATTACCTAAGCGTGCAGGGGGGAACCAGGTGGGTTGCACATCTTGACAAGACCATCAGGCACCTGCTGCTATCATTTCGTGGGATTGCAGAAGCCAAAGCAGACTAACAAAGAAGAAGGCAAACATTATCGCTGAATGGACTGGAAGAAGCTTGAAATCATCCATTTGCAGAACAAAAGTCAGTACCTGGATACAATATTTTGTGCTTTTGACTATATGGACTGATAGCAAGTGAAATATGACCACGTGCAGGTTGTGCATTCTAAAGCTGCCCTTGCTGTTGATACCCGCCATTGCTGGAGGCCCCAAGGCTAGGCATTTCATATTAACAAAAAAAAACAGAGAATATTTTGTGTTGCAATTTGTTTCATGTCTAGTGCTAGATTGGCTGGACTAGTGGGTAGTCTTTAAAGTAAAAAAAAAATGCCTGCTTTCAGCCAATCAGATTGCGGCATTCTCAACCGACGTGTAATTTTCTTTGAACAGACTACCTGTAGTATAAAACTTGCAATGGTTTATCACAGGAAGAACTCTTGAAATGCGTATATTCATGACTTAGGAATATAAAATCATTTTAAAGAGAGAGAGAATGCAATAAGCCAAATCAACATCTCAGCCGAGCATTCTCAGTGAGTCTTGACCTCTATGTAGGTCACAGTGGGTAAAACTCGCAATAGAAATGTATAGCAGTTCTACATAAAACTGTGATATAATCACTTTTATGTGAAATCTTAGCCAATCATGAGTTGCTAGTGCATGTAAGCAAAAAGCTGTATAAGTAATAGTTGATAATTTTTTAGATTGAACTTTGGTCAATAAGTTGATGAAATGGGAAAGTCCAATGCTGGTTACTAAGGCAACTTAATAAGCTGTATGGAGGAAGGTCACTTCCTTTCCCAAACGACCTCTGAGCCAGATCTGCCTGTGACTGCCTTAGATGAGATGTTGAAATGGCTTACCAGGATATATTGGTTACAGTGGTGCCCCTGTTATAAGGCCCCTCTCACCAAGGGCCATCTCTCTTAATCTAATATGGCCACTATCATCATCCAGGAATGGGACATTACTTTTGTTTTCAACCCCTCAAGCAGGTCACCTTTCCGGTGTGACCACTTGTCATTGGCACATGGGATGGGATTATTGGAGGGGGACCATTGTACAACCAACATGATGTCTGACTCTTGCCAGCTGGTAATTATAAAAAAAAACTAGAATCTTTCCTGTTTACCCTGTTAAAGATTCTGTATATGTGTGTAATATTCAGGAGGTGGTTACCACAAGACTTCTTTGTATCAGTTCAAGCATCAGTAGTCTTCATAGCCCAATAATACATTGATAAAAAAACAACTCCACAGCTGAGCTTTCATTTCATATTGACCTTTTATTATTTTGGAATACTTTTCAGAGGTACTCAAATTGTAGATATTACATTTACTCAGCGTTCGAAATAGAGTTAATCCGTTTGTCCTAACTAAGTAAAATGTGCTGCGGACAAATGGTTTGTTGACCAAGATTTTCCGAGTGACAATTGAAAAAAAAATCCCTAATATTGTGAATTTATGGCACTGAAGAAAATTAAGAAAAGGGGCCTCAGATGCTCTCAGATTGCACCAAATGACGTCTAAATTTCAAAATTTCCCAGGGGGGCATGCCCCCCGGAACCCCCTAGCAGGGCTTCGCGCTTTCGGCGCTTGCCATGACAAGTCACATGAGCTGCGGACAAGTTGTTCTTTTAGTGAACTTATCCTTGTGAACAGTGCCAAAAATTCTTGTTTCGAACACAGTTTACTGTACTTATAATTTCATAATTTCAAAGCTGTTGCTCTAGTTTCATAAAAATCCAGACCTGTGGTCATAAAATTTTAGCTACCAAAAAGGGTCAAGTGATGGAAATCATCAATTGATCATCTCGCAATGAATGTTTTATTTCAAGAATGCACATAATGGTTATTGGGAAGCTTCATAGTTTTCAATGAAAAAAACATCCCTGTACTTTATACCATATTTAAAATTACTTGTAGCACATGTCCCAATCTATAGGTAATTTAAAAACAAACTGTTTTATCTGGAAACTGCACAGTCATGGAAAAACATTTTTTGGTCATTGAAAGTCAAGGAATTTGTTTAACAAGTTTGTGTGGGAACTTTGATGATAAGAAATAAGCATTTCATATAGGAAATGTATGCAAATGGCCAGCACAAAAGTAAGAACCTTGCTTTTTTCTTACAAGAAATGTATGCAAATGGGCAGCGTAAAAGTGAGAATCTTACTTTTTACATATAAGAAATGTATGCAAATGAGCAGCATAAAAGCAAGAATCTTACTTTTTTCTAATAAGAAAGGTATGCAAATGAGTAGTAAAAAAGTAAGAACTTACTTTTACAAAAGTATGAACTTACTTTTGTGCAGCTCATTAGCATATAAAACCATACTTTTTTTTTTACAAGAATCATATATGATTCTTATAAGAAATTTGTCTGTTTCTTACTTTTAGCATTTTCTATTTCTTATAAGAATCTTATATAAGAAATAAAAGTAAGAATCACGTAAGAATCTTATAAGAAGTTTTCGTACGGGCAAGACACTGCACCGGTTGACAGAATTGGCACTGTTCCAGATGCGGTCCCGACAGAAGCGATGGCCACGGCTGATATCAACACGCACGTTGTCCTTGAAGAACAAAAAAGACAATTTAAGAGACTATATTCTGTCCAAGAGAAATAAAAATACTGTTAAACAAACAAATTTGCATGCACAAAGGTTAATGGAGTGGCTGGCGCCCCCCCCCCCCCCGAAATGAAACTATATGAGCTGAGATGTACAACAGGATTTTTTATCACTTCATTGTGTTCTCCGACTTCACTTTCATCTTCAACACGCTCGTTCATCTTTGATGAGTACAACTCATCAAATTTCTTTATTTGTCGTTTCTTGTATTCTATGAAGTTTTTCGATGATGATTTAGTTGTAATAGAGATGATTTTGTTGTAATCTTCTGCAGATAAATCATTTTTTAGAGACATTTTAAGATTTTCAATTTTCCTACTCACATGAGCCCTTTCATGGTGCAGATATTTTATTTGGTCCCGCACAAGTGCTGCATTTGTTCAATCAATTCGTTGTGTATTGTGTTTATTTTGGTTGATAGGAGCGTGTTGAAGATGAAAGTGAAGTCGGAGAACACAATGAAGTGATAAAAATATCCTGTTGTAAATCTCAGCTCATATGATTTAAACGAAGATGAACTAGATATCCTATCTTTAGGAAAAGGTTTTGCAATCGCGCCACAGAAAATTCCATATGAAGAAATTATATCTGAGATTGTATTACAACTAAGTCAATGACCAACCGAAACCAAGTAGATCGGATAAAACATGAAGTGTGTACTATTTTGGAAAAAGCAAAGTTACCAAAGTCGAACATCTCAATATCCCAAGAGAAGGCATTAAAAAATCTAAAATCAAATGAGGACATCACAATTCTACCTGCTGATAAGGGAAATGCTCTAGTTGTCCTGAATACAGGAGACTACATAAACAAAGTGGATAATCTACTAAATGAGAATGAATATCATAAGCTAGACACTAATCCTACAAAGAAATTTGAAAAGAAAGTTACAAATTGTTTGAAGTTGGTTGAAGACAACTCAGAGATTAGCAAGGATACGTATTGGAAATTAAATCCATGACACAGCCAAACACCTAGGATTTATGAACTGCCCAAAATGCATAAAAATTAGGTTCCACTACGCCCAATTGTGAATTGTATAGACTCTCCAGTTTACCAAATATCAAATTACTTGACTGATATTATTAACCAGATCCTTGGAAAATCAGAATATCATGTAAAAAAAATCACAAAGTTTTCTGGAAGTTATCAAGCAAACATCTACGGATCCAATTGACATAATGATTAGTTCTGATGTCAAATCATTATTCAGGAAAGTTCCAGTCGAAGAAGCCACTGATATTGTATGTAACAAACTTAGCGACGACAACCGTTTATTTCAACGAATTCCTTAAGCGTTACATCCATTAGCCACTTGATGAAAGTTCGTTTTGATTGTACATACTTTTAATGGCAAGGTGAAATTTATTCACAAACATTTGGGGCACCGATGGGTTTATCATTATCAGTTTGCCTGGCTAATGCCTATTTGGAGAACTTTGAAAGCTCAGTTTCTGCTTCTGGTGAGAACAAACATAAGTTATGGAAACAGTACGTCGATGATATTTTTGTGATCTGGCAACATGGCGATGACGAGATCAATCATTTCTTTGATCACATCAACAGTATTCATCCTAATATCCAATTTACATTGGAAAAAGAAACAAATGGAATATTGCCATTTTTAGATGTTTTGGTCGAGCGAAACTCCAACGGAATAATCAGCACTTCAGTTTACCGAAAACCAACACATATAAACGTATAATTATTTGAAGGAAAATTCATACCATCCTGCCAGCATAAAACAAGCTGTAATAAAAACAATGTTCGAGCCATTTAGAAAATTGATGGTGAATGTGGAAAGTCATATATCGCTGAAACGGGGCGCCCCCTAACGGCAAGAAGTTCTGAGCACTGGAAAGCAGTTACACAAGGTGAAATTAACAATAGCAGAACACTGTCTTGACAGAACGGTTCAAAACGAAGCTCCCATCTGGATCACTATCCTTATCATCACCAATGGGACATTTGCGACAATTGTAGGCATGTTGCCATGGATATATGTGGATTTTCAGTGTGATATACTTGTAAAAAATAGTTCTGGAATAAATCGGTGAGTTGCAGCTTGTCCGTATTTGGGTGAAAATTGAAATCGGGCGGAAATTAGCACCTTTGGGGACAAAATTATTTTTCTTTGCAAACTGAATATATATAGGTGGATGAAAATTGGAGTAGAAGTGGATTCGTTTATGACTGAAAATACACTTCTAATAAATAAGGATTGTTGATCTCCAAGAGCAGTTTTAAAATGCTTAATCAATCCTTGCACATGTCCACTGTATACGGAAATTCAGCACATATAATGTGCTTCTATGGATCCTTTTTAAAACCACAGGACACAATTCCAGAGTTTCTTCAGCACTACTGTCTTCGACATGGTGGCTGCACAAATGATATGAACAGAAGGGCTGGCCTATTATCATACATACATGAAGATTTTCACTTTGTCCAAACAAAACATGTACCCCAAGTCAACACTGAACACCAAATTGTGTTGATTAGTCCAAGGAAAGACCCAACTGTGCGTGTCTGCATTGTTTCTATATGCAGCAACCTTCGAATACCGTTCCAACAGTTTCTCCCGCAACTTGAGCTTATTTTACACATAATCACTATGGGCGTGCCGCTTATAGTTACTGGTGATATCAATGTTGATTTCTTTAAACAGCAAACTTCGTCTCAGCAACTTTTGCAACTCTTCAAATACCATGGATTAGTACATGTTCAGACACCTACTCACAGGAAAGGGGGACTTGTGGATCATATATACATATGAACATTGTGCCAGATGCACTGGATGTTATTCCAGCCTACTACAGTGACCAATTACTTGTCATTGACGTTGCCTTTCAAAATTTTGAAATGGATTCAACACTAGTGACATTGAAAAAATATTTGAATAAATTGTGAATCGTGATTGCAGTTTTGTACCTGCTAAAACGTATATAAGCAAAGCATGATGGCAACACGCCCTCACTTGCAGACTCCTAGCAAATAAATTTATCATCTGCAGGATTTTGACCTACACCTTCACCCAAAACCATCTTATGAAACAAAGCTAGGTCACTCAGTTGGCCACCATATCTAGACATGTATGAATTGGAAGGCAGAATTTTAATTTCCCTTTATTTGCGGGGTTGTTTTTGTTGTTGTTGTTTTTTGTTTTGTTTGTTTGTTTTGTTTTTATTTTAATTTTACAAGGTCAATGTCCCTTCCTTCCTTCCTATTTCATCATATACTCTTTTGTCAGAGGCAATAAAGTCATACCGTTTGACAAGAAGCGATAATCATGTAAAGTTGTGTCTGTAGCAGAATCCTTGCAAGCAAAATATCTTATGATTCACCGGCCTCATCGAACTTCCAATGCAGTCATCTCCATTCGGAGACCAATGAATGTCCAAGCGGGGGTGGAGGTGGGGGGGGGGGGGGTGGGAGTGCATCCAGTCTTGTCGGCAACGGCTGTTCCAGTCATTCCCGTAGTATAAAACATTCAATTCTGCTTCACAAAGTGTGTCATATTACCCAATGTACCCATACCTTCACCCAGTGTCTTTATATTTGATAGACTTAAGCTATGTGGATATCAATTGCGTTATTGACATCGTAGTTTGTCAATTAGTTTATTACTAGCCCAGGGGCGTATCTAGGATTTGTGTTAGGGGGTTTTCCAAATTTGATGGTATAGGAACTGCGAGCGGCCGAAGGCCGCAAAGCTGTGCTAGGGGGGTCCGGAAAATTTTGAAATTGTACACCTTAAATGGTGCATTCTGAGGCCTAAAAATGCTCTTATTCCAATAATCAAAAAAAATTCAAGGCTATTTTGAACAAAAATACAAGGAATTTTCAATGTTTCTAGTTTGTAATAAATGTCGTGCAGGCCCTATATTTTGTACTGTTAAGAACATGCACGAAAAAATGCAACATTAAGAATTCAATGAGCACCTGTCTTAATAACTAATTACTAATCAAATGGAATAATAATATGTATGCATTGCAACTTGAAGGAGCAACACGTTAATCACTTATGATAAGATGTGATGAGAGATGGTTGACGTATCTGCAATAGTTTATTGCAACAAAAAAAAATACAACAACAGGTCATTCTGATCTTTATTGAGAGGTACCTTGAAGGTCTGGTTAATATAACCTGTCTGTTCCAAAATTGAAATAGATCAATGGCTTGCCTTGGTGTACTTTGCATGTATAATTCAAGCAAAATACCTTACGATTTCCAAGGAAAGCTGTTGACTGAGGCCATGGTTTCTGAAACTAAAATTAGACTCAGCAGTGAACAAAGAGGTAATACTTCATAGTCCAGCGTCACTTTCCTGCATACTTCATAGTCCAGCGTCACTTTCCCGCGAATCTGACAGCATATGTGCCAGCTGCATTTTCCTTGGGTTGCACCTGGCAAACTCGTTGATTATTTCCTCTGGGTCTACAGGAATATCCCTGTGGACATGCATTAGAGTGAGACCACTCAAACGATTATTTGTCATGGTAGATCTTGATGGCAACTTGATTCTCTTTAAGCCACTGAATGATCGTTCTGCCGAGCACGATGTCACAGGTAGAGTACAAAGGATACCTAAAAGCACCTTGATATTTGGAAAAATACAGGTGGTGTGTGGCAGTGCTGCTGAAGGCGATGTAGGGAGACAATCTGGACCATACTGCTCGTTTTGATTCTGCCAGTGAACAAGCCAAGTGTGGATTTCACTATTTACACTGCCTGGCGACGGCAAATCCTCCATATAAAACTCAGCAAGCCTGTCTATCTTACTGATGGCTTCCTCTCTGGGTAGTGAAACCAAAACTGAAGGTACTAAAGTTAGACCCTGAAGTGACTGCCTGCTGTGTGGGGTAAAACGACCTTTCATTTCGGTCAACAGATGATCCAACAACGGGATGGTGTTTGCTCGCTTATAATACTCCAGAGGCGTGTCTGCCGGCACGTTGTCTCTATGCCTCTGTCTTCCACATCTCCGGGGTATGGAGGGAGCAACCCCAACACTTTCGCACATTGTGACCACTTCATCATACCTAAAATTACACAGATGATATTGCCTCTAAGAATAATGATTGAAATATTCGGTAGTAAAATATTCCTCGCTTATCTATCAAGGATAAACGTTCATAGGAAAAGTCGTTTATCCCATAAAGATGCATTAAGGAATGAACGTGAAAACCACAAATGAATGCTAATTAAGTACAAAACCCTAAATTGAAAGGCAGTTCAAAAATCATTCTAAAATTATTCAGTACTTATTCCCATCATTATATTGTCACATGCTTGTAAAAACGGCTTCTATAAAAATCTTAAACGTGTTATAAAGTACACACAACGATATCACTTTGCCTCTTTCATTGATGAATTTGAAACTTAGCCAACAGCTAGTTTTGGCAAACTTTGCACGTACTGGACGGAAAGTGCACCAGGGCAAGCTGTTGACTGAGACCATGAACTGCATTTAGACGAAGTATGCTGGTAGTGTAAACTTTGAATACTAGAATTTATTTCAAGACGACTAAAGTGCACTGTTGCTTATAAATGGCAGTGATGGAATTAGTTTGCTACGTATATATATATGACGTAGGCTAGATATACACGTAGCAAAGATAAAATTTTATATTGTTGGTCTTGATAACGTGACTTGCCTTTTTTCTTTTTTTTTTTTTTTTAATTTTTTTTTTTACATGGTATAATTACATGTATGCACATACTGGGTTATATTAACTTGAACATCTACTTCATAGTAGAGTAATGATAGCCAACCCTCATCTGCAGTTAAATTCCGATTGAACTTACCATGTATTGTGGTGAGTATCAATGTTATCCCTGGTGTCTTGTAAAGCAGCGGCGACTTTGTCCACCTCCTTCACTGCGTCTATGATGTCCTGAGCTTCTCGCTGTAGGTTACTTGTCAGGGCTTTCAAGTAACCAAGGCAATGGTTTGTTATCACTAATGCACAGATGAATTCTGTGGAGGTAATGCACAATAAAATACCTCGTGCATCTGTTAGCGAGTCAGTTGACCATTATCTTGGTCCTCCGTCGCCAATTCTAGTCATGCAGTCTACTACTGATGGATGAAGGTCCTTGAAGGTTTTCAGAGCATCTAAGCGCTCCACCCAACGAGTACGACAGAGATCTTGGAGCTTTCGCTTTTCTGATTCAGGCTGCGTATCATCTATGCTTCTGTCTAAGGCGTTCTGACGCTTGGGATGAGCATCAAAGAATTGTCCTGTTCGACCCACAAACCCCATCATATTGCGAACAACTGAAAAAAATATATAGGGTTCGATTTAGAATTTTAGTCTTGCATGGGAATTTGATCAGCCTCAGGGCAAGCAGGACATGGTAAAAAAACATTGCAAAATGCCAAAATCCCTGTCAAACACAGCTAGCCTAATTAATTGAATTTTGCATAGCAACAGTACACCGCTCATTTTGAGTAGCAAATTGCTATGTAAGACCAGTTAAATAGTTTCCTTATATATATATATATATATATATATATATATATATATATATCATGTAAATATAAAAATTCATACAAATATGTCATATGTACACAATTTGAATACCTATCATATTATGACACAACGTGGTGAGAAAACCCTTTTGGAAAATTTTGTCAACTTTTTTTTCATTCGGGTAGAAAATTTATTTTATTTGATTTGGGTCAAACACATGAAAATATTAAAATCAACTAATAAACAAATAACAAATACTCAGGCGTTTTTTGAAGTGACTGCACAACCACCAAATTTAGGCAATGAGATGCACAGTGGAGATACAACGCATTTGGGTATGTTTGGGTGATTATTGCAGCTGCTCCATTTACAGTGCCGGCCATATTGCTTGCTCCGTCGTAGCACTGGCCACGCATAAGATTTAGTTGCAGGCCCATATCCGAGATTGATCTGGTGATGGCTTCCGCAATAGCACTACCTGTAACTCTCTCCATCTCTTTGAAGTCCATCAGATCTTCTCTAGGTACTTTGGTGACAGGATCGACATACCTGGCAAGAAATGTGGAAAAAAATATTCATTTGTTTTACATCAATTTCACGCTTTGTATTTAGTTACTCATTAATTAGACTTATTCAGACAGCTGTATAATTACTTCACAGACTCGATGAATTATGGCTTCTTTTAGGACTGGATTTGTTTAGTTTGAAATGGACATCGCACATGAGCATGTCGGGAGAGAAAGAGAGAGGAGACATACAGAGAGTCGGCAGATCATTGAAAGGGCCTACATCGCCGACAGCCATAAAATTAGTGTGATGATACCAGAAAATTAAACCCCAATTGATATAATCATTGTGCAGATATAAAGTTCATAGAAAGGACACTTTAAATTCGTTGGCATTTGTTTTAAAACTCTGTCATTCTTAAAAATTCGTTTCCTGTAATATCATGCGGTCTAACGCTTATGAGGCCTACTGGAAAATCCTAGCAAGTTGGCTTTTATCAAGATTAAATTCAAAAGCTTAGAAATTATGATATTTAAAGGGACAGAGGGCCTTTACAATTTGTTTACACACAAATTGTAACACAGGCTATCATAGCCTGTTAAAATTAAACTTTACATCTCTCACCTTAAGACAAGACTAAGCTGCTCCTTGTTAGAACAATCAGTCACTTCGTCGGCTTTGACGGTGTAGAACTTGGCCTGCTTAACACGGTCTAGGATCTGCTTCCTGATATAATTTCCAATAATATTTATAAGCTCATTTTGTATTATACTGCTAACATAAGTAGCATTGGCAGGAGCAGTTTGCAAATGTTGTTTCAAGACTGAATCTCCACGTTTGATAGCATAGGCCAATAGAGCTCTAAAATTTCCATGGTTTTCAGAGTCAGTGGGATCTGCTTCAACATCGACACTACTGTCTCTGTGTCCACGCAGTGGAATGTTCTGCCGTCCACATAGGAGCAATGTGTCGATAATGGGTTCTAACTTCCTGCTATTTTGTTTGATGCGATCCCGTAAGGCCTTATCTAGCTGATCAGAAATGTCATCTTGCTTCCCACTCATCACATTGACGAAGCTGGCTGCTCTCTAAATGGCATTCTTTTAACTCTTCTTTTCGTCATGCTCAGTAAGCTTTGTTATTGCTTTGGTAAAAAGTGTCAAGGGCCTACTTACTAGCATCCCTAAGTCACGACCGTCCTGGCCCTGGCCAAACAACATACATGGTAAGCAAAATCCTCCATTAGAGTCCACACTATAGCAAAGCCAACTGTATTTCTCCAGCCAAGTGTACATGAATTTTCTGTTCTTCCCATATTCTACACGTGGTGGGAAATCAAAATCACGGCGAGGTTTGAAATGATTTATTAACATTTTGTACTTGTCCGCATCTGATAAACTTTGCCTCACACTAAGTGGTGCTACTTTGGCTATGTCAGACATTATTTTTGATTCATTTTGCCGCGGTTCTTGTATATCCACTTCTGGCACAGCTTCATGGGCACTGCTGCCACTAAATGAAGCCATATCTTGTTCAGTTCGGCCTCTAGTTTGGTCTCCATGATGACTATCTAAAAACAATTTTTATAAAATTAATGAAGGGTCAGTAAAAACTCTGTGTCAGGCAGACTGAAAATGACACTGAGAGCAAGAATATCATGGACTCAATGGTCTGGGGCGAAATCAAGACAATTAAATCATTTTTATTCACAAGTAGGCATGATACAGAATCGATATCTGATATTCAAATATTTATTTGGTCTTGAAATTCTTGTACGTTCATTGTTTACGGCCAGACAGGTCTATGCTAGTATGCAGGTTAGTTTGACTTGGAGTAATACCTAACTTTTAGTGCCAAATTTAAGACTGAGTCAACAGCTTGCCACCAAGCTAAGGACATTTTGCTGCCTGCAAGCAGGCTGGGCAAGCTGTTGACCGAGATCATTATTTTTGAAACAGAAAATAAATTAAAACTAAGAATGGAAGGCCTTTCCCAGCATAATTTGAAAATCAAATAATATTTGATTGAGAGTTTATTCAAAGACAAATATATTCGTCAATAGTAGTAAAAGAGTTTATATGTGTGGTTTTCTACGCTGATCAAAAAGACCTTCGTCGAATATTTAAATGAGATTTTTAAAAATAAAATTTAGACTTTCACATAAATCATGCATTTTACAAAAGCTCTTGAACAAATCCTGGCATATGAAATTGCATACTGCAACTGTTTTTAATATTTGATTATTAATTATAAGTTTAAGTCATCAATCTTTGAGCCTTCCCCGCAAAGTCATTTGATCAAGGCAATTTATGCAAACTAAAAAGAATGCAATTAATACTGTATACCGCTAGATGTCGCACATTGCATATAGCTTAGGCCTTACGCATAGCCTACTTATTTTTAATTTAACCTTACTTGGTTGTCTCTTATTTTCTTATCATGATAGCCTAGGCTTGACTGAAGAGGGTAAATGGAGGAATATATAATGCCTGACGTTTAAAAATAATAGGGAGCGAAGCTCCCTCTACGGCAATGGGACCCACCACGATCGACATGTTGTTCAGCTCGATTTTTTTGTCCATGACCGAAGCCAATGGGTAAACTGGCTTTCTTCAGCAGAATCAGATAATAATCGCTCCCCATTGGTTAGCAGCCAAAGTCACATAAACAGGGCCGCCGTCCATGGTTCATGGCGATTGGTTGAATTAAATAAGAATAAACTGTTTAAATTTAAACTCTCTATACATTGCGTGGCAAAAATCAGGGGTGCACAAATTACTTAATTAAACTGAATGCATTGATTTATTTTCTATGCACCATAAATTACAAACTTGGCACTGTGTGAGTTATCGCATGTCCGTGCTTCCATGCCTCACACAATAAAGCGTGACGTCACGTAGCAGTGCGAGTCTCCGCCTATGAAGATTGCGTCACTATTTACAAATGATTGGCAGCGCAGCAGACGACAATTTGCTTCAGACTCTCACACTGCGGCGCCACCGTTCAGACCGGGTGGCACGATTGCGGACAAAAAAGGCAGAGGCAGAGCCCAAAATTTAAGGTAAAAGTTCTTTTATTGAGCACCCAAATTGAAGTCGATTATTAAAACAAGTCAGGAATGATGTATGTAAAAAAGAAAAAGTCCATGATGTCAGGTTTCAACTTAGATTCGAAATATATACCAATAAAAAATAAAATAAAATAAAACATCAAATTCAATTCAAACTTGCGCTTCGCTCCCCTTTCTGGGTTACACCCATTCATATTAATGGGGAACAAACGTTAAGTATGGACGAAAAGTGGTCACATCATGATAACAAGTTAGGCCTGTCATTTTGACTTCTCAAGTTTTGTAACGTGTTCAGTCATGATGAATGTTGTTAGGCAGCAGTGATCTGATAGCAGAATTTGTTTATTAAATGTTATGATTATGTGATTGTCAAATATTACCAGACTGTCAACAATACTTTACCTGTTGAAGTTCTTGTAAAATGATTGAGCAGAGATGTCTGCTTCATTGCCTTCATTTATTTCTCTGCTGGCGCCTCCATGACAGCAGGCCTAACGTTGCTTGCAGAAGGCAACCATTACGGATAGGCCTCATGAATTCTTACTTTGGTCAATCTCGTCCTGTAGAGGCGGAGTATGCGAGCAAATTTGTCCGCGGTATCAGGGAAGGGGTATTGGATATAGGCCTATGCGTGAACAAGATTAAAGTAACTTTATAGGCTGTATGTAGTCTAACGTTAAGGTTATATTCACATTTGAGGCCAAATGAAAGTGAACAGTGGTTTGTGGTAACGCTAGGTTGGAAATAATTGCTAATTTCTCGCAATTTGTGACAAATCAGCCCGTAAGAAGGAAACCCTTGTTTGGTGAGGCGGGGGGGGGGGGTGGGGTGGGGGTGTTCTGGGCAACCAGGAAACCCCCCCTGGATACGCTAGTGTAGCCCCTGTGTCTGTCTTATCACTGTTTTGTGTCGACAGGAAATACACCAAAAACCTTTTGACATTCAATTTCAAGATTTGTGATGATTTTGAGAGATGGACATCGTATCTATCGGCCGACAAAATTCCAATTCGGAACGCAAAAAATGAATATATGAAAATGACGAAAAAATATTCGAACATAAAATACCACATGAATATTTCTGGTTCCCTATTCGTACAAGAAACAATGGCGCCCGTCATCATACAAGCTGTGCAGCACGTGATGCGTTAGTGAAAGGTCGCTGATGTCTCAAGCTTTGTCAGATCACTGATGCGGCCAGGTTGCTATGGATTAAGTTCTGGGCAGCGAGAAGGCTCTAGCCTCCCCTCCCGCCACCCCCCCCCCCATGACGTCAGAAGCGAAAATAGTGGTCCAAATGGTTTCTGGTGCCTCATGAGACGATGATGTCGCTACTTCATAGGCCTTAAAGCTCATCTCAATCTGAATGTTTGAGTAGTAACCTGTGATAGTCTTCAGACTCATTTGATGCTTCAAGTACAAGAAAACTTCACCAAATTCGGCCGAGCTATAAAGATCCACAGTCATTTTATCGTCTTCAAAACCTTTTGAAGCTCGATTTCTCTCTTTAATGAAACAGACAAGAGAGGTGATTTTGCAGTTATTCCGGGAGAACAGCTCATCGAAGAGAAATGCAATGAAAAGGATTACGTTTTTGTAGGTCTTACCTAAAAAATGTATCCACCGATTTTCATTTCCTTGCCCGGTTTTTGTTTTTATGGACAAAGAAATTGAACAGGTCAAAGATCAAAGGAAAAAGTGACATGTCAAATTTTAGTGTCTTGCGGTGACATGAGTAGTCGGGATGCAAAAAAAATCATGGATATTTTTTTCCTGTAGATATGTTAGCTACAGGATGCACAATTTTTTATCAATTTATGTCAAGCACCCAATGACTTATTTCGATGTTTTTAACATCGTCCAATGTCGACATACTGGTCAATGTTTATTAAACAAATGAGGAGATAAAACTCCGATCACATCAATTTTGGATCATGATGAACACACACACACACACACACACACACACACACACACACACACACACACACACACACATATATATATATATATATATAGTTAAGGTGTAGTGCAGAAAATACTTTTGGAGATATAAGTGACTAAAGTCGCAAATAGTTTTGGTGTATCTCGTGTGGTTAATTGATTCCTGTGTTATCCTGTGCCGTGGTCTTTTTCTCACAAAAGGGATTTGAATAGACTCCAGCCCTCTTTCCAAATAGTTATATAGCTACTGTGTACAATGATTTGTATTTGCAGCCAATAAAGATATGTTTCAACCAAACCAACTAGTCAGTTAGTTCTGATCTTTTGTCTTGGCTTAGGTCTAATATGTAAAGTATAGGTTTAGACAATTTTGTGTTTATAAAACCAAAAAATATTGCTGAACTCTAAACTTCCTGTTCCTAATTTTGATAGGAAGTGGCACTCCATTTCGTATAAATCTTTCTAAAGCTCATTTAAGTCGATGTTATGGTATTTTTTCACAATTTGGAAACCTCGACCCGGAGCAAAGTTTTTTTTTTTTATGATCTACAAGTAGCTGTGTTTTCGAAGATTTATGTCCAAGTCCTTATTCTTCAAAATAAATACATTGGCTTCAAATATCTTATCATGCTTTTTGGCGGGTTTCATTTCAATTTGCTGTGCAGTTATTTCAATGGTTCCATACTAAAATTGAATGCAGTCTACAACTTTAGCTTTAAATTTGGGGGATTCTGATCCGTGTTAAAGATCACGTGAACATTAGCACTCACCATCTCAATAGCAATGTCCAGAAACTGACAATCTTATTCGCTGAGTTCTGTCGAGTGAACGAAGACATACAGCAGGCTGTGAAGTTCTACTGTGGGAACCTCTCACCACAATTGACAAATAATCAACTACGATCCCTCACAAATACAACGAATCCCCATTATAACGACACTCAGATATCCGGCATTTTCAATATAATGACACAAACTTTCTTGTGAAAAAGATTATTTTCTTTGTTATTTGATTCATTTATCTGACATATTCAGTTTTCTGACACATTTCTAAGGGAACAGGTGATGTCATTATAATGAGTCTTCACTGTATATCACACAAAACAACGCTGCTGGTGGGAAAAGATGAATTCCTCAATATTGTACAAAGCGACTTTTTTTCATATCAAGCAGCTTTTGTGAAAATCAAAATTTGAGCTGGCCATTAAAGAATTCTGACGTTATTTCTACGGAGACCAAGAAAACTGTGTCCAAAAAAACGCATGATTTGTTTGTGCGAAGAAGTGGAATGTGGACGTGAAGATTTCCTGTAAATCCTCAATGCTGACCCCGAGGTTTTGAAAGCAAGCGGTGACCCAATCAAAATGGGATGAAATGCTGGCTGCTTTACCAAATCTGAATTAAACAATACACCCCCTATCATTTATAGTCACATTTTAATCGAATATCCCTGTCCCACGGCACACTGCGTTTTTTATTTAAATTTATTTTTGTTAGCCCCGTAATGGTAAATTTACTCACTAGTTTTCGTATATCATTCTTTTCTCTGTCTCACCACCAACCTGGATACATTTTACGCTGTCAATGACATAAAGCGCACACACGTACTGCATGGAATTAAGCCTGTTGTACATGCAGTCGCATTGCCGACTAGACAAAAAACGAACCCCCCCCCCCCCCAATATTGAACCGGTTTGAAACTTCAAATACACGAGAATCCAACTTGGCAAGACCTAAGTGCTATACCCACTTATGCGGCACAGCTGTTACAACATACAACAAATATAAAACGTCCAATATTCTATCAGTCTGATGTCAATACAGAATAAGAGAGACAGAGAGAGAAAAAAAACATTTGAGGGAAAAAGAAACACTTAATAACATTCCTTGAGACTAGATGATCCAAAGGAACTATGTCCCCCGCCACATTATGTGTTGTAAACATACACCCAAGGTACATCTCCACCAAGTTTGAAGTGAATCTGGCTTACAGTCTTGGAGAAGAAGTAGAAAATGTGAATCATCACAGCGATCCCCATTCACTTACATAGTCATCAATAGGAATGTATCCGTTGACTGATAAGTACCAAACTTGAAAAAAAAAAAGTTAATTATCAAGATCCACTTCAACGCCACGTGGTGAACAAATTTGTGTTACCCTTCTATAAGGAATATTTACACCAAATTTCAGCATAATCTGAGTGACGGTTTTGGTGAATAAAATGGAGGAAACACAAAAGATCATAAAAAAATAGAAAAGAATCGCCGCGCCACCAATTGAAAAGACTAAGTTCCATGGGAACCCAGAAGTTTCCCCATGCAATTTCAAAGCACTTCTACAAGTGGTTTCCAAGAATATTTTTTAAGATATTGCCCCCCAAAAATATTTAGAAAATAAAATAATAATAATAATAGATAAATAGATAAATAAATAAATAAATAAATAAATAAATAAATAAATAAATAAATAAATAAATAAATAAATAAATGAATGAATAGAATAACAAAAAAGTCATTAAAAATCCCAAAATCACTAGACTGAAACTTAGTAGAGACCTACCCAAGGTACACGCCCCAAGTTTGAAGATAATATGCCCGACGGTTTCGGAAAAGAGGTGGGGAATACCACAGCTATCCCCATTCCCTTACATGGTAATCAATAGGCATGTATGAAAGGGTGACCTTGATGTCAAAGTCATCCATAAATAATGCCAGCCAAGGTTTCACCTAGATGCATACTCTGACCACCTTTGACGGCAATTGAATAATAATTTGGACAGTTATCGGCCCGACACGACGGACGGGATGATACATCCCCTATCCCTACTAATCCTATGCCCCCTGTACCACCTTCGTTGTTGGCGGACAATAATAGCTCCGGTATGATGTAGCGCTGATACTAAAGCCAAAGATCCCTTCACCAGTACGCTGGAATTATCCTGGTTTGGGGCACATGGTTTTAACCGTCCCAAAGGCAAATTAGACAGTGAGCAAATACTGATCTGGACCATTCATGCCTTTTGTGGAAGGTACTTGAACAACGGGGCTTTTAACAATCACTTTGCATATGAAATTATGGTAATAGTTAGACAGGTCAACTTGCAATATGATTATCAGTGAAACGATTGAGAACCCCCCTATTAACAGCCCGTTCATTACATACATTGGGACTTACACAAGCTTCTTGAAGGTTGTGGACTCAAATGAGAAGATGTAAGTCCAATCTCAAACTTCATTTCATCAGGAAGAGCCTCATGACATTAACATTTAGAATCTCGTGCCGTTACAATTTCATGATGTTCTAGTAATAACAGAGAGAAAGGTAACGAGGCTATCAAAGTATCTAGTGCGACATAGACATATATAAATTGCTAGACACAGAAACATCTATCAGCGTCATCGAGAAGTGTTGTCAAAGTACAGGAACAGCAAGAAACAACAGGATATCAGAACATATAACGCTGTGAATAATTACAGTCAGGCTGTTGCCACCGTAAAGAACACGTAGTTAAAAAGTTGGCTGTCTATGATGTAGGAGCACTAGGGGTGTTTCATTATTTTGGTCTTAATTAATCATTTTTTTAGAATTGAGAATAAACGTGACTTTTCAAATGGCTGCTCGATGACATCAATGCGTGATTAAGTTACCTCATTGTGTTTTTATGCCTTTAAAGGTGCCTCAGGCTGTGACCAGGTAACAAATTAAGCTGACCTCAAAAGAGGTAATGTGTAAAAGTGGAAAAACTACGGAGCCCCAGAAGGGACATGAAGAAATAATGATTTTATTTCGTTTCCACGAAATATTATTTCGTGGGAACGAAATAAAAAATACGAAAATCTACCATGTCTATTTAGGGGTAATGTAGAGCCCCTAAGGGGTCACTTGGAAAATATAAATGGATATCAGTATATGTACAAGGCATATATTTCGTTCCCACGAAATATTTCGTTTGCTCGAATTATATTTCGCTCCCTCGAAATAATTATTTCGTTCCCTCGAAATAACTATTTCGTTCCCTCGAAATAATTATTTCGTTCCCCCGAAATTATCATTTCGTTCCCACGAAATAATTATTTCGTTCCCTCTAAATGACTATTTCGTTCCCACGAAATGTATTTCGTGGGAACGAAGTAACTATTTCGAGGGAACGAAATATATTTCGTGGGAACGAAATAATTATTTCGAGGGAACAAAATATATTTCGTTGGAACGAAATAATTATTTCGTGGGAACAAAATAAAATACGAAAATCTACCATGTATTTTTAGGGGTAATGTGGAGCCCCTAAAGGGTCACTTGGAAAACACAAATGGATATCAGTATATGTACAAGGCATATATTTCGTTCCCACGAAATATTTGGTTCCCACAAAATATTTCGTTCCCTCGAAATGTATTTCGTTCCCACGGAATGTATTTCGTTCCCTCGAAATAACTATTTTGTTCCCTCGAAATGATTTTTTCGTTCCCTCGAAATGATTATTTCGTTCCCTCCAAATAATTATTTCGAGGGAACGAAATATATTTCGTGGGAACGAAATAATTATTTTGAGGGAACGAAATATGTATATATATTCTTCTATCACTTTGAGGGCTCTATAGTACCCTTTATGTAGTGGTGTTTTTATTTATTTCGTGAGAACGAAATAAAATTATTATTTTCTTCATGTCCCTTCTGGGGCTCCGTAAAAAACATCCAGTTTCAACATATTTCAACAAATGTCCAAGTTACCCAAGGCCTAACAAAAATATGTGTGTGGTTCCGATAGCCTGACAGACACTACCTTAAAGGCCCAACCCTAATAAATACTGATCCACCCAGGCCAGTGCTTCACATTCAGTCAGAGACCCAAGTGACCTTTTTTCCCAGTGGCTCAAATGTGACCTACACGGCTCAAAGGGCCGAAGGCATGCTTTGGGGGTCTGGGGGCATTGCCGACCCCGACCCCCTGCGAACTATTTTGAATTTGAACATTCAAACTGGTGCATTCTCGGGAGTTTCGAGTATCTTGCTTTCACATGGTTGACGAAATCACAACATTTTAGTCATTACTGTACTGATTTGGCTATATTCCCTCAGATTGTACAAAAATCTGGTAAAAATTGACAAAAATTAGTGAAATTTTTTTTTAAAAAAATATCGCCATCTTATCAATTAAGATAAGGTCAATTTGTATTCATACATATAAGGCTTTAGATAATTTTTGCACGCATATTATGTTTATTAATTTGGGGAAAATAAACAAATAAATTATCCCGCAATTAGTCAGTTGTGTATACTCTACAAAAGCAAAAAGAAAAAATACATTAAGGTAATCAATAGGCTTGAATGTACATACCTTTTATCACTGAATGTTGATTGGTAATATTTTATGCACACATATGCCAGCATCGATGGTGCAATTATATTGCTGAAAGCACACCAAACTATGATGCATGAAATGGGAGTACCAAATGCCTAGGGAATCTTGCCTTGGCATTACCATGGTGGACCACAACATGAAAATAGCAGAAATGCAAGTATGAAATCAGAAAAATAATAAGTTGCTCTGCACAGGTTATAGCTGATATGCTTTAATTATTTATGAATTCAAAGATTGATCTAAATTTTCAATAAATTATTAAATACATAAATATAAGCATCAAAGGCGTTATTTTTATAACTCCAGGGACCTACTATACATGTATATATATATATTGCCGGTCCCTGATAACACTTCGACACTGAAACTATAAATATAAAAAGGATTAAAGCGATTTCTCTCCAGCACTCCCATCTCGTGCATCCAGAATTATTTCATCTTATTTTTGAAAGTGTTCTTACATTCACTCTCTTTGATATACCATGGCAGGTTCTGCATGGGAATAGGTATAATTATGGTACAGCAGTACTCCAATTACCAACCCCAGTCCCCACCTGGTCAAAACGGCCAGATTCCTTGGCACGGGCACTTTTGCCAAGTTAAATGACCTGATGGGCAAGAACACGGCGCTGCCCAAGTGCAGCGGCACATTTACATTCCCTGGATCATTTTCTCAATAAACTTCTTCACATGAGAAACACTTATTTTGGATAAATTATGTAGCATTCTTCTTTTTGCTACAGTGCTCCAGTTGGACAGCCTTAGACCAGCTGCAACACGCGACCGACCAGCAAAATCACCCCACAAACCACCCATGATTATAATAATAATGAAATAGGTCCTTCAAATCAACCGTGACCAAGTTGTAAGACAAAGTTAACAGAAAAGCTGGCCAACGTGTGACGTCATTTTGCAGTAAAGTCAACTCAAACACAGCATTTTATTTCAACTTGTCTGGGCGGTCAACTTGGGCCGGAGAAAAAGCATAGCTGCCACGATGTGCCACTTTAATCTGCCCACTCGGTTGTATCTGAAGTAGTCATCATCGTAAGTTATAAATCCAAATGCAACACGAAGGGACACATGCAAACACGTTGAGCGCCATTTTAAACATGGCGCAATGCATGTGGGGAAGGAAAATCACAGTGAATTGTGGCCACGTGTTTTCATTTCATTATAACCCACTTCCCACCCCCACTCGACAAGATCGTCCCATTGCTCATTTACAAACCATTGGCACTGGGTGCGGAATTCACTATTTTCACAATAGCAACTAAGTCGATTGAATATTTTGAAGAGGTAGCATACATATAATATGTGATTAGTGTTAAGGGAATGTTATTTTGTCGAATCAATGTAATGTATAATATATTGTGGAACTTTTCCAGAGTGAGCATTACCTGAAAATGGAAATGCGACGACAAACAGTGACCCGTTGTAGGTCCCAGAAATAGTATTGTGTGTCAGACGTAGAAGTTGCCCTGAGGCAATGAAGTAAGGGTTTGCAATAGGCTGAGTGCCAAGCGCCCCACTGCGTCAAAAAGACGAAGTTCAATGGAGAAGGGTTGTCCCGACAGTGGATACAGGTCCAAAAGTACTGGCGAGTTTTTAAACTTTTTATATAAGTGGTAATCACGATTTGCGGCAGCAACTACGCAGGTCGCCGCAGGCAATTCTGTTGAGCCAGTCATATTGGACACAAATCCCACCAAGACCAGCATCTGGCCACAATGTGATTAACTGCAGTAAATTGTCGAACCGTAAATTTCAACGACACCACAGACCCCTGCAACATGGTCAACCGGTACTTACATCTGTTCATCCGGTCGAAATATATATATAGTAAAACACCATCTGTTGGATATCCGAGTATCGTTATAATCAAGTTTCATTATATATATATATATATATATATATATATATATATATATATATATATATATATATATATATATATATATATATATATATATATATATATATATATATATATATATATATGTCATCATTATTGATAAAATCCGAATGTTTGTACAACGAATGAATAACAGCTGCATGCCAACATGCAATGTGCCTCATACGTTTCATCACAGCTCAGAGTATATTAACATCATAACAATTGTATGGTGAATATTTACTTTGTTCCACACACGTCGTGATGTTTATGCCTGTGACATATTAAACCATGTTAATATTGTTCTGTTGTAGTTTAAATCCTCAATTATTTCAGTTGAACAACTGCTTATTTTCATTTGCCTTTGTCACAATTTACGACAGCTGGACTTACATATTAGTGGGGGGGGGGGGGGTCATAACTTTTTACCAAAATCAACTTTCCCCATCAAACATTCATTGTACCAAAACAAAAAGTAATTAAGTAAACACTAATTGAAAGGGTTTGCCTCCCATTTTAGGAACATATTCTATCGCCACGATAACAAAGCTAGAGTTTATTTTGTCCATCTATTGGTGATTTATTCAAGATGGTGTACTCATATTTCCCACTTATTGTGCAACAGCAATGTAACTCTTCCTCTATTTTTTACATTTTCTATTCGCTAATGAACTGTGACAATATAGATATAGGTTTAGATGTAAAAAGGACACACCGATATGAATGCTATATATAGTTCCAAGGTGACATTCAGGTTATTCAAAATCATATACCCCCCTCCCACACCCCGCACGCACACACACACATTCATGGCGTCATTAGGAAACAGATCCTTTTATAAGACTCTATACGCTCATTTTCCGCCTATCAAAAACAGACAAATACTGAAATTTTGCAGAAATTTTACCAAACCCTGATCGATACAAGACTGAGTCAATAAGTTTGCTTACAATGTGTCCAACCAGCATCGGGCGATAGCTATTGACCTGAGACATGTAATCATGTAGGTGATATCTTCAATTCTCAGCAAAAATATTTTCGGTTAACCTTCAAATAAAGCCGTAAATCAGACGTTAAGTTACAACATTGTACCTTTAGACGATTTTAGCGGGACAGGGTTAACTCAGAATTTGCCTATTTAAGGTATAATTTTTAAAGCAGTGTGCATTGACCCACGTGATCATCACGGGTTTTGACAACATCTACCATATGGCGCTTGGGGGCATCACTCACACGTGCATCTCTGGTAGCGGCTTGCCTTCAATCAATTCTCATACTATGACAGTTTTATATATATACATACATATTTAAACTGAATCATTTAGGAGTTACATATGGTAAACTAGGCGGGAGATTCCAAATTTATGAGTAAACGGTAAAATTCAGTGACGTATAGCAAATATTCAAATTTGAGATCGTAATTGAACTGAACCTAAGTCATTATCATTACACGGGGGGGGGGGGGGGGGTGTCCGTGCTGGCGTACTGGACATTTTCATTTGCCGTACTTGCGTATTGGAAGCCCTTTCAGTATCGGCACTTCGTACCAACCATAACTTTTACATTTTCTTACTTTGTGTTCCTTGTGCTAGCGCAAAATTATTATTTGTATTACCAGGGACCCCCCCCCCCCCCCATGAGACTGAAGTCTCAAATATGCGTACCTCTAGCCATCTTTATATTCGCCTTGAAGTGCCCAGCTCTACTGTAATCACAAGCATCTTTCTCCGGTTGGAAGAGGGTGAAATTGTTAAGTGTCTTAGGCGCAGACGGGTTTCCAGGGTTCTCTCTAGGCGCACTGCCCGTATTGTGCACCGAAAAAAAAAAAAAAAAAACACACAAAAAAAAAACAACTGTTGACAGTCGAAATGCTGAGACATGAAAGAGATTGATTGGCTACCTGCAAGCCTCGGTTCCAAGCTAAGCCTTAGGCTGTGACGTCACCAAGATAGACAAAATTACACATGGCGACCATGTTATTAACTGGTATCACATACAAATAAGAAATAAAAGAAAAGTGGTACAAAAGATGTTTTAAGATCTCTTACCTTTATATATAATCTTTTCACAGATATAAATCTACATTATGGTATTATTCAGGTATAATGATATGGCCATGTTAATCCAATATGTCCATTTCATTTATGACATGTCAGTCATTGCTGACCCAAATATCCAGAAGTCATGTACATATATTTTGATTGAATTTTGTACAAGCAATGTGATGACAAAATATGTTGCCATCTACGGTAAGAATACTTTCTTGATGCAAGCAATAAAATGTACGCCCAAATGAGAAAGAAGTAATCTTGTGACCCGATTTTAAATTTCAACCTCTAATATCCGCCATCTTGAAAAAAAACCCCAATTTTTCTACAAAGCTCCACTTTTGTACCATGGGGTCTATTCCCGGCAATTTACATCTGGAATGCACAGCCAAAGCATACAGATCCTTAATCCAACGGGTGTGGTGGGATAGTGACAGCCCTCTGTCTACAATCCAGCCAAAACGAAGGAACCCCCAAAATTCCATATTTAGGGGGTATGGCCCTTTTAATTTTGATCAAAACTGTACAGTTTGCCCTTGAATGCTTCAAAATATTTTTTTCATAACCTTAATTATCAATAAATATTAAAATTATCATTATTTATGTTATTACAAAAAAAGGTTTTATTTTATAAGTTATCCTAACCCGCCATTACTTCTGATAAAATAGACTGTTCTGTTATTCAAATTGGACCACATGTATCTTGAAAATTTAACCCAACCCAGTCCAAATGTATACCTTCTTGAAAGCATGGACACCTGTTGGTCAAGTTGCAGCACGAATGGGTCGTGGGTGTGTTTTAAAATAATTAAAATGACAGAATAGCATATGGTGAGTGGGTTTTTCCGAACAGACATCTCTTGCATCTTCAGTGGGGTGTTGGCTGACAAGAAGCTTGTAAAGTGACCATTATTTCTGGACCCATTAAAGGCAACGACGGTAATATGTGGTAAATCATTTATCACACCCCTTTAATGTAATCCGAAGCTGAAAGATGAATAAATACAGGTCATTTTGCGTGGTGACATGGAAAGAAGGGCTCTGTAATTGGCTGTTCACTCAAGATGGCTACCATTCCTATGGCAAGAAGAAGCAAGCATTCACCTTTGCCAGATGCTGAGCCAATACTTTACCCAGTTTTACAGCATAATACACAGAATGATGAAACAGCATACATTACGATTTGAATTGATACAAAACTCCAGAAAAAACAGGATTGGGCAGCGTCATAAGAAAAAAAATTAGGACCTATTTTATCATTGTTTATCTCTAATTTCAGTGGTAAGCACATCAGAAACTGTTATTCAATGTTGTAACAACAGAGAAATACCTAAACAGGTTGGGGTATATGTACATGCATTTTGAGATGGTTACACCTCAACACTCCCAAATAGCAGAGACTTCAATGTACCCATGCTTCTTTGTTTACATAAGCACTGACCAGCTATGCAACTGACAACGAGGCTGCTGATTTGATCCCTAATCTAGTGTCTCATTAAACCCAGGTCAGCATCTCGACTGTCAGTCAGAATCCTGAGGGTAAGGTTGTGTGATCATAAGACCATTACTTCTACTTTGTCCTGTTTAACGTGTAGGCATGCTCCCGTGCTAAAACATATAAAGATTTTCGTATCATATAATGCTTCTTTGATGATAATTTTGTTATATTTGAAGAATATATTCCAAGTTTACAGAGGGTACTTGATCCTGTACAAACGCGGCACTCTTCGTGTCATAAAGGATTCCGAAGCAGATGCTGTCTGCCTCAAAATGCTCGATCGATAATTATGGTACCATGGGCGGGGTCAAAAAGATAGTTGAAAGGGACATTGTACCTGAACAGGTACATCATTCTCACCGTCCTTGACATATACGTCTTGTCTGCGAGAAGAACTTTGTGTTTTGTCTCATGTTAGTTAAGGTAATGCATGTACTGTAACAAGTTACTTTCTAACGCCTACGATTAAAATCAAATGACAGTGTCTGTTCGAGGGACATTCATAATTTTAAGTGAGTTGGAAAATAGGTAACTATATTCGATTGTAGTGGCTAACATAACGCTATCGGAGGCCTTCTTATAAAAAGTCAACTCACATGACCCTAATGACAACGTAATTGATAGTTTGCCCCTAATCAGGCCAGAAATCATTGAGATAACTTCTAATCACGTAACGTAGTAAAGAACAGAAGCAAACAAAACCCCATGAAAGAAACACAGTTTGGGATATTTTTGCTTTAATACAAGTGTCTGGAGTTTTGGGGGGTTCTTTTGTTTCATTTTGTTTTGTTTTGTTTTGCTCTTCCAAATCAGTGCGTTGAATATTCTCTGGGGTTATTTTCAAGAGAATAAGTCATCACTTCGGGGGTAAGAAGAAAAATAAAAACCCGAAAAAGAAAAAGAAAACTTGGGGCATCAGTTACTTAGGAAAAGAAAGAAGATAGGTCAATTTTTGGGTCAAATGACCAGTGACCCACATCCTGCCAGTGGCTAACAGCTGTCCTGTCATATCAAGTTGGCTGATGAAGGCTGCTCTTTGCTCACACATGTCCAAGGCTCCAAACAGGAGCAAGATTCATAGCATTTTTTCTGTGTGCCAACACAGACATACTGTTTTTCTAGGAATTCTTTCTTTCTTTCTTTCCGTCTTTGTTTGTTTCTTTCTTTCTTTCTTTCTTTCTTTCTTTCTTTCTTTCTTTCTTTCTTTCTTTCTTTCTTTCTTTCCTTCTTTCCTTCTTTCTTTCTTTACAGGCAAATTTGTCCGACACGTCATTTGAAAAGTATTACATGTAGAAACTCCAAACTTGACACAATTATACCCCTATAGACGAAACCTCACCTTTTTATAATGAGAGATCATGCTCTTCAACATTATGCAAATGAAAGGCTAATTAAAGTTTTAAATCTTCAATATCTTATATGCTATAGCAGATATAGTTCCAAGTGTATAGGAGTTCGATCATAGCAAGCAAAGGTCAACTCAAATGTCAAGGTCAAGGTTCACTTGAGGTAGTGGTCATCTCAAGGTCAAAGGTCATTTCAAGGTCAAAGGCCAATTTCGATGGTGGCTTTCTTCTAGCCATAACTTGGTTAGTTTGTTTTCCAATTTTGATCATTTTGGTCTCAAACTGTAGCTATTGCAACACTGCACATTTTGGAAATTACATGTGATCCCCAAGGGTCAAAGGTCAATGTCCTGTAGACCTTTGAAAGTTTCACCCAGCCATAACTTTTTCCAATTTCCATCCATTTCTAATCGCATTGGACTTACATTGTAGGTATTGCAACACTGTACATTTTTGCAATTTACACGTGACCTGTAAAGGTTAAAGGTCAAAGGTCAAGGTCATTTGGACTCTTAAAAAATCCATGCAGCCATAAGCTTAACGGAATGTGAAGTACCAAAGGACAAAAGTTGTAGCATTTAATATTTACAACTTTTGAAGACAGATTTGCTTTGAAGGGTGTCTTCTTTTGTAGTTTGTTTCATGAATTTCTTGTCTTTGATTTATTGCGCCACCTTAATCATTCACAAGGAAAAAAAAGACTGTTCTTCTCACGGCATCTGACAGTATTATTTATGTTTCGGAAAAAAAAAAAAAAGAAAACGCGAGTACTGATCCCATCTTTTATGCAAATGTGCCAAGCGGCCCAGCTTAAAACTTGTCTTCAAGAGCGACAGGTCACAATAGAGTAAATGTATGTGTACGCGGGACGGGGGGAAAAATATGAAAAAAATGTTTTTCGCCACTTCTCCATGAAATGTTTCCGCATATAAGGATATAAACTTGGTACAGATAAGAGCTGCACAGCATGTGTCATTCCTGAGTGTAGAAATACCTAAATTTTATATTATAACATGTGTTAAAAAAGAATGTTGTAAATAATTATATGGATCATTACTTACGTACAGAGAAACGTTTGACATGTAATTTGGTAGCTACTAACTAACGTCTAATGACATAATAGTAAAAACACTGATTGATTATGCAAATATATCTGAGGTTGTTCGTACATTACCTAAAAATTACTAAACTAAAATGATTTCTTTCGAATATATTGGATGTTATTACATCGATTCTCAGAAATAAGAAAAGAAGGTTTGCCCTCTGAATTGAAGGAGACACACACAGATCTCTCTCTCTCTCTCTCTCTCTCTCTCTCTCTCTCTCTCTCTCTCTCTCTCTGTATCTATCTATCTATCTATCTATCTATCTATCTATCTATCTATCTATCTATCTATCTATCTATCTATCTATCTGTCTGTCTGTCTACCTGTCCGTCTGTCTACCTGTCTGCCTGTTTGTTTATCCATCTGCCTGTCTGTCTGTCTAGCCACCGAGGTGTCGTATTTCGTATTTTTGTTGACATGCTTTATACTAGTAGTTGTAACGTCCCGTGCCGTATAAGTTCCTGTCCATGAATCTGATCACTGTAACATTCTAAGATTTTACATGTAAAATTTATCTTGCCTACCATGTATATTTTGATTTTATTTTGTACTTTAAATTTCGCAAGGACACATCACGGACCTAGCCCGGTTAGTGGTATGGGTGGATCGTGTAAAGGGAGTAATTTTACAATGTAATAATTATTTTTATTAACGAAAGCCTACGAGACTAGCAGAGTTCTTTCAAAACCAGACGACACTTTAAACGTCATTATTACGGGAAGATATCGTAATTAGGGAGAACAGTTGA